>JADLZN010002794.1:0-38957 GCA_018155175.1 Sinocyclocheilus anophthalmus
AGTCTACTCGACCCACACACACACACCAACACCACACACGACACACCACACACACACCTCTCACACACACACACCCACACTCACTCACACACTCACACTCTCTCTCTCTCTTTCTCTCTCACACACTCTCTCACACACACTCACACACACACACACTCATTCACTCTCACACACACACACACACTCCCTCTCTCACACACACACACACACAAACCCACACACACAAACAGACACACCACACACACACACACACCACACCACACCACCTCACACACACACACACACACACACACACTCACACACACACTGCACACCTCACCTCAACACTCACATCCTCAGGTACCACACCCACACACAAATCACTCTCTCACATCACTCACGACACACACACACACACACTCTCTCCTCTCCCTCACTTACACACTCTCACTCGCAGCACTACACACATACACACAACAAGGACACACCCACACACCCACTCCGCCTCACACACAACACACACACACACACTCACAACTTGGGCACAACACTCACACCCTCACTTCACCAGACACTCATCCACACACAACCAACACACACACTCCCCTCTCGACACACACACCAACAACTCACATCTAGATTCATGGCACACAGACACACACACACTAACACAACACAGCTCACACACACACACACACTCACGTCACTTTCACTCACTACAACTCACACACTCACCACTCTATCACCTGACAGCCTCTCTCCCCACTCGTCACCACACACTTCACCCCCACTACTTTGGGACACACACACACACACACACACACACCACAGCACACACACACACACACACACACCGTCTCTCTCTCTGTCTCTCACACACACACACCACACACACCCACACACACACCACACACACACCACACACACCACACACACACACACTCCCTCACTTTGATCCCAAATAGCAACTCACGACACGAGTTATAAGACCCCTCTCTCTTTCTCTCTCTCTCACACTCACACACACGCACACACACCCACACTCTCTCACACACACGCACACACACACACACACAGAGAGAGCCTCACACACACACACACACACGCTCACACACACCACACCACTCTCACACACACTCTCACAGCACACTCTCTCTCCACACACACACACCACTCCTCACACACGCGCTCACTAACCTACACCCACACACACTCTCCTCCTCTCACACACACCGCTCACTCTCTCACACACAACTCACACGCGCTAGCTCACATACTCCCTCACACACACAACACAGGAGTTATCACACCCACACTCCCTCTCACACACACACACCACACACACTCTCTCTCTCTCTCTCTCTCGCACGCGCACACACACACACACACCTCTCTCTCACACACACACACACAAAAAAACACAAACACACACACACAAACACTCACACACCCACACACACACACTCTCTCACCCACTCACACACACACACACACACCTCTCACACCACTCTCTCGCTCACAACACACCCACACACACACTCACTCAGACACACACACACTCACTCACACACTACTCACACACTACACACACACTACACACTCTCACACACACACTCTCACAAACACAAACACACACACACAACCTACACCACACTCACGACAACTCACTCACACCACACTCCCACTCACCACAGTGTCACCATAACATACCACATCATCACACACACACACACCAACACAACACACACACACACACACACTCTCACACAATTGTACAACGACACCCTCACCCTCCTCAGCACACACACTCACATACAACTCCTACTCACACACTCTCTTGCCTCTCTCTCACATCCAACACAAGCACTTCGCTCACCACACACTCACACCTCGCACCACACACTCTCTCACATCACACCCACCACAAACAAAACCACCCTTACAAGTCCCTCTCACACACCTACTCACCACATGACCTCACATCACTGTCACACACACACACACAACACATCTACACACACACTCACACACAACACACACACACACATACACACTCAACAACACACTCAACCACACATCACTCACACAAGTCGTTCCCTTCCCCCCATCACACTTCTCACACACACACTCACACACACAACACACACTCACACAAACGCTCAACACTCACTCACTCACACACACACAAACACTCCTTCTCCTCTTCCTCACACCCACTCACACGCGCACACACAAACACTACCACACACCCACACAGCCCTCACCACACCCCACACACAGCTCACTTCACTCACCACACACACACCACACACTCACTACACCCACTCCCACAATACTCCCTCACCACTCACACACACACACACACAACACACTCCCACACACCCTCACACACACCCACTCACACACACACCAAAATCACACACAAACACACCTCCTCCACACACACCCCACACCTCCACTCACTCACCCACCACACCACACAACACTCACACACACACACAACACTCACAACACACACACACACACAACACAAACACAAAACATACACACAATCACAAACACACACTCTACTCCCACACACTCACATCACTCCCACACACACACATCCACAGCTAACACACACACACACACCTCACCACACACTCACCACACATCTCACACACACACCACACACACACATCACACACACACAACACCCTCACATCACTCACTACACACACACACCAGACTCTCTCTCATCTCGCACACACACTCACACTTTACGCGCACGACGACACCAACACACAGCACATCCCTCTCTCACACCACCGCACACACAACGCACACACCCGTCTGCACTCTCTATCACCCAACACTCCAACATCGCCAACAACTCACAAACCCACTCTCACCAACACACCTCACACACATCCTCTCCATCACACAACACACACCCACACACACTCTCTTCGACTACACAGCGCACAACACAATACACCACAAACACAGACACCACACCTCTCTCACACACACACACACTCTCTCACCACACCTCACACTCACACTTGTCTGGCACTACAACACTCTCTCACACACTACGCTCTGACGCGGCACCACACTCCCTCTCACACACACACACACACACACACCTCTCTCACACACACACACACACAAAACACACACACACACACACTCTCACAAAGAGAACATGACATTAATGATTCACCTCTCTCTCAACCTCACCCACGACAACAAATTGACCACCCCACCACACACTCTCACACACACGTCTCTCTCTCTCACACACAGACACACAGACATTCTCTCTCACACACACTACTGGCACTCCTGACGTCCACCTTACACACACGCTCACACACACTCTCGTCTCACACACACACACACGACACACGTCTGCCTCACGACACACTCACGACGCCGCACCACAGGACACACACTACACCCCTCTACACACACTCTGGCTCTCCACACAACAGGACACTCTACACACACATCTCACACACACATGTGGTCTACCCTACACACACTCACTACCGTCAGCGCGCGCCCACACACACCACACACTCCCGATAACAAAACTACTCACAAGCTCGTCACCTCCCCAAGCACACACACACACAACCCCCACCACCAAATACACACATCAAACAACTCTCACACACACCCCCACATCACACACCTCACACACCCACTCTTGATTTGGATGAGCCACACACACATCACATCTCCTCTCACACCACACCGGCGTCCTCCCAAAGACACTCACTGACGCTCGAACGTTTAAACAGCAGATGATGCCAATACCAAAGGCACACTCTCTCACACACACACACACCCACTCCCTCTCACACACACACACTCACACACACTGAGACACACAGTCTCACACACACACACACCACACACCCCACCAGGGGGGGGGGGGCACACACACACACACAACACACACACCACACACACACAACACAACACACACACAACACACCACCTCACACACACACCCACAACAACACACACACACACACTTTCACTTTCATGTAGTCACGGGCGGGGGGACACACCCAACACACCACACACTCTGGTCCCGGGTCTCTCTCTCCACACACTCACACGCGCACACAAACACACAACACGACCACACACACCTCACACACACACACACACACACACTATCTCTCTCCCACACACACACACACACACATCACTCATACACCTCACACGTTCACACAACACCACACAACACAACAACACACACACACAACACCACACAACACAACAACACACACACACACACACACACACACAACACACACCACACACACACACAGACTTTACACCCTGTCACACACACTACCACACACTCACCCGCTCACAACTCAGCTTTCACACACATAATGGAGGCACACACACACCACACACATCTGCCGCACACACACGTGGGATCCACACTCACTCACTCACTCACTTCCACGACACTCTCCACACACGACACACCACTCACAAACACCCGCACACCCTCAGCTCACTCACGTCCACATCCTTCACATCACGACACACACTCACTAACACACACACACACTTCACTCACAAAATTCACAACAACCGCACCACACAACACTCACACAACAACTCCACACACACACACTCCCACAACATACATCACTAAACACCACACACACACACACCACACCACACGCACACACTCACTACACACACACACATGAACCCAACACTCCACTTTCACTCACTCACATCACACACACACAACCACACCCACACTCTCACACCAACCCCACAGCTGGGGGTCACTTCACTCACTGCACGGGGGTCACAACTCACACACACACAAACACACTACCTCACACATGGGGAACACACACACCTCTCTCACACTCCCTCACTCACTCACTCACACACTCACACACAAACACAAACACAAACACAAAAACACACAAACACACACACAACCACAACACCCCCACACCCACTCAGCGTCACTTGTGTCCATCACTTCACTTACACCGTGATCTCCACACACATGGTTGGAGGCACACACACACAACACACCTCACCCCACACAACACACTCACATCACAAGACTCACTCCAGCGGCTTCTACACACTCACCACACACACACACAACTCACGGACACACACACACACACCAACACAATCACTCCTGATCACCTCACCCCGCACACACATCACACAACCCAACTCCACACACACCACACACTCACTGTCGACATCACAAAGCTACACTTTGGGGGGGCGTCACACACACACACACACACCACACACACTCACACACACACCACACTCACTCACTCACACACACAAGTGGGGGGGCACCACTCACCTCCAGCACAACCACACACACACACACAACTCTCACCACCAAAAAGGCCAACACACACCCCTCACCACACACACCACACACACTCACCACACCCAAAGGGGGGGGACTCACTCACTGCTCTCACACCACCACACACACACCACACACTCCCACACACACACACACACACCCACACACGCCACACACACGCTAGACACACACACACCACCACAACAACACAAACCAAGTGAGCACACCTCCCATTAGTATTTGTAACTATTAAGCATCAAACCGATTCATATTTAAAATGAATTCTGCTGTCTCGTGCTATGAATGGCGCGCACAGCGAGTATTTGTTTACAACTAGCTCGTACTGCAGCAGCGTGACGCTTGCTGTTCTTCTGTCTCACTAGGATTACATAAACACATGAACAACATCCTCCAGGAAACTGCTCTGAGAATCATCCCTCACAACTCATTCACATCGTAGTAAAACCTAGCCTCATGGTCACAACACACACACGAGGAAATGACAATTGTAACCTAATGTGGGAAGTTGTGGGTGGCCTAATTGGTTGTGAGAGTTGGACTCGTACCCAAATGTTGTGGGTTCGGAAAGTCTCGTTAATGTGAATATAACAGGCGTCTCTCTCCTTCAGTACCATGACTGAGTGGGGATGCGTAAATGCAGAGCACTAATTCCGAGTACGGGTCACCATACTTAACTTGACCCTCAGGTACTTTCACTATCAACTATCCAACTACTACTAGATGGCATGGGGGGGGGGGACAATTATTAAAACCTATTTTTAGCGATAAGGTTTTAATTCCATGTGATCACAAATTAATCAGCGGTTCGGCGCAGCGCAGACGTGATTTAATACGGGTGTCCCTTTTCTATGTGAAAAAAATGATCAATTCCAGTTTATGCGGTTTGAGTATGGCTTGGGATGGTGTAGTTGGAGGCTGGGAGCCCCGCTGGCCCGTGTGCGCAGTTGAAATGCGGCTAATAATGTCTGACTGGCACATAACTGAACAAAGTAAACGGTTTAAGGCGGGGCCCCTGGGCTGCAGCCCATTCGAGCCCAATGGCAAGTCCGGCCAGGACGCAGGTGTGTTCAGACTGCTCGGTGTATCACATCAAAGTATCGCGAGAGCGGTTCTAGAGCACGTTCAGCGCACACTCTTAAAAAGGTGATGGCCTAATTTTTTTCCCCCTTTAGCGACGCGACGCGGAGGCAGTAAACAAGCATCGAGGCGCGGAGGTAACGCAGTGTAAATAAGGGGTAACAAGGTATGCTGACGTCATACACTGCAAAAAACAGAATGAGGAGTAACCATGGGAACGGATAGAAATGCAACGCGAGTGAAAAGATCGTGACGTAACGCCTCATTCTGTATAGCATATCTATAAGTCATAAAACTGTCATTAGGGAAATATTATAGAATACCAATGAGTGGTTATTGCCCAGCAATGCATCTGATTTCTTCCCACATTAAAAGTAGGAGGCAAGTAAATGAGTAAATAAGACAGCTCCATGTAAAACACACGGCTTCAATTATGACATTTTCACAAATATCGCTCACTTTTGTAGAAGCAGACATTCTGATGAAGATGAAAGTGTAACCTGTGTGTGTGCCCCTGAACGCTTCTGCAGTCCTCGCGTCTTCTCGCTCCTCTTTCACCGCCGCCATCTGTGTAATAATCACCTGTTCATCACAGTCCGAGCAGGAGGACGAACAGAAGACACAAAAGCAAGATCAATCTCGCTGTGATTGAAAAGGTCGTTAAATCTCCTTCACACACTATAATATAGATGGTCTGCATCGAGTTCTGCTTCTTCTTCTTCTTTGGTGTTTATTGGCGGTTGGCAAACCAGCTTATAGGTGCATTACCGCCACCGACTGGACTGGATTTATGCAATATATATGATGGGAAAGGGCCATATAAAACAAACAAAACATATATATACACACATATACATATACACACACACACACACACACATATACACACACACACACACATATACACACTATATAAATAATATAAAATATATATACACCACCCACAAAAACAACATATCACACATATATAACATACATATACTAGACAGCACACACACACACATACCACATATATCATATATATACCCACACAAACACACGATACACATATATCAACACACCACACACGACATAATACATAACACACACACAACACATAGACACATATTAAAATATATATATACACAAACACACAACACATTACACACCCAACACACATATCACATATACACACCCACATCTCACACATATCACACAGCTATAAATATATATAACACCCTAAACATACCCATATACACACACACACACATATACATATACACACACAGACACAACTATTAACACATATCCAACACATATATAAATATTATATTAATATACACAAACCACACCACAATACACCATATACACACACACAACAATACATATACCCACACCACACATATACCACAGTATATACATATAGATTCCAAACACACCTACACTACACATTATACAACACACACACACATATAACACTACAACGAACACACACACCTAATACACAACACACCACGTGGGGTGGGGGGGGGTGGGGGGTGGGGGTGACACACATATACACACATTATAAATATATATATACACCACACACACACACACACACATCTAACACACACACACACTATACATATACACCACACAACCACCTATACACATTACCTCACAAGGGGGGGGGGGCACCACATATACCCACATATATAAATATATATTAGTGTGGGGCGTAGGCAGCTGGCGACACATCACATATACCACCACACACATGACACTATACATAGGTAACACACCCCGCCACAATACCACACATATATAACTAACATATAGCGAGCACAACACCCATACCCATATACACACACATACACATAGGTGTGCACACACACACACATACCCACACACACACATATAACATATACAACACCCCACACACACACACCACACATATACAGCACATATCTAAAGATATATATACACATACACACACACATACACATATACATACACACATAACAGCCACTATACATTACACACACACACACACACATAATACACACATATAACATCCTTATATATTACCCACACACACATACACATATACAAACACATACACATATACACCACATACACGATATACGACACACACACACATACACATATACACACACACACACACACACAGAGTCTCACCCACACACACACAGTCTCACACACCCACACACACACACACTCCACACACATACACGCACACCTATAACCACATACACATATACACATACCTCCACATATTACACACACACACACACGCACCACATATACACACACATACACAATACACGACCTACCTATACACACCCATACAGCATATACCACACATGACACACTTACACACATCCACAAACACAATATACCATAGACCCACCCACACCATCATACATATACACACACACACACACACACACAAATATACACACACACTCCACATAACACATTACACACCCATAACACATAACACACACACACCACACAACATAACACATCTACACACACATACACCATCATACACACACATACCATATACACACACTACACAGATCACAACAATCCACATCCATATACAGCACCCCACAAACACATAATACAATAGACACACACACACACGCACATATACACACACACACACATACATATATATATATATATACACACATACATACACATATACACACACACACACATATACATCTACCACACCCACCACACATATACACACAATATAAAATATAAATGACACCACACTCCCATTACCATATACACACACTATACACATATACACCCCCACACATACACATATACACACACAACATATCCAACACATAATATAAATATATATATAGCCCACATCCACACATACACATACCACATATACCACACAACAACCCATACCATACCATATATTAAATACTATATATACACACAACCCACATACAGCACACACATAGACACACACACACAACATATACATATCACACAAAAGAACACGACATCAACACCACATTATAAATATTATATACCAACACACACACATACCCTACACATACTATATAACCATAATATATATACCCACAAAACACATACACATGTACACACACAACACCATAATACCATATACAACGACCAACAGATACACCATATTAAATATATATATACCACACACACCATCCACATACACAAACAACACAACACACATAACATATACATATCACACATAATATAATATATATATATAGTATACACACGCACAATAACACACAGGCACACGCTAGACAACACATATATAATATATATAAACACACAAACATACACATATACAACACACACACATACAACACATATAATAAATAGATATATACACAAACACACGACACATACACCCACCCTATACCCACACACAACATATACCAGACACACACACATATAGATATACACACACACACACTATACACACATATAATATATATAGACCAACAACACACAATCCCAATAACACACACACACACACTATACTATACACAACACACCCATACACATATACACACATATTGAAAGTAATATATATTAACACACAAACACAATCACACATACACATAACACATCCACCACACACCATATCACATATACACACATATATAAATTATAATATATATCACACACATAACACACACACTATACACAACCATATACACACATATATAAATGATATATATCCCCACACACCACTAGACACACAACACACATAATACCACCTCATACCACATACCATATATATAAATAGATATCTTACACAACACACACATCCACATATACACACCGCCCAGTATATACTGTACATATACACACACACACACACATATCACACATATATATATATATATATACAAACACACACACACACACATACACCACACACGAGCACACACGCCAAACACATATACATATACCACACATAATAAATCATGCGTATATATACACACACATACACACACACATCAAGCACACACAACACGCACCCTATACAACAAATGTGTTTAGTATTAGATATACTAACTAGGTAACCAATAAGGATCAACGTCACTATAAAATCAACGTGGCCCTCGACACGCTTTACAGTAAACCGACAAAAGCCACATACCACACACATACACAACACACACAACACCCTATACAATATACAACACACACACATCACACACACATATACATATATTATGAGGGGCCGTACAAGCCATAATTCATTCTAGCACTCTCACACACATACATTCTCCTTACACATACACACATTTCTCCTTTCACACACATACATTCTCCTTTCACACACACACACACACACACAAAATAACACACACACACACACATATATAATAGATCATTGCACACACCACATACACATATACCCATACACATTATATAAATATAATATACACAAAACGCACATACACACACACATATACACACCCACATATACACAACACACACACATATACAATATATACACACACACACATATTACACACATATAAAATATATAATCCCCACATACACACATACACATACACATATACACACACACATATATATACACACACACACATACACTATATTTTTAAACTACTGTCAATAGCCCCCTCTATCAACAAGGCGGGCTATTTGCACCTAGTGAAAAAGATCCATAGACGCTTATAATGCGTGTATCTGGCAACTCGACTGAGGCTGAGCCCGTGTCCTCAATCACAACTCGCTCAAGGGACGAGTCCATGTAACCTTTTCACGATGATAATATATTTTTTTAAAATCCAAATAGCTTGCTGAAATACTTAATAATCATCTACGTCAGGCATGCTGATCATGACCTGTCCCAGTGACCCTGATCGCGCCTGACCTGCCTTCCGTTTCCACTACACGCCTTCCGTTTCCACTATACTCTCTCTCACACATACATACATTCTTCTCTTACACACACATATTTTCTTCAGACATACATACAATATATATATATAGAGTATATTGTGTGTGACGGAGAATGTAAGGTGTGAAAGGAGAATTATGTGTGTGAAAGGCGAATGTCGTGTGTTAAGGAGAATGTATTAGGTGACGAGTGTACAAATGTATTTGTAAGGAGAATGTATGTGTGTGAGAGTACAAATGCATGCATGTGAAAGGAGAATGTATGTGTGTGAGAGTAGAAATAGAATTATGTGCTTAGTAACGGCCCATCATATGATAGTGTGTGTGTGTGTATATGTGTATGTGTATGTGTGTGTGTATAATATATATAGTTTAGGATATGTGTGTATATGTGTGTTTTTGTGTATATGCTACAGGATATTGTGTGTGTGTGTATATGTGTATGTGTTGTGTGTGTCTATATATATTTATATATATTATTTTAGGTGTTTGTTTGTCTCGTGTGTAGTGTGTGTAGTTTGTGTGTGTGTATATAATATTTATACTTTTGTTAGTGTGTGTGTGTGTATTTTGTGTGTTGTGTGTGTCTGGGGACCGTACAGAACCATAATTCCATTCTCGCACTTCTCCCACACATCAGTCTCCTTGTTCCTCCTTTCACATACATATATTCTTAAATTCTTTCTTGCTTTCACACACTTACTTCGCTCTTACATTCTCCTTTCACATACATACATTTCTCCTCTCTCACACATACATTCTCCATTCACACATTCATTTCTACTTTTTTTTGGTATCCATTACTTCCTGTTTAAGCAGGAAGTTACTCTCAGACCAGGAAATACATGTGCAAGACTTGCTCAGCTCTTCCTCATAATTTTACAATGATGCTATTCAAAGTCTTCCTGTTTTCTTTTCAAGTACAGTTTTTACTTTTGGGAGTAAGTAGCAATGAACATGACATCAGACAATTTTTTAATAATGTGCTGGAATGTATTGAACAAATGCAAAGAGAAGCCGATTCTTTTGTGCATGATAGGATGCATAGAGAACTTTGTGATCACATTCAAACCCTATGTGGATTTCTGTCAGTCTCGAGATTTGTTGAGGATTCAAGAAATAGAGCAGCAGTAACAACATTGGAGTCCTTATGTGGATGTCTTAATTTAGTGCGGACTGATTATGAATCCAGACAAAGAGTTGTGTCTGAGAACAATTATGTCCTGTTTCCTCCACCTGTCATTACTGGCCATCCAGGCAGACCTCGATACAGCATTTCAGGAGAGCAAATTTCTCATTTAGTATCCCTGGGAATGAATTGGCAAAGCATTGCAATGTGCTTAGGCATAAGCTCACGGACTCTGTACAGACACAGACAGCAGCTGGGTGTTCAGCCAATGATGTATGCAACACTATCAAATGACAACCTAAACAGAGTTGTTGGTGAAATTCTTCAGTCTACAACAAACGCAGGCGAACGATATGTGCATGGGAGCTTGAGGTCACGTGGGTTACGCATTCAAAGGTGGCGTGTCAGACAGAGTCTACAAGAAATCGATCCTATTGGACGGTCGTTCAGAAGAAGGCGTACAATCCGTCGACGAATTTACAGTGTTGCAACTCCAAATCAGTTATGGTGAGTAAATTCCTTAAATATTATCTTTAGTGTAAATGAAGTAGCACAAAGTCTAGAGTCCGTTTCTAACAGTCCACTTGGACATGATGGAAGAATTAGCAAACTTAAAGGTGCAGTACGCAATTTCTGAAAATATGGCGTTATTTTACTTTCAAATGTCGAGAGCGCACTGTTGTAGCGCGAAAGTACATTGCTATGATGAGCAAGCGCGAACCTCTCCACTCGCACGCGGATTTCCTTAGAAATGAATTCTTGCTCTCCACATTTGACAGTAAAATAACGCCATATGAAAAACGCTGTTAAAAGTGGATTGAACCAAGTCCAAAACCACCTTTTAGAGCCAGTCAGGCATCATGGGACATTTACAAACCATCTTAAAGCATGTTCATGAATTTGGGGGCGGAGCTATGAAGATATGGGTGTGATCCTTTTGGGTTGGGGAGTGTTTGTTTTGGTGATTTGAAATATCAACATCATATCTAAGAAATCACATACTGCACCTTTAAATCAGTTGTTCCCAAATTGGGAGATAAAAACACTTGATTAGAACTATGTGCTACCTTCCAAATTTGAAGTCTACAACAATATGGACCAAGTACCAAAATCCATTTAATGTTTAAATTATTGATGCGTAACCTTGACCGTACTATACTTTTACCACACATAATTTACTCTGGTTTCAATTTCTCTTAGGCACATAGACGGAAACCACAAACTTGTGAGATGGAGGATGGTGTTCCATGGCTGTGTGGATGGTTTCAGTCGTACCATCATCTACCTTGCTTGTCTAGACAACAACAGAGCCTCTAGTGTTTTGTCACTATTCATTGCTGGTGTTCAGAACTTCGGAATGCCATCTAGGGTGAGGTGTGATCATGGACTTGAAAATACTTGGACGTTTCATACTTTACAGGAGAGGATTAAACAGACATAGTGTTATTACTGGCAGGTCTGTGCATAATCAAAGAATTGAGAGGTTATGGGCAGAGCTAAATCGAGTAGTGTCATTTCAGTTTGTTAATCTTTTCAACTTTATGGAGGAGCATGGTGTGTTAGATTCACTTAATGAGCTCCATTTATTTTGTCTTCATTATATATATTTACCACGAATTCAAAGAAGTGCCACTGAATTTCAGAATCAGTGGAATAACCATGGTCTATCAACACAAGGGGGGCAAACACCTCTTCAGCTGTGGCAAAGAGGCATAGTCAACAATGCAGGAATGCATAACCCAAGTATGAATGGTATTTATGACACAGGCAGTGGTTTTGGTATTGATGACAACATATCACTCTCAGACTTACAGACAAATAATAATGTTGTTGTTCCATCAATTAACATTACCCTCAGTGGCACAACAATTCATACACTTCAGCAGACATTTGATCCATTTGAAGATGATGGAAATCAGGGTATAGATTTGTTGCAACCTTTTGCTCTTTGTATGTCTAACTTCTCATAGTCAGATAAATAATTAATTAAATTCCTCAGAATTAAATGCAGTCAACAACCAGAGGTGTAAATATGGTCTGTTGAGTAAGATTTACATCGAAATCGAAAGACGTAATAGACGCGTTGCCCGGCGCAAGCGAGCCCCTCAGTCACACCACACCACAAACATCAATCTCCTCAGAGAAGATGGCCAGCATCATCTAATGAGCTCGCTCCTCAGAGGGGAAACAGGACGAGCCGTCTCCCAACCGTCTCAACCAGATCATAGCGATTCCGCACGAACTCAGTGCCGGCCGTCCTCCGCAGCAGGCGGGCCTTTGCAATCACAGAGAATCACAGTCACGGACACCTCCTCGGGCGCTTCACAGTCGGGCTTCTTTTTTTTTTTCTCGAGAGAGCCGACTATGCACGAGCTCCGCTTCGCTCTCCCCCCATTGATGCGTTGTTCTATAATTCGGCATAATATGCTTGTGTAACTGGTGTTTGTGCAACTGGCGAGCTCTCTGACGCCTTCTGTATCAATCTCCTCGGAGAAAGACAGAGCGATTTCTAGAAGTAAGGTATTCCTAAAATAATTTACATATACAAAAAAGGGAACCAAAAACCCCTCTCTACAGATATTTATGATTTGACAAATAGACTGAGCACATTAAACAGAAAAGAATATTTACTTACCGTAGTTGTGTAATGCACAGAAAAATTAACACATTGCCATGCTTTGTGATAGCTTTAAAAAACTTATTGTAATAGCTTTAAGTTTATAGTTTGTTTTTTTTCTGTATGGGATAAGACCTTTATTGAATGTGATTCTGTGAGCTGAAAGCTCTGTTTACATTTCACATCCATGTCTTTAAATGTTCTTAAAAAAATAACTTGATAAAAAAGTAATGAAACTGTGAAACCATTTTATTAAAGTGTTTGGCTATGGAGCAAACAAATTGACTGAACTACTATTTATTTTAACATTTAATGTCCTTTGTTGAATAGGATAACTAACTAACAACATCGACATTAATACTACAACAGTAGAATCTGCAGGAGACATGCATTGCACATACATTGACCCACATAAAAAACACTTTTTAAGCAGTATATGACGAGTTAAAATCTTGATTAAAACAAACTTAAGACTTGTTTACTTTACAATTCAGAGGGGTCTAAACAACTTGTACATTTTATTAGCCTTAGAATCTTTCTGTTACGACAAAGATACATTTGTAATAAAGATTAGCTTATTGGAGAAGTTTGAGATTAGATTGATAAAGGCTCTTCTTCAAAAAGATAAAGTAAAACATCAAAAGTTGATCAAGAGACATGGTGAACAACACAGTGCAACATTGTCGTCAGTGAACTTTACAGATTTTTTCAGAAATGTACAGCTCCTGTAAATTCTGTTAGTTGTCAAGATTACTGGCAAAAAATGTTTTGCCTTTACTGAACTCTCTGAAACTGTACTTAAGATGTTACCATTTTACTGTTTTTAAACTAATTGAATTTTTCAACAAAGTACAATATCCACCCACGAAACATGAGTCAAGAACTGTTTTGAAATCATTATCTGATAATGATTATCTGACATTTATCTGTGTGAACTTAATATTTAAATATAATACTGAGATGGAGTACTGTCCATTAATTATTTTATGCCAAAACCATGGGTATTGCCCAATGCAAAGTCCATGTTTTCCTGAAAGTCTCTGTAGGTGGTGTGCAGTGGTAATTTTAAACAATTGATGCAGGTGTTTGCAATGGGCAGTTTAGAGGTGCTTTCTGCATCATGCTTTTGGTGAAGAAATTCAATCGAAGGTTGTGGAGAGAAGCCAATTGGTGGAACAGTATTGGCTCCTGTGGCAAAGGCAAGAATTGTTTCCAGCTTCTGTGTTCCTTCTTGATCTAGAGAAAAAGCAACATCAGAAATTCAGATAAAAAAAAATAAAAAATGCATGCATCACTACTCTTAGTCCCTGTAGACAATAATTTTATCCCTTAAAACTAATCTTTGATTACCAAAATTACATATTTAAATTTTTTCTTGTGAAAATAATTTTCTCATGCTTAAAATAGCTTGAATGTAACTCTACACCTTTGCTTCATTGAATATAAGCAGATCAATGAATATGCAAAGTAGCCCCGCCTCCATTTGCTCATTACAGCTCAGAGATCCACTCGGTCATCTTACTGAGGTAAACGCTGCACAATGGTATCGCGATCTCAAACCGCTTTATTAAAAGTGTCTTTAGATCATTGCAGTTTTAAAGAGAAGATACTCAGCAATGGTGTTGACATATGAATTTGCACATGGTTTGTCTTAAAGCAAATTAAAAACACCACACAGACATAAACAACATTTAAAAACTTTCTTTAACTAAGGTCTTTAACTAATATACAAATGTCAAGATGCAGTGCATTATCAATTTCAAGTGAGAAGACATTTCGGGTTATGCAAGAAATGCTTAAAACTTTTACCTTCTGCATCTGTAAGGTAGTCTCTCCAGAAAGGAACAACAACTTCTTCAGTACGCCTTCTATTGCTGCCAACTGGAGATAGGCGAATGGTAAAGAGGCTATCAACCAGATCAGCTGTGAGGGTTGTAGGAGACCAGCATAGAAAGGGGCGAAAACTCTCCGGGTGAGCTTGTATTTTGTCCAGCACACCAAGTGTTCTCAGTCCATCCCGAAATCTTAGTAAAAAATCACAGTTAAAGTTGACTCAGTTAAAGTGTTTTTATTGGTTACTTAAGTTAACAAAAAAACTTTGTTTTTATGTCTTCATGTGGCATTTATTAATTATAACTATAAACCCTATAACCCTATTAAACTGTGCTATCTACTGTACTTCAGGTTAGTTACAACAGTAAAGTATGCATGTCAAATTCATATTTTCTAGTCACACCCATGAACACTTTGCTAATTCGTGTGCATAGTCTAGGACATTAAATACTTTAACAGAAATGGTCCACAGAAAACCTTGAACACAGTCTGCATGGATTTCAGATCCTTATTGTAGAAGCAAAAAACTGAGGATACCTCTCAAAAGGACCACGCACTCTGTGTATCACTTGGAACATCAGGATGTCATCTACAAGCTGATTCTTGTCTTCCAGCCTCCGCAGCGGCCTCAGGCAGCCAGCAGTGGCCAAATACTCCTCAAGTGGCTCAGTTGATGCTAGCAGCTCTTCAAATGATTTACTCTCAGTGATCTACAATAGATGTAATAAACAACAAAAGTTTAAAGTGCCCTAATTAAATGTCTAGTGCAGAAATAGACACATAAACCACAACATATTGTAAAACTGAGAAAAAAATATTAGTACCCTTTTAATTTTTTTCATGCGGTCTCTATCCGCAATATCTCATAAAACTTTAAAAAAACTGGGCTTACCAATTCGGGCCATCACCAAGGGAAGAGAACATAGTTGGGGACAGAAAGCCCTGGCTGAGGACCGCCGTGTACAGGCTAACTGCAATGACCCCTGTCTGCAATGAAGTACCTTCGCTCTCTCTGGCTATTGAAACATGAAAATATTATATATATATATTATATAGATCTTTATCGATATGTGACCGTGCATGCATACAAAGACTTGACGTATACCAGTACCATCATATAAAATAAAGTAATTTTTAATGTAATAAATAGTCAATGCTATGAGATTACAATCAATGCATACCAGTACTGTCAAAGGCCAAGTTCATTTTATCTTCGTCTCCCTCAAACATTGGAGATTGAAGCAAAGCCTCTATTAGAAGTCTTAGAAATTCTCTTCTTGGTCCACCTAAGTCCACAGCCTCCTCAGGTACGCCCATATCATCAGAAAACCTGACAGAAATAGTGTGACATGGATCGTATGTTCCTCGTTTAAAACCTCTGATGGCTCCATCCAGGACTGTGGATCGGTTAATATTAAACTTGCATTTCTTCTGATGATTTATTTTTGTAGCAAGATCTTGCAAAATATCTTTCGCTGGCACTGGACATCCTGTGGCCTTTCTAAAACAAACAAGAATAATATATGTTACAATGCTTGCTACATTTAAGAGCGTGGTATTATGTTTTGTTCAAGCTCATTGACAATTTTGAACAATCTGCACAACATCTGTTGACATTAATGGGCAATATACACATCATATGCATATAAATGAGCAGGTAAGGCACCCCTTCACTTCATTCAATACAGAGCTGTAAACCAATCAAAAATCAGAAAAATAAGCAATAACATAAAAACTGCATCTTTGATATTGACTACCGTAAAACATTTGCATTTTGACTAACCTTTCACTCTGCAGGCTTGCTAGTATGGCCTGATTCAATTCCTCATCATCAGAAGACATGTCAGACAGTGCAGACATTACTGAAAGGTAGTTATCATAGTTCCCTGATTGATGGTGTGTTGAGGTAGAGGCTAATGCGGAACTGCTGCTCTGGTTAGGTGAGCTTGAGAAACTTTGGCCAGTGAGATCCACCAGAGGCGGATTAACTGAAACATTCTAACTAAATGATGAGGTAGAAGGCTGACTGGTGGAAGGGCAGATTGCCAGTGAGCGCACTGGCAGTTGACTAGACAAAGTGCTTGCCGAATTGCTGCTGTGGTTGGGTGAGTTACTTCTTTTATTGGTCAAGGCAGGAGTTTGAGAGAATAATGCTCCAGACACATGTGACGAGGCAAAAGTTTGAACTTCAAGAGTACAGTTCGGTGGGGAGCCAGAGGAGGCAGCCATTAGACTGGTGAAACTGTCTGAGTGTCTATTTTGTGTTAAAGATGAGGAGCGCAGCTGCCTTGCTGAACCACTGTTTTCCTCACAGTTGCTCTCTTCACTGCAATAGCTTGTAATATCATCCTTGGAAATACATAAAAAAAACTTCTTCAGATATGCTCAATTTCAACAGTAATCTGAACAGTACCTGGAACCACTAGGATTTCTGATTATATTTTTAACAACTGCTTTTGCTGTCCCTTTCTATTCTAAGATCTCAGTTAGTTCAATTTCCTTTATTTTAATTAACAGGCATTATAACTCTGCTCTAGTCTATTTGAGTAAAACAAATGACATAGTTCCTCAACATGTTCATAGCTACAAAGCAGAAATTAAATAATAACAAGAACTAAGATTACACAGCTCAGAGAAAACTAAAAATATTGAATCTGCATGCATGTTTATAAACCAATTAAAGGTTATTGTTATTACAATGCTCTGCAGGTCAATTCAAATGTGATGTAACCTACCAAAATTGGCTTTGATGGTCTAATGTACAGGGCTTTTGATTTATATACTTTATGTATGAGACTCGCATCCAGCTCCTGTCCAGCACGCAGTTTGGGTGAAATCAATTTGTGGCCACATGCCATCAGAAACTCTATGCTGAAAAACAGTGGTTAAAATTTAATTAAACTTTCACCACTGGAAATGACATAACCTTTAAATTCTTAATAATAAAATAATTATATCACAGTGTCACAATATAATAAAGTACACGTTGTTACCTCACATTAGCAGAGAGCTTTTCTCCAAAGGCATCCCTTATTTGTTCAGTGACAGTCCTGTGGTCCCAGGATTTCTGGAATTCAAATCCATTCAATATATGTCCTTGTTCATGTAACTGTTGCTTTATGCGATGCTTGACAACGACACTGCTTGATGGCGTTGGAAGAAGGATGACATCTTTGTTGAAAGTATCGTGAAAATGTGTTTTGGCCCTAGAAAACAAAGCCGATATTATATTTGGTATTTATTTATCCATTATTGCAATCATGAATCAAGTTCATCAAACCATAAAACATGACAATTTAGGATGATGTATGTAATTTTTATATTCCTACCACAGCTCTTTTAAAAAAGTTGGCGATCATTCATTTCATTATTCAAGCCCTTTAACACTACACTAAAACTGGTGAGAGTACATCTAATCACTCCTATCATTTAAATTAACAAGCTGATGGAGGAACAAAGACACAGAACTAGAAAACAAAAAATGTTGTCCTACAATGAACTACAATAACAAAATTTTTTTTAATTAAAATCAAATACATTGCTAAACAACAACCACTAATTTCTATTTTTCCCCATATTTTCTTTATGACAATTTTATGATTGGTTTATGTACTAAACACTTTCATCACTTCATAATGGACTTTATACAATGTACACATAAACAATAAAAAATACCAGAATACAGGCAGAAACAAGGCCTAAGTAAGTTAGAGGCAGTCATTAAGAACTTCATTACTCATAAACTTTATCATTGTGAAAATACCCCGAGATGACTTGAAAAATAAAAAAACAAATCATATTGTCGCAATCGTGTGTTTTTTTTACCTTCAGGTTGCATTAATCGAAACCAGACCCGTTGAAAAAAAAAAACGGATCAAAAGTGCAAAATAGCCTTTGATCTGCCATTCGAATTATTTTTAACAGCCTTTACTGTTTTTATTATGGATATGGTTTTTGAGAACATTATCTAACCGTATTGACCGCGACGTCAAAGTGTGTTGCAAGATTAGCAAACGTACATTTCACGAGTTTGTGGTTTGTGTACATGCCCTGTAATCGCGTACTGTAACGTTATACATGGTAAAAAGGCAGCGGCTATTTACACTATGTTAAAATAGCAGGATTTGTTTGTGATATTATTTACACTAAGTGCAAATAGCTATAGATTATATTTACACTATGTTAAAATAGCAGGATTTTCTGCTATTAATACTACTTATTGCAAATAGTGGCAATTATCTGCACCTCAGTATTGTAGTACATTACAAAACAGTAAGCAGTAATAATGTATTGACTGTAAATTATAATTTAAATTTAAATTATAAATGGATGCCACTTTATTGGGACAATAAAGCCCTCCCTACACCTACCCGATACTTTATTTTCAACTTTTTGATTATTTCGTTCATTTTCATTGAAAATAAATGCTTTTCTGATGTAATTTGAAATTTGAAAAGGGAGAAGAAAAAAGGTCGCCAAAAGGCGGATTCGAACCCGGGTCGATCGTGTCAAAATGAGTATGTTTCACGTTTTACCATCTGCGGCACTGGAGCTGACGATTGTCTTTTGTAATATTGACTATCAGAATCACACGGTGGTGGGCGGAGTTAGTGTAAATAGCCTCTGCCAATAAGGCGGGCTATTTGCACAGTGTAAATAGGCACTCCGAAAAAGTTTTGGCTTGCGAACTCACGTTTAACGTCATTAGGTACTGTTAAGTTGTAAATGTACGTTGTTCTTACCTTTTCCTTGACCGGGAGCTCCAGCTGCCAAAGAGTTTCTGAGTCTGATATCGCAAAGATTGCCGCAATCCTCCAGTTTGGCCTTGAGTAACGTTAGCAGCTTGACCGGCCGAAGCACCGACTGAGCTGCCAGGCCTGAAAAGTGTCCTCATCTCACTTTCCACCGTGCTGTATGTAGTATTACGTGCAGATGAGCCTGTACTTGGTCGCTCAAGGGACGAGGCCAAAGATGTAACCGTTTCAGGAGATGATAAAATATTTCTTAAAACCCCAATAGCTTGCTGAAGGTGTCTCCAGGGCGGCCGCCTCATCTATGTCAGCCATGCTGATCAGGACCGGTCCCGGTGACCCTGATCGCGCCTGACCTGCCTTCCGTTTCCACTATACTCCTTCCGTTTCCACTACACTCCTTCCGTTTCCACTACACGCCTTCCGTTTCCACTACACGCCTTCCGTTTCCACTACACGCCTTCCGTTTCCACTACACGCCTTCCGTTTCCACTACACTCCTTCCGTTTGAACAAAAGGTTACATGGCCTCGTCCCTTGAGCGAGTCGTGACACTTTACCATCTACACCACCGAAGCTGACGATTACGTGCCGTCTTCTATAGTGTTGACTATCCCTATAACACATTTGTGGGTGTAGCTACTGTAAATAGCCTCTATCAACAAGGCGGGCTATTTGCACTTAGTGAAAAAAATCCATAGACGCTTATAATGCGTGTATCTGGCAACTCGACTGAGGCTGAGCCCGTGTCCTCAATCACGACTCGCTCAAGGGACGAGGCCATGTAACCTTTTCACGATGATAATATATTTTTTTAAAATCCAAATAGCTTGCTGAAATACTTATGCAGCCGCCTCATCTACGTCAGCCATGCTGATCATGACCTGTCCTGGTGACCCTGATCGCGCCTGACCTGCCTTCCGTTTCCACTATACTCTCTCTCACACATACATACATTCTTCTCTTACATACACATATTTTCTTCAGACATACATACATCTATATATATATATATGTATGTGAAAGGAGAATGTATGTGTGTGAAAGGAGAATGTATGTATGTGAAAGTGTACAGAGAATGTATGTATGTGAAAGGAGAATGTATGTATGTGAAAGGAGAATGAAAATGTCTGTATGTGAAAGGAGAAATGTATTAGTGAAAGGAGAAGTCAAACAAAACACAAAAAAACATTGGTGTAAGGAGAATGTATGTGTGTGAAAGAGAGAGTAGAAATGTTTGTATGTGAATGGAGAATGTAAGTGTGTGAAAGCAAGAATGTATGTATGTGAAATGAGAATGTATGTGTGTGAAAGGAGAATGTATGTATGTGAAAGGAGAATGTATGTGTGTGAAAGCAGAATGTATGTATGTGAAAGGAGAATGTATGTGTGTGAGAGTGCCAAAATAAATTATGGCTTGTACGGCCCCTCATACATATACACACATATACATATACACACATACACACATATACACACATATATAAATATATATATACACACACACACGATACACACACACAAACCTATACCCACATATACATAACACACATACACACCGATACACACATCTATAATATATATATCACACAACACATACACAACACACACTACACGACACCTGCAACTACACATATACACACACACACACACACATACACATACATACACATACACACACACACACACACTGGTATATAGTGTTTATGAGGACAGCATGTAACCATCATGGTTTAGAGGGACACCCCTTTCCGAACATCCTACAAATGAAACCAATATATTAAATAATGTTATATGGCCTCTTTAGGATACATCTCACTTAAAAGTGTTGTTTCTACCATAAAATCATGGAAATGTAACAACTGATTTTTCACAGGCTTGCAGGGTCCAATGATTTATGGTTTGTTGGGACATGCAGGTTTACAGGGACTGTTTTGATAAAACACACAAACACGCAAAGTGGTTTACAAGGTCTAACATAGTTTACTAAGAACTTTATCAAAAAATTGATAAGACAGTATTTTTGATAGGAGTAAGGTTTGGAGCCTGTCACATTTTCTCCTTTAGTTCAGCTCATTTAGGCATAAGTGAACAATCACACTTGGATCTGCACCAGAACAATCACGATCACATGAGCTAGTGAGTATTAAGGGGGAAAGCTGCAGGCCAAAGAAGCTGTTGTCCCACTACGAGCCAAACCCCTGAATATAATGTCGCACTTCTGACCAATGAAAGATTCCAGTAGATTACTCATGTGACTCTCCTCTCAGAGATGTTGGAAATTGCAAAACTTTAACCATTTAAATCCTGGATTCTGAAAAATAAAGGTCTGCAAACACTGTAAAAAATGTGGTTGCTTCTGCACAACATGGAGATAATGTAGAGGAACACAAAGCAATGTACTGGATTTGTTATTGCACTGGAGACAGATTTTTCTTTTTCTTTTTACTGTACTCTAGTTAAGTGTGCATGATGATGTTGACAAATCGAGCTGACAAACAAGCAGCAGCTGCCAATGAACTGGAGAGCTCCAGTATGAGCTTCCGAAATACTGCAAATTCCGAAATTACTACAGCATCAATGAAGCATTAATAGTGGACTAATACATACAGAAGAAAAATAAATATATATGCAATCTTGACACTTTGAAAGCTAAATAGTAAAAAGGTCAGTGGTATAAGAGGAATGACAAATCATTGTTTTAAGTGTGCAAACAGCAAACGTAACAGAAATTAAAAAATAATGGACTTCTGACAAGGCCCCTGAAATAATCAGGCCTCACCTAAAGCTTCATTTTGTGACAATGTTTTTTTTGCAGAAAGGTCAGCAAAAAATACCAAGCAAGTGTCAGAGCCAGCAAAAGCTATGTAAAGAGTAAGTGAATACAGTGAGAAGTGCCTGGTTCCCACAGTGAATCTTTGGTGGTAAAGTTCTTATATAGGGATGTATGAGTGCTGAAGGTATGAGTTGTGCTTTATCAACGCTGTCATGAATTCACACACCATTGTGTGATGTAATACAAAAATCCTGAAGCACAATATGCTACCCTCTCCTCATTCCGTTTTCAACTCTAACTACAGTATATACACCCTCCCAAGGTGAAAAACTTACAGTGGACAAGCTTTTTACCGAGCCTTCACACGCTAGAACACATTTGGAGGATTCTGTAGAGACAAGCTGAGCAGCACTCAATTTCAAGACACCAAGTTTTATTAAAGGGACTGCCACAGAACTTCTAAATCCTCCCTTTTCATCAAGTATGCCATTCATTACAGAACCTTTGATTAACTCATGTCATTTAAAATGACTATCAAACAGTCTGTTAAAAACACGGTGCTTTAAAACACTGCAATCAAAATATGATTTACTTAACATTAGAATAAATCCAAAAGACTTATAGACTTAGGTGAACTCATAAAATTAAAATATAAACAAGTAATACTGTTGACTGACAGCTGAACTGACAGCATTGGCTTGCCAGGAAGAATAAGCAAACTAGGGTAACTTTTTATTTTATTTTTGAATTTGCTTTAGAATATGTCCAGACACGTTATTTAAAGGGATAGTTCAACTCAAAAGGAAAATTCTGTCATCATTTACTCACCCTCAAGTTCTTCCAAACACAAAAAAGATCTTTTGAAGAACGTGGTTAACCAAACAGTTTCTGGTCCCCATTGACTTCCATAAAGTCTCTTTTGTTTTGGATTATTTGAGAATCTAGAATAGGGTGCTCTGCATTCTTGTAAGTCTCACAATGGGCACCAGAGACGGTTTGGTTAACTACAATCTTTAAAAGGTCGTTTGTGTTCTACAGATCAAAGAAACTCCTACAGTGAGAACAACTTGGGGTAAATAAAATGATGACAGAATTTTCATTTTTGGGTGAACTACCCTTTAAGTGTGCCTACACTACGGAACCTTTGGTTATCTCATATCAATTTAAATGACATCAAACAATCTGTTAAAAACACTGCTTTAAAACACTGCACAATATGATTTACTTAACACTAGAATGAATCCAAAACACTCAAGACTTCGAGTGAACTCAAAGTGAAAATATAAACAAGTATGCTATTGTTTGACAGCTGAACTGATAGCACTGGTTTACCAGGAACAATATGCAAACTAGGGTAACTTTTTTTTTATTTGAATTTGCTTTAGAATATATCCAGACACGTTCATTAAAGGGATAGTTCACCCGCCAAAAATGGAGTTCGTCATCATTTACTTACTCACAAGTTGTTCCAAACCTGCAGGAGTTTCTTTTTTCTGCTAAACACAAAAAGATCTTCTGAAGAACATGGGTAACCTAATGGTTTCTGGTCCTCTTTGACTTCCATAAAGTCTCTTATGTTTTGAATTGTTTGAGAATCAAGAATGGGGTGCTCTGCGTTCTCACAATGGGGACCAGAAACTGGTTACCCACAATCTTTAAAATATATTTTTTGTGTTCAACAGAAGAAAGAAACTCCTACAGGTTTGAAATAACTTGAGGGCAAGTAATTAATGACAGTATTTTCATTTTTTGGGTGAACTATCCCTTTAATTGTGCCATACACTGCGGAATCTTTGGTTTAAAAAAAAAAAAAAAAAAAAAAGAGGCCCAAAAACTAACTGCATATGAGCGATAGTTTAAAATGTCGGCAACAGGACAGAAGGTTTTTTGATTTGATTGTGCCAGTCAAATTGTGTGAAAGAGGATAGAAAAGATAGAATAAAATTTAAAAACACAACTGTCTCTTGTGAGCTATGCCCTTGTTCCGAACAAAGTCTCTTATGTTTTGTGTTGTTCGAGAATCAAGAATGGGGTGCTCTGCCTTTTTGCAAGTTTCACATTCTGGTAAAGTTGCCAGCTTTCCTTTACTGATGTGCTCCCCAAAGTGCTTCATGACCGCTTTGACCTCTGATGTGGCCCATGGTCTTTTCACATATGTCCTTTTTTTCTTTTGCTTGTCAATCTCTATTAAAAAAATACAGTTAGTTAACATAAACATACAACATAGTTAAATCCAGCATATGCAGAAAAAGTGATCAATGCCAAGTTTGAACAAAAGCAGTCGTACCTTTAACTTCAGTATATGAAGTAGCTGTTCTGCTGACTTGATCTGCATTTTGAGCTACAAAGTGTATAAAAACATTTTTTAAACTCATTTTTCCAAATTTCATGACATATTAACAATTAAGCACTATCATATTTTGTTTGCCTCTCAAAACTCAGTTTCATCAAAACAAAAAACAAAAAAACACTAGGCATACTTACAGCAGATAAATACAATAAAGTACAATTACAACGGGACAAACATTCACATCAAATGTTAACTCAGCGGTAGAGTTACACTTACGGGACACTGCACTTATTCGCAATCACAAAACTACATTATTTGCACGTGCTTTAAAGTCTTGCCAGTTAAGCATTATATTTGCGTACTGTTCTGACATGCGCTTTTTCTAAATGCATACCCCCAATAAGGTCTGGCTGCAGACATGCACTTGCTTTTTCAGACTTGCATTCTCTGACTTGCACTCACGAACAACTGCACTTTCGCAAGTGATGTCAATTGCAATCTTTTTTTTATTTTATTACTATCATTTTATTTAATCTCTCAGAATGCAACAGTATGACTGGTCTTTAACAAGCCCAAGAGCCCACGCTAGGGCTGTGCGATTAATCGAAATCGCGATTTGAGACGTTGCGATTTCCTAATCGCAAAGCCTGCGATGTGTACGCGATATTACTCTGTTCCAGAGCATATGCATGACTGCCAGCCTTGAGTTGCAGTCTTACTTGCCCTGGGCAAGAGTGAGCGCACCTCTGTTCTCCCCAATCAGCACTGCTCTAGCCAACTGCGTAAACACCCACCATTAAAAAAAAAAAAAAGAAAAAAACAGAAAGCGAGACGGGAGAGAGACAGAGTGGGATTATGGCGTCTACTGGGTCAGATCGATAGTTAGGCAAATTAAAACTAAAGAAAACCGTATGCAACTTAAGCTTCGAAATGACAGACAACAAACAAAAAAGGTAATCTGCAAGAGCTGCGTCACAGCGCATATCAAGAGCTCCCTTATCGGTTCTGTTTTCAGCACTGGAGAATAAAAGATACATTCTTAGATGTTTTTGTTGATCTTACACATTTTATCTCCCCAACAGATTAATTTGAAATATTATAGTTTATAATGCATGTTGGCTATTCCTAATTCAGAAGAGCGCACACACAGCCTGTGTCTGTGAATGCTTCTCATACTCGCTCTTCTCGGCGCGAATCCCGCGTCACGGACGAGCCGTTCATGCTTGCCGCACTCACGCAGCCTGTCTCGTAATGCTGGTTTATACTCGCACCCGGCTCCGCACCGCAAGTCTTCACGAGCGCATCTGGCAGTATGGATGAGGCTTGACGCACTCTACAGCCTTCTCGTAATGCTGGTTATACGCGCACCCGTCTCCGCACCGCAAGTCTTCACGTCGCATCTGGCAGTATGGATGAGGGCTTGCCTGCACTCACGCAGCCGCTCTCGTAATGCTGGTTTCTACTCGCACCCGTCCCTCACCGCACGGCTCCACGAGCGCAGCTGGCAGTATGGATGAGGCTTGCCGCACTCACAGCCTGTCTCGTAATGCTGGTTTATACTCGCACCCGGCTCCGCACCGCACGTCTCCACGAGCGCATCTGGCAGTATGGACGAGGCTTGCCGCACTCACGCAGCCTGTCTCGTAATGCTCGGTTATACTCGCACCGGGCTACGCACCGGAAGTCTTCATGAGTGCATCTGGCAGTATGGATGAGGCTTGCCGCACTCACAGCCTGTCTCGTAATGCTGGTTTATACTCGGACCCGGCTCCGCACCGCAAGTCTCCACGAGCGCATCTGGCAGTATGGATGAGGCTTGCCGCACTCACCCAGCCTGGCTCGTAATGCTGGTTTATACCTCGCACACCGGCTCCGCCCGCCGCTCCACGGCGCTCTGGAGTAGGATGAGGCTTTGCCGCACAATCACGCAGCCTGTCTCGTATGCTGGTTTATACTCGCACCCCCTTCTTCCGCACTCGCAAGTCGCCCGAGCGCCTCTGGCGTATGGATGAGGCTTTTCATCACTCACGCAGCCTGTCTCGTAATGCACGTTTATACTCGCACCGGGCTACGCACCGGAAGTCTTCATGAGTGCATCTGGCAGTATGGATGAGGCTTGCCGCACTCACGCAGCCTGTCTCGTAATGCTGGTTTATACTCGCACCCGGCTCCGCACCGCAAGTCTCCACGAGCGCATCTGGCAGTATGGACGAGGCTTGCCGCACTCACGCAGCCTGTCTCGTAATGCTGGTTTATACTCGCACCCGGCTCCGCACCGCAAGTCTCCACGAGCGCATCTGGCAGTATGGATGAGGCTTGCAGCACTCACAGCCTGTCTCGTAATGCTGGTTTATACTCGCGCCCGGCTCCGCACAGCAAGTCTCCGCGAGCGCATCTGGCAGTATGGTGTGAGGCTTCCGCACTCACAGCAGCTGTCTCGTAATGCTGGTTTATACTGCACCCTGCTCCGGCGTGATCCCACCCGGCTCCGCACGCCCGTCTCCACGACGCATCTGGCAGTATGGATGATGCTTGCCGCACTCAACGCGCCTGTCTCTAATGCGGGTTATTACTCGCCCCCCGCTCCGCACGCAAGTCTCCACGAGCGCAATCTGGCAGTATGGATGAGGCTTTCACACTCACCAGCCTTCTCGTAATGCTGGTTTATACTCGCACCCGGCTCCGCACCGCAAGTCTCCACGAGCGCATCTGGCAGTATGGATAGGCTTGCTGCACTCACGCAGCCTGTCTCGTAATGCACGTTTATACTCGCACCGGGCTACGCACCGGAAGTCTTCATGAGTGCATCTGGCAGTATGGATGAGGCTTGCAGCACTCACAGCCTGTCTCGTAATGCTGGGTTATACTCGCACCTGGCACCGCAAGTCTTCACGAGCGCATCTGGCAGTATGGATGCGGCTTGCCGCACTCACGCAGCCTGTTACTCGAATGTCTGGTTTATGTATACTCGCACCCGGCTCCACACCGCTAGTCTTCACGAGCGCATCTGCAGTATGGATGAGGCTTGCAGCACTCACAGCCTGTCTCGTAATGCTCGTTTATAATCGCACCCGGCTCCGCACCGCAAGTCTCCAAGAGCGCATCTGTCAGTATGGACGAGGCTTGCCGCACTCACGCAGCCTGTCTCGTAATGCTGGTTTATACTCGCACCCGGCTCCGCACCGCACGTCTCCACGAGCGCATCTGGCAGTATGGACGAGGCTTGCCGCACTCACAGCCTGTCTCGTAATGCTGGTTTATACTCGCACCCGGCTCCGCACCGCACGTCTTCACGAGCGCATCTGGCAGTATGGATTAGGCTTGACGCACTCCACGGCAGCCTGTCCTCTTAATGCTGTTTATACTCGCACCCGGCTCCCACCGCAAGTCTCCACGGAGCGCCTCTGGCATAGGGGAGGCTTGCACCCTCACAGCCTGTCTCGTATGCTGGTTTATAACTCTCACCCGCTCCGCACCGCAAGTCTCCAACGAGCCGCATCTGGCAGTATGGATGAGGCTTGCCGCACTCACGCAGCCTGTCTCGTAATGCTGGTTTATACTCGCACCCGGCTCCGCACCGCAAGTCTCAACGAGCGCATCTGGCAGTATGGATGAGGCTTGCCGCACTCACGCAGCCTGTCTCGTATTGCTCGTTTATACTCGCACCCGGCTCAGCACCGCAAGTCTTCACGAGCGCATCTGGCATTATGGATAAGGCTGCAGCACTCACAGCCTGTCTCGTAATGCTGGTTTATACTCGCACCTGGCTCCGCAAGTCTTCACGAGCGCATCTGTCAGTATGGATGAGGCTTGACGCACGCACGCAACCTGTGTCGTAAGTCTGGTTTCTAAATACTCGCACCCGGCCCGCAACGCCCGTCTCCACTAGCAGCATCTGGCAGTATGATGAGGCTTGCCGCACTCACGCAGTCTGTCTCGTAATGCTTGTTTATACTCGCACCCGGCTCCGCACCGCAAGTCTCCACGAGCACATCTGGCAGTATGGATGAGGCTTGCAGCACTCACTAGCCTGTCTCGTAATGCGGGTTTATACTCGCACACCGGCTGCCGCACCGCAAGTCCCCACGAGCGCATCTGGCAGTATGGATGAGGCTTGCAGCACTCACAGCCTGTCTCGTAATGCTCGTTTATAATCGCACCCGGCTCCGCACCGCAAGTCTCAACGAGCGCATCTGGCAGTATGGATGAGGCTTGACGCACACGCGCAACCTGTCTCGTAATGCTGGTTTATACACACACCCGGCTCCGTAATGCTGGTTTATACTCCGGTCACCCGGCTCCGCCCCGCAAAGTCTTCCACTAGCGCTCTGTCATATTGAATGAGGCTGCCTCACTCACTCAGCCTGTCTCGTAATGCTGGTTTATACTCGCACCCGGCTCCGCACCGCAAGTCTTCACGAGTGCATCTGGCAGTATGGATGAGGCTTGCCGCACTCACAGCCTGTCTCGTAATGCTCGTTTATAATCGCACCCGGCTCCGCACCGCAAGTCTCCACGAGCGCACCTGGCAGTATGACCGAGGCTTGCCGCACTCACGCAGCCTGTCTCGTAATGCTTGTTTATACTCGCACCCGGCTCCGCACCGCACGGCTCCACGAGCGCATCTGGCAGTATGGATGAGGCTTGCAGCACTCACAGCCTGTCTCGTAATGCTCGTTTATAATCGCACCCGGCTCCGCACCGCAAGTCTCCACGAGCGCATCTGGCAGTATGGACGAGGCTTGCCGCACTCACGCAGCCTGTCTCGTAATGCTCATTTATACTCGCACCCGGCTCCGCACCGCACCGTCTCCATGAGCGCATCTGGCAGTATGGATGAGGCTTGCCGCAGTCACGCAGCCTGTCTCGTAATGCTCGTTTATATTCGCACCCGGCTCCGCACCGCAAGTCTCCACGAGCGCATCTGGCAGTATGGATGAGGCTTGCCGCAGTCACGCAGCCTGTCTCGTAATGCTCGTTTATACTCGCACACGGATCTGCAAGTCTTCACGAGCGCATCTGGCGTTATGGATGAGGCTTGACGCACGCGCGCAGCCTTTCTCGTAATGCTCGTTTATACTCGCACCTGGCTCCGCACCGCAAGTCTCCACGAGCGCATCTGGCAGTATGGATGAGGCTTGCCGCACTCACGCAGCCTGTCTCATAATGCTAGTTTATACTTGCACCCGGCTCCGCACCACAAGTCTCCAAGAGCGCATCTGGCAGTATGGACAAGGCTTGACGCACGTGCGCAACCTGTCTCGTACTGCTGGGTTTATACTCGCCGGCCCTCTCGCACCGCAGTCTCCACGTCCCGCATCTGGCAGTATTGCTTAGGCGTGCCGCCTCACGCGTCCTGTCCGTAATGCTGGGTTATACTCGCTACCCGGCTCCGCACCGGCCCGTCTCCACGGCGCATCTGCAAGTAATGGATGAGGCTTGCCGCCTCACGCAGCCTGTCCCGCGTAATGCTGTTCTACTCGTCATACCCGCTGCCGCACCGCAAGGTCTCAGGCAGCGCATCTGTCAGTATGGATGAAGGCTTGCAGCACTCACAGCCTGTCGCGTAAATGCTGGGTTTCTACTCGCACCCTGGGGCCTCCGCACCGCAGTCTCCACGAGCGCATCTGGCAGTATAGATGAGGCTTGACGCACGCGCGCAACCTGTCTCTTAATGCTGGTTTATACTCGCTACCCGTCTCCGCACCGCAGTCTCCACGATCGCATCTGGCCAGAGAGAGGCATGCTTCATACTCACGCAGCCTGTCTCGTAATGCTTGTTTATACTCGCACCCGGCTCCGCACCGCAAGTCTCCACGAGTGCATCTGGCAGTATGGATGAGGCTTGGCGCACTCACGCAGCCTGTCTCGTAATGCACGTTTATACTCGCACCGGGCTACGCACCGGAAGTCTTCATGAGTGCATCTGGCAGTATGGATGAGGCTTGCCGCACTCACGCAGCCTGTCTCGCAATGCTCGTTTATACTCGCACCCGGCACCACACCGCAAGTCTTCACGAGCGCATCTGGCAGTATGGACGAGGCTTGCCGCACTCACAGCCTGTCTCGTAATGCTTGGTTATACTCTCACCCGGCTCCGCACCGCAAGTCTCCGCGAGTGCATCTGGCAGTATGGATGAGGCTTGCCGCACTCACGCAGCCTGTCTCGTAATGCTGGTTTATACTCGCACCCGGCTCCGCACCGCAAGTCTCCACGAGCGCATCTGGCAGTATGGATGAGGCTTGCCGCACTCACGCAGCCTGTCTCGTAATGCTGGTTTATACTCGCACCCGGCTCCGCACTGCAAGTCTCCACGAGCGCATCTGGCAGTATGGATGAGGCTTGCCGCAGTCACGCAGCCTGTCTCGTAATGCTGGTTATACTCGCACCCGGCTCCGCACCGCACGGCTCCACGAGCGCATCTGGCAGTATGGATGAGGCTTGCCGCACTCACGCAGCCTGTCTCGTAATGCTGGTTATACTCGCACCCGGCTCCGCACCGCAAATCTCCACGAGCGCATCTGGCAGTATGGATGAGGCTTGCAGCACTCACAGCCTGTCTCGTAATGCTCGTTTATACTCGCGGTCGCCCGTCTCCCGCACACGCAAGTCTCCACAGCGCATCTGGCCGTATGGATTAGGCTTGCCGCACTCACATCCTGTCTCGTAATGCTGGTTTATACTCACACCCGGCTCCGCACCGTCCCTTCCTCCCCGGCGGCATCTTGCAGTATTGCTGAGGCTTGCCGCCCTCACGCAGCCTGTCTCGTAATGCTGGTTTATACTCGCACCCGGCTCCGCACCGCAAGTCTTCACGAGCGCATCTGGCAGTATGGATGAGGCTTGACGCACACGCGCAACCTGTCTCGTAATGCTGGTTTATACACACACCCGGCTCCGCACCGCAAGTCTCCACGAGCGCATCTGGCAGTATGGATGAGGCTTGCCGCACTCACGCAGCCTGTCTCGTAATGCACGTTTATACTCGCACCGGGCTACGCACCGGAAGTCTTCATGAGTGCATCTGGCAGTATGGATGAGGCTTGCCGCACTCACGCAGCCTGTCTTGTAATGCTGGTTTATACTCGCTCCCGGCTCCGCACCGCACGTCTTCACGAGCGCATCTGGCAGTATGGATGAGGCTTGCCGCACTCACGCAGCCTGTCTCGTAATGCTTGGTTATACTCTCACCCGGCTCCGCACCGCAAGTCTCCACGAGAGCATCTGGCAGTATGGATGAGGCTTGCCGCACTCACACAGCCTGTCTCGTAATGCTCGTTTATACTCTCACCCGGCTCCGCACCGCAAGTCTCCACGAGCGCATCTGGCAGTATGGATGAGGCTTGCCGCACTCACGCAGCCTGTCTCGTAATGCTGGTTTATACTCACACCCGGCTCCGCACCGCAAGTCTCCACGAGCGCATCTGGCAGTATGGATGAGGCTTGCCGCACTCACGCAGCCTGTCTCGTAATGCTGGTTTATACTCGCACCCGGCTCCGCACCGCAAGTCTCCACGAGCGCATCTGGCAGTATGGATGAGGCTTGCCACACTCACACAGCCTGTCTCGAAATGCTCGTTTATACTCGCACCCGGCTCCACACCGCAAGTCTCCGCGAGCGCATCTGGCAGTATGGATGAGGCTTGCCGCACTCACGCAGCCGGTCTCGTAATGCTGGTTTATACTCGCACCCGGCTCCGCACCGCACGTCTCCACGAGCGCATCTGGCAGTATGGATGAGGCTTGCCGCACTCACGCAGCCTGTCTCGTAATGCTGGTTTATACTCGCACCCGGCTCCGCACCGCAAGTCTCCACGAGCGCATCTGGCAGTATGGACGAGGCTTGCCGCACTCACAGCCTGTCTCGTAATGCTGGTTTATACTCGCGCCCGGCTCCGCACCGCAAGTCTCCACGAGCGCATCTGGCAGTATGGACGAGGCATGACGCACTCCCAGCCTGTCTCGTAATCTGGTAGTATACTCGCCCACGGCTCCGCACCGGCAAGCTCACGAGCGCACTGGCAGTATGGATGGAGGCTTGCCACCGCACCGCAGCCTGTCTCGTATTCTGTTTTATACTCGCACCCGGCTCTTGCACCGCAAGTCTCCACGAGCGCACTGGCGTATGATAGCTTCGCACCACAGCCCTGTCTCGTAATGCTGGTTTTACTCGGCCCGGCTCCGACCAATTCCTTTTCCTCACGAGCGCATCTGGCAGTATGGCGAGGCCTTGCCGCACTCACAGCCTGTTCGTAATGCTGGTTATACTTCGCCCGGCGCCGCACCGCAACGTCTCCACGCGTCATCTTGCCGTATGGATGAGGCTTGCCGCCCTCACACAGCCTGTCTCGTAATGCTGGTTTATACTCGCACCGGGCTCCGCACCGCACGGCTCCGCAAGTATTCACGAGCACATCTGGCAGTATGGATGAGGCTTGACGCACGCGCGCAACCTGTGTCGACTCGCACCTGGCTCCGCGTTTAAAACGAATGTAAATTCAGTCTAACTGCTTGCTAATTTCACTTGGATGAAATGAAACATTCAGCACATTTTCCACTTGCTCTTAAAATCCCAAATACTATAAATCAGTCTATGTAACATATGTAATACTTTAATGATTGACTTAAGAAATACAGTTCTTTATTAATAAAAAATAAACAAATATTTTCTGTGAAATGCAGTAATATGTAAAAGTAGTTATGCCATTATAATCTTGCCTGCTGAAAAAAAAAACAATAGAACCCCTCCCAAAACACAATAACAAATGTAATGGATTTCAGGGTTATAATGGGAATTTGTTTGGTTTTAATGTAAACTATAATGGTGTCTATTTGATGGATTCTATTGGTGGGATGTAATCTGGCAGATGGGAACCAATAGAACAACAGTAATTCCTATTGGAGTAATGCCCAAAACAAAAAGGAATTTTCTAATGGTTTAATGGAAGCTATAAGAATTTCTGTGATGGTTTCTATAGTTTTTCTCAGCAGGGTAATGATACCCATACTGTGCTGCACATTATTGGCAATATTGAGCTGAAGCTTGACTTTGCAAATTTAAAATCGCAAATCAAATCGCAATATCTGTCAAAAAAAAAATTGCAATTTGATATTTTCCCCCAAATCGCACAGCCCTAGCCCACACCACACATTTCTTTATCTGTCTGCACTGACTCTTGGTTGCAGCTCACATCAAGTTCAAGACACTGATGCTTGCATACAAAACAGCCACGGGCTCTGTACTTTCCTACTTCCACTTGCTCTTTTAAGTCAACATCCCCTCCAGAAACCTGCGGTCGGTGAGTGTCGCATTGTGGTACAATTACAGACATGCAAAAAATCCATTTCCAGAAAATTTTCGTTCACTATTCCAAACTGGTGGAATGCTCTTCCCAACCCCAATCTGGAACGCCAAATCCCTGACAATATTCTAGAAAACTCACCTCTTCCATGAACACTTAATTGCATCCTGCTAAAACTAAAATAAATAAATAACCTCTGCTTCCACTACTTCCTTAATTCCTCCCTATTCTAGTTTGTATTTTTGTAACAATTTCTGACATTTGTAAGTAGTTTTTGGATAACAGCGTCTAAGAAATTAAATAATAAATGTAAATATGCACAATTTTTTGATATTTGGATGCTGTTCAGTGAAGCTATGTAAACAAATAAAATGGAGCGGACGTGACTGAGTATGAAAATTACAGATTAATTTTGCATGTTGCACATTGCCATATAGTTTCAGTTTTGTTGACAGTGAGAGGTGGCACGAAATTTGACGAAGGCGGCCACCTTGCAATTCTTTATGCAGGAAAAACCCTGATCTCTCATGTACGCATGCATCACCAGATCGTTTTATGAGATCATAGATTTGGTTCAGATTGCAGCATTGATGGACAATTTATATTGTGACCAGGATATATCATATGATCCAGCCCTACTCTGTGCCTCCCCTGATGTACTCTGGCACTCCCTCATTTACATTTTGAAAACCCCTGTCTTGCTATATACAGATTACTCATACAGACAGTATTTCAAGCTATGATGTTTGGGCCAAAATGCTGATGTTGCTGATCAGCCACCTAATGACTGCTCAATCAAATACAAAAAAACTAACAGTACTATGATTATTGTTGGATCTTATGATAAATTGTTTCTGATGTTCTTTGTTTTTAAGTTGCTTTGGATAAAAGCATTTGCTAAATTAACAAGTCTATAATGTAAATGAATGCTTTGCATCAATTCCACACCACAATGTCCAAATATTTAGTCTGCTTTGTCAATTAATTTTTCAAATATCAATAATGCAAAAATATTTGTATTCTAAAATGAAGTGAAATTAATAAACATACATTTTTACTAGTGCTGGGCAACGATTAATCACGATTAATCACATCCAAAATAAAAGTTTTGGTGTGCATAATATATGTGTGTGTTCTGCGTATATTTATTATGTATATATAAAGACACACACATGTGCGTGACATATTTTGTTTTGACATGTATATCTTTATGTCATTATATTTAGATTATATATCTAAATACATTTAATTACAAACATACATATTTTTCTAAATATATACATGCAGTGTGTGTCTTTAATATACATAATAATATACGCAGTACCACACATAATTATGCACACCAAAACTTTTTATTTGGATGTGCTTAATCGCGATACTTGTTACCCAGAACAAATTTTTACCCAAATATTTAAAAACATACCATTAGTCTCTGAGTTAAGCTCCAGAGGTCTGGCTTCATTGGTGTCTTCATCACTGTCAACAATCCTGATCGTCATCCTCCAGTGTAAAATCTTACAAAACACACAATGGCATAGTATGTTTAACTTCAATTATTCCATTTTAGTAACTACTCAATTTATAAAAATAAAAAAAACTTTGATTAAACAAATGTTTATTTATTAAATTTATATTATACTATTAATTACAACTATACCTTTGATTTCATCAAGAGTTTTTCCTCTTAGTTCAGGCAGTTTACCCTGTTCAAGGGCTAGAAGCAGTTTCGAAATTTTGGCCACCTGAACTGTTGCATCAGGTAATCTATAATATTCACGATGCACATTAATATTGTGGCCTAAAAAGTCTGCTAGCTGGTCCATTTCATTATTTTTTAGATTCAGAATTTGGGAAGTCGTTGCCACTTGTTTCCTCAGTTGTGTGGATCTCAGATACTGTGGATGAGTTGCTCCACACTCAGCTGCAAATCTTTTAAGACAGTCATGACCTCTGTAATAGCTAGTGCACTTTGGTATTGCAAAGAGGAATTCATTATCGTGTGGAACACCACATTCTTTCCGCTTCTCAGCAAGCAGTTCCAGAGCTTTAGTGATGTCCGGTGTAAGCAGAACAGCAACTTTTCGTCCTCGCTTTCCTTTCAGCTCAACTCTTCTGAAATATTTGCACAATCGCTTCTCATATGCTGAAAGTCCCAGCTCCTCAAAAGCATACGACTCATCTCTTTGAAGGAAATTTTTTAGAGGCATCTTGGAGACCTCTCCAGCACGTCTTCTATTAAAAAGGATTATCCTGGTCAGTGTTAGCTTCGCGAGACATGTATAGTTGTGCTCCGATGTCTTTTGGCCAAGTTCCTGGAAGGCTGATTCTGCACTTCTTTGTAGATAGCTGTTAAGCTTTTCGATGTCTTGAGTGAGTGGCAATTTGGTGGGCTTGTTGTATTTTGCGTCACTGATGGTGCATAATGCTGTGTGAGATATACATTCTGACCACTTTGTTTTATACAGTTTCTGGAACGATTGTGCACTGTGTGCCAACTCTGCGTCTTCACCAATAAGAGCATGACAGTGGAGAATTTCACTAACTTTTAAGAGGGAGTGTCCAATTTTTAAAGCTAGGCTTGGAGATTGATAAGAATGTGTGCTTTTGTGAAATCCTGCAGTTTCTTTAACTGCTTGTATGACACTCATAAAATTTGCTGGATTCATGGCATCTTCCAAAGTGGCAGATGGACATTTTTTGCGCAATGTTAGTAGGAATCTTCCCAGTTCACGAACTTTTTGGCGTATATACTCATGCTTCGTTTTTTTGAAATCCATGCCGATTATACTGAGATTGAGCAAATTGAAGAAGCCCAAAATCATTTCTCACCACACGTGCGATTTCATCTTCATTCATGTGACTCAATAATTTCATTAACC
>JADLZN010002794.1:41414-58379 GCA_018155175.1 Sinocyclocheilus anophthalmus
GGGGGGGGGGGGGCGAGGGTCTCTCCATCTTCTCTGGGTCGTCCAGCGTCACTGTGACGATTGAGCCCACCTCTTTGTTTCTCTTTTATTTTTTAGTCATTGTTTCTACAGTTACATGTATATTTTTTTTTTCAAGAAAAAAGCATGTTTTTAACACAAGTAAAAATAAATGCCCGTTACGTATGGCAATGCTCTTTGTTTTAAGAAATCATGATTGAATTTACACAAATATGATGCACAGAGTTATGAACCAGTAGTAGCTATGAGACTACATACACAGGTCCTGCTATACTAAACCATGTCCTTGTAAACCATGATTGAATTTACGCAAATATGATGCACAGAGTTATGAACCAGTAGTAGCTATGAGACTACATACACGGGTCCTGCTATACCAAACCATGTCCTTGTAAACCATGATTGAATTTACACAAATATGATGCAGAGTTATGAACCAGTAGTAGCTATGAGACTACATACACGGGTCCTGCTATACCAAACCACGTCTTTGTTAACCATGATTGAATTTACACAAATATGATGCAGAGTTATGAACCAGTAGTAGCTATGAGGCTACATACACGGGTCCTGCTATACCAAACCACGTCTTTGTTAACCATGATTGAATTTACACAAATATGATGCACAGAGTTATGAACCAGTAGTAGCTATGAGACTACATACACGGGTCCTGCTATACCAAACCACGTCCTTGTAAACCATGATTGAATTTACATGTAAAAAACACAAACCCCTCCCCTTTTCGTTATGATGCACAGAGTTATGAACCAGTAGTACCTATGAGACTACATACACGGGTCCTGCTAAACCAAACCACGTCCTTGTAAACCATGATTGAATTTACACAAATATGATGCACAGAATTATGAACCAGTAGTAGCTATGAGACTACATACACAAGTCCTGCTATACCAAACCACGTCCTTGTAAACCATGACTGAATTTACACAAATATGATGCACAGAATTATGAACCAGTAGTAGCTATGAGACTACATACACAAGTCCTGCTATACCAAACCACGTCCTTGTAAACCATGACTGAATTTACACAAATATGATGCACAGAATTATGAACCAGTAGTAGCTATGAGACTACATACACGGGTCCTGCTATACCAAACCACGTCCTTGTTAACCATGATTGAATTTACACAAATATGATGCGCAGAGTTATGAACCAGTAGTAGCTATGAGACTACATACACGGGTCCTGCTATACCAAACCACGTCCTTGTAAACCATGATTGAATTTACACAAATATGTTTTTGAAAAAAATTTTGTTTTTTTTTTGTTTTTTTATTTTTTTTTATCGTTATTAATACTTTTTTTTTTTTTTTTTTTTTGAGTGCACAGAGATTATGAGACCAGTAGTTTTAACCCCCCCCCCCCCCCCCCCCCACTACTTGCAGACGACATACACGGCTCCTGCCTATACCCCCCCCCCCCCAAACCACGTCTTGTTAACCATGATTGAATTTAACAACTATGATGCACAGGGTGTTAGGAACGACAGTAGCTAATGGAGACTACATACACGGTCCTAGCCCTATACCAAACCAAGTCCTTGTAAACCATGATTGAATTTACACAAATAAGTCCATAAGATTACTGCTAGTCCCGCTACTTTTTTCCTCTATGATTTTATGTATGCAGATGTGTTCTAGCTGGCCATGAACTCCTGCGTACTCACAAAATCACCGGCAAATACAACTGAGAATGTGTTTGAAAGTCTAAAAGCGGAGCTATTAGCTTACCTTGCAGCTTTTAGTTGGAATAAAGTCATCTGCTGAGGTGACTTGGCAGGTCTGGTGGCTTGAGGAGTTGACTAAGTGGAAGACAGGAGAGGAGATGCATGCATTATCATTTCTGATTCAAAGAAAACACAGAAGACTTAGCATCTGACCCAGAACTACAGTCTTTTTAACATACAATTGTAAAGCCAGTCACCGGGTGAAAAAACTAACTTTAATTGGCCTAATTTAAGAAAGGGCTGCAACCCTACGTGAGGAAAAACACAAAAAGTGGTGTTGTTACCTGATGCCTCCATTTCCTGGTCGTCCAGGTCACTTTGCCGTTGAGCACTCTTTGTTTCGTCATTGGTTTCTACAGTTACATTCTATAAGAAAAAGCATGTTTTTAACACATAATGCCTTAACGTATGGCAATGTCTTTGTTTTAAGAAATCATGATTGAATTTACACAAATATGATGCACAGAGTTATGAACCAGTAGTAGCTATGAGACTACATACACGGGTCCTGCTATACCAAACCACGTCCTTGTAAACCATGATTGAATTTACACAAATATGATGCACAGAGTTATGAACCAGTAGTAGCTATGAGACTACATACACGGGTCCTGCTATACCAAACCACGTCCTTGTAAACCATGATTGAATTTACACAAATATGATGCACAGAGTTATGAACCAGTAGTAGCTATGAGACTACATACACGGGTCCTGCTATACCAAACCACGTCCTTGTTAACCATGATTGAATTTACACAAATATGATGCAGAGTTATGAGACTACATACACGAGTCCTGCTATACCAAACCACGACCTTGTAAACCATGATTGAATTTACACAAATATGATGCACAGAGTTATGAACCAGTAGTAGCTATGAGACTACATACACGGGTCCTGCTATACCAAACCACGTCCTTGTTAACCATGATTGAATTTACACAAATATGATGCACAGAGTTATGAACCAGTAGTAGCTATGAGACTACATACACGGGTCCTGCTATACCAAACCACGTCCTTGTAAACCATGACTGAATTTACACAAATATGATGCACAGAATTATGAACCAGTAGTAGCTATGAGACTACATACACGAGTCCTGCTATACCAAACCACGTCCTTGTAAACCATGATTGAATTTACACAAATATGATGCACAGAGTTATGAACCAGTAGCTATGAGACTACATACACGAGTCCTGCTATACCAAACCACGTCCTTGTAAACCATGATTGAATTTACACAAATATGATGCACAGAGTTATGAACCAGTAGTAGCTATGAGACTACATACACAAGTCCTGCTATACCAAACCACGTCCTTGTAAACCATGACTGAATTTACACAAATATGATGCACAGAGTATTGAACCAGTAGTAGCTATGAGACTACATACACAGGTCCTGCTATACCAAACCACGTCCTGGTAAACCATGATTGAATTTACACAAATATGATGCACAGAGTTATGAACCAGTAGTAGCTATGAGACTACATACACGGGTCCTGCTATACCAAACCACGTCCTTGTAAACCATGATTGAATTTACACAAATATGATGCACAGAGTTATGAACCAGTAGTAGCTATGAGACTACATACACGAGTCCTGCTATACCAAACCACGTCCTTGTAAACCATGATTGAATTTACACAAATATGATGCACAGAGTTATGAACCAGTAGCTATGAGTATAAGTCATTATAATCAGTAATTATGTCCCCAATGGATGCAACAAATGCCTAGTTTATAAAGGGTTTTAATGTTTTTGTCTCGTTGCTCCGGCCGGGACACGGCATCAACAGTATTTGAGGGGCGTAACATTTCTGTCTCACGTTTGAGGTATTCGGCCAATAACAACGCATTGGATAGCTGGCCAATCACAGAACACTTTGCTTTTTCAGACCGATGAGCTTTGTAGAAATCGAGTGTTTCAGAAAGACGGGGCATAGAGGAGAAACAATAATGTACAGTATGTGGAAAATAATGTTTTTTTTTTACTTTAAACCGCATAAACACATTCATTACAGCAAATACACAAAATAATGTTCTTTTTAGCAGCATCATATGACCCCTTTAAGAAGCATTACACCATATTTGTGATCATTAAAACGCGCATCTCATATTAACAGAGATTACAGTATGATCCTGATTACCTTTGAATGTGTTCTTTTGTTGACACGCCAAGGAAGGTCAGCTCCTCCATAATCGTAGGTTATCTCTTGGCCTTCAGAAATATTTTTAATTGCGAACAAACAGAGGTGTGGATTGCCATTCACCTCTATTTTCAACATTTTCGCATTAGGTTTCTTGTCATCATTTACTAGTCTACCCAGTGAACCATCATCATGTGATGCATCGATGCTGTAAAAAAAAAACAGTTTTTCTTTAAAAAGTTATATAACATTTACACACATCATATACTAAGCAATGGCTTTACTGCAGTGATATATTTTTGGCATGTTATTGCAATTCTTTTAACCTTAACTAATGCAGTGTGTAGCTATTTATTTCTTAAAAGATCAAGCAGAAGGTTAGAAATAAAATTAAAAACACTACAGGTAATAGACCAAGTGATAATAAAACAAGTCTTTTGCACTTACACTGCAGACATAATGCACATATCTACTCTGACAAATCAGATTTTGAATAGGTTTGAATGGGTTAAATACCCAAACAGAAAAAAGTTACATATAGAAACAGACCAAAAGCACTTCCTTTATAATCAAAGCTGGAATATTAAATGGTAGGGCTGTGACGGTGGCAGATTTTTACCACCGCGGTGGTAATGGACAAACTACCACCGGTGGCGCGGTGTTTAATAATCTATAAATATATTTATATTAAAAAAAAAATAATATATAGATATACTATATATATATATTATATAATTTTGAACAATAATATAAGGCTCAATCATCTGCTTAAACAAACGGTACGTGTCGAAATAGACAGACTCAACCTGTTGCGACGTGGTGGTGTCGTGTCCGGTGTAGACACGGTTCACTGTTCTGCCGCCAAGCAAGCGGGCGCATTAACTCCTCGTCTGCACGTGTTCTCTTTGAAATAGGAATCGTTCCCACGTTTCTTGTTAACATCTACCATTTATCGCTGTCTCGTTTGTATTTGGCCAGTTTGGAGAAAGCCTCACCAAACCTGACCAGCCAGGCGTTTGCGATCATGGGAACTTGGAAGACACTTGTCCAAACGCGGATGGGTGACATGAATGGAGATGGCTCCAGATCGGTGATGTAGTATTTGGTTTCCCAACAAGATCCAACGCCCAACACAAAATTTATTTGCTGAATGCATAAACTGTATTTTCCTGCGCTCAAACCTGCCAATCTAAAGGAAACGCTGTGTATGGCATTTGAGGTAATTTGTGAATTACCATAGACTTATAGTCTAAATAAAACAATTTGCAACTATTACTGTTATTACACTTGTATACAAAACTTTGTATTATGCTTGTTATAGAGTGCGTGACGTCACGTGCACTACCGCCAGTGGCAGTAGACAACCCTGGTGGTGACGCGGTGGTGACGCGGTGGTGACGCGACCGTCACAGCCCTAATAAATGGGTTCGGACAAACTTAATTGCCTCTGATTAGCCATTGCATTTAGGTGATCAGCAAAAATGTCTGTGGTTGGCTACAATGCTCAACGCTGCAAAAACATTTTGTAAATAGAAATACACATAGGACCATTTGAAAGCTCTTAGTATTGAATAGGTACCAAAGTAGCAGTACTTTTGACAACAATAACCCACATAGTTCATTAAATAAATTAATGACATTTGATTTTGTCTGTCATATCTAGATGCACTTCAAGTATATTGTACTTACCAATAATCTTTTCCATTATGTTTAAAATAATACGTGTATGGATTTGAGATTTTATTAAACTCGTTTTCTTCATGCAGAGCTCCGTGGTACTCGATTATGAAGGATCCCTTCCCAATGAAATCTTTTGCAAAAACACCACGTCCTGTTTAAAAAATAAAAATAAAAAAAGGTTGATAAAACACTACGGCTAGCAACCAATTAACCATGGAAAAAATACTATGAAGAATGGCTTTACAAGGCTTAAAGGGTTAGAACTAAATACAGTGCTCGCACGCTCTCTTACAGACCTTTTTCTGTGCACCCACACCCAAAGTGCATGCATTTTTTTTGTTTGTTTGTTATTAATATATTAGTCAGGCAACTTGTAAATTATTTCAATAGGCTAGCCCCTTCAAAAAAATTCACCTGTCCCAGACAAGTGGGCAAGCATTAATGTCGAGCCCTTCACCTTTATGTTATAAATCTGGCATTGCAAGAGATCATACTTTATTGCACCAGACATAATGCCTGGCAATGAAGCTTTTTATACAGACACTGCCAGCAAGGTTATACTTCATTAATACATAAGTAAAAACAAATGGCACAATCTAAATGCCATAATATGAACTTTGCCAGGACTGAAATTATTTTTGATACTACTACTATACATAAATTAATAAAACATTAATATACAGATTACATTATTCTTCTAAGCATTACATTTAAGTGGCAAACTTACCTTTAGTTTCATCAATATATTTTGAAAAAGCTGTGTCTTTATCTCTTCCTAGATGAATGTGTCTTTCAGCATCCTGAAGAGGGGTAAGCCCCCTGCCTCTGCAGCTCTCTCTGGGGAGCACTGGAAGTCACAATGTGATGGTCAGTTGTAGGAAGAAAGCACTTTAGATCAGCAATATTGTGTGATTATCAAGCTGTTGAAGTTTAAAGAATGTAACGTTACTTGGTTAGTCTTAGGGATAATGTTTCTATGATAACAAACGCTGTCTGAACGATATATTCCCACAAAAGAGAGAAATCAGAACGAAAACGTACAGTTCAGATAGATTAAGGACAATACCGATTGAACTGAAGCAATGGAAAGAATCGCCTCAGAATGGCGACGCGTCAGTTAATCAGGCATCCACGTTTCAGATTCTAAGACAGATTCATTTAGTCTTGTACTTGACGAAATGGTTGCTGTAATATTACCAAGAGTATTTTTACCTGAATAAAACAACAACGACAAAGTTTTTGTCAAAACGGTGTTGTACGCCACAGAGCACGTTACCTTACTTTCAGAAGTTCGGGGTCGGTCTCGAACATTACACATTCCTAATACAGAAGCATCATATATTTCTAAATAGGTTTAAACGTAGACCCAAGACATTTAAGCCCTCGGTCGTGGTTTCTAAATTAGCTAAATGGCTAATATTTGGTCGTATGAGTTTCAAACTGAGGTAAGTTAATGCTGAAACTTAATTAACTTATTCGGTTTACAAAACGTAGTAGATTAAATGTATTCAAAATACAAAGACGATATTTACAGAGACATAAAATGATGTAAGACAGCTGATATAAATTTTAAGGTTTTTAAAATACAGAAAGTATTTTTTAAAAGGCACAGATTACTTACTTCGTACTTCGCTGACGCAGTCTGCATATCTTCGCGGGGAAAAGATGATTGACATCCCAGCTGCGCATTTTCATTGGTCGGTAGTGTTGTCAATCACAATGAAGAAAAAAGCACGCAACCTGTAATCACTTTTAATTTATAGTTTTATTCTTTTTTAAATTTGACTCTTTAATTTTAAAAGATCTTGTGTAGGAGAAAATGGTCCAGCCCGACGAACGGAGTTTTCAAAACTGACCAATTAGACCTCAGGTAAGGCTATGGCAGACACGCTGTATTATGCAGCGAAATCTAAAATGTCATCAGTTAATATTACATTAGTATTTTTAATATTTATTCATCAATTTAACTGTAAAAAATACACTTCAAAACGTCATTTTTTTTAATTTCCCGCGAATTGTTGTAAAATTTCCCGCGAGATTGTATTGTTGTAAAATGGCATTGTGGTTAAAGGGGACATGCTTCAAATTCATACACTTACACATTGTGGTATATAAGGTCTTTTTTTTTTTATGTAAAAACTTAATAGGGGGCATTATTTGGAGTCAAAAAACAACATAATCGTTCCCAGAATTACGAGGACACTGAATTGTCCTTATAAACCAAATGTCCTTGTAATGCTGGTGAGTAACTGACATTTTGTTCTCATAAACCCATATTCAAAAGAACAAACCACCCACACCAGAAACACACACACACACAGGTTTGTTTTTGTGAAAAGTGGGGACATCCCATAAGCGTAATGGTTTTTATACTGTACAGCACCTATATTCTATTGCCATACACCAACCCTACACCTAAACCTACCCCGCACAGGAAACTTTGTGCTATTTCAGATTTTCAATACCCTCCATTCTGTGTGATTTATAAGCATATTGAAAAGTGGGGACATGGGGTAATGAAAAGTCACCTTCTCTTTGTAATACCTATGTCATACCTTTGTCATTATACAAAATTATGTCCTCTTTGTCACAAAAACGCTGTGCGCCACCACAACACACACAAAACTACACACACGTTGGTTTTATGAAGATTTTGCTTTGACTTACCACTTTTTATTATTAACTAACAATATTTTATGTACCCTATCCTTCACAGAAATCTTTTTAAGTATTTAGGTAAATTTAGATTAATTAAATTCTTATTTAGTCATTTTAAGCCACATTAACAGTTTGTAGATTGCATTTACTAAACTCCAAAACTACCCTGAAAACAAAAATTTGACTTCTGTTAGTTCTACAAAGAAAACATTCTCAGTTGTTTAGTTTAACTGATGTGTACTACAAAAAACTCAAACTAAAATAAAAAAAATGATATTAATAGCAATTATTACGACAGTTAAAAAAACACACAAACTAAGATAATGAAAATACAAAACAAATGACTAAACACTTGGAACTAAAAATTGAAAAATGGAAAAAATAAAAAAACGAAAAAGTAAAAATACAACTATAAATAAAAATCAAACTAAAAATATCTAAATAATATTAGTATAATGGGGCCCTTCCATCGCTTACCTAAAAACAAACCTAACCCGTACATCTCTTACCATTTTTACCATTCAACGAACGCCCAACCAAGAAAGAAAAATTTATTACTTTTAGACTCTTTTTAAACGTTTACCCCGTCTGGGTGCCAACGTAAAGGAAATAAGTAGGTTAAACACACAAACACAACACATACACAGGGTTCAATAGCCTTATGGGACCTCACCCATCGGGTAAGGTTTATACTGTTACAAACATCTAGATATCTCCACCCGCTACACTACCCTTAACAGAAAACTTTACTGGTTTGTACATTCTCAAACCTAATTCTGTAGGATTTAGGTTGTATCATCAGAGGGACCTCAATTAGGTCCCACACGGTGACACGAGTCCCATGAGTCGGTGTGTGTTAGGTTAATCTACACCGGCAGTGTCGCCTGTAAAAATATTTAGGGGGGATGGTGGCCTCCAGTTTTTTTTTGCCGTTACTGTAACTAATTTCACGATGATCACAACATTTTAACAAAAGTTTGATGAAAAACTTTGCCTTATTCAGGTGGAACTATTATTTATACGCTTTTTTACTTCTGGGCTGACTGAAATGGAGGAATTTTTGTCACTATTTGCAATTGTGTTTTTGTAGTTGGTAGTGCGGGCACCTTGTATGGTGGTTCAGGCATGTCATGGGCCACATCAATATGACATTTAAAACCGCAGTAGTGGCAGAAAGCGCAATGTATTACTAAATGATGGATTGAATCCTTTCAATAATGCTACTCCGCCTCCCCCCATGAACTCACTCGAGCCGCTGCCCAGGGATAGAAAAACATGTACACACATCTCACACAGGAGAGACTGCAGGAAATACATGTCACGTTTAAATAGAACTTTTATTTACAACAATATCAACATCAAGTAAAATAATTACGTGTATTGTCATTTACATCCTGTAAAATGTGAGCTTATCTTCCATGTTCACACCCCTCAGTCAACCAGTTCTGAAAACACACCAGAATAACATCAATTTCCCGGAATTAACATTTCAAAATATACTTTGTCACAATCAACAGTAACCTAGCGAAATGAACACAACTGATAGTGTTGCTTTCCTGAAAAGACAGAAGAGACTGACTTCTTGTTAGTTTCCCACTGTATGTCATTCCCACATCTGGGAATCAACATTATTTGAAGTCACTTGATGGTAAAGACTGAACTAATGAAGCGGCTGAGGATCACTGCACTACAGAGATGCACGGATGAGAGTCTTTGTCAGAATGGATTCCTTATTACTCATACTTTTAAAAAGCACATCCGAGAGGCTCTTAAAAGTGGTTTAAGAAAAGTTTTAAAACGAGGTGTGTAGTTACAAGTTGTCTTGGCAGTTCTGTAGATATTCATAATCATCAAAATCTTACAAAACAAACTGAAGAGCGAATAGACCGCATGATAGAGAAACCCTCCAAAAGCACAGACAATACTGCTAAAATATTAACTGGCCTCAAAAATAAACCGGTATACTTGGTTTTGTATGGATACAGTATATAGTACAAAATCATAATATGTAGTAATATGTTCATATGATATGTACCTTTTACTCTGCGCATTTGCACAAAAACATTTATAAATGGATACATTTCTGTAGTCAAACTTGAGAAAACAGAAAAAAAAAGACTGAAAAAATATCTTTGGATTGTGCATGTTTCTTAAAGGTAGATTTCTGAAGAACCGAGAGTACAACACAGTGAGAAAGTGAGTTATTTTTCTTAGTAAGAGCTAGCTTAAAGAGCAAAAACATAATCATCTGAAAACTTGCACCATTTTTTTTTCTTTCGGTCAGAAGAACAAATAGAAATGATAATAAAATGATGAAACCGTCACTGCATCACATTTCCGATGTCAAACATTTAGAAAAAAGTGCCATCAAAACAATGGCAGTCATTGTTGGGGAAAAAAAAAGAAAAGAAAGAAAAAGAGCCGGTGCTGGAAAAGATCAACATAAAATATTTTCTCCCTTTGAAAAAAGTTCAAATAGATGTAAAACCCAGAGCAGTATTGACCTAAAATATAGATAAGATGGACCTATCCGGGCCCAAACTCTGTGCAAAAAAAGTATGTAGTAAAAGCATGTATGATACATATGTAGCATACAGTATTTACAATTCTAATCTTATTCACACAAAAAAAGAAAAAAAATCCTGTCTAATACTGTGGTACCATATGCTTTTTGTTGACATACCACTTTGAGCCGGTGGCACTGAGAGGAGGATTATTGCTTTGATATGCGTAAGTGATGAAATTCTGGTGTTTACAATTCTCACGGTTTTAATTCAAACAAGGCTTGTCCGAAACCAATTTAAAATAGAAAATATGCACATAATCGTTCTATAAGGCTAGAAAAGCAAGAAATATATTGCAACTATCCTTTGCGTACTAGCCTTAAAATAAAGTGCTCCCCCACACTGTCAAGTGGTACCACAACCGTTCCTACTCTGTTCCCCCTGGTGGTTATGTTAAGTACTGCAGTACAGCCATGTACAGGAGAGAGCCTGCTGCACTCACTACTGGGCACATTCAGAAAGAAGCCCACAGAGAAGGCTGAGTCTCTCTCGCTTTCCCTTTCCATGTCTTTTTCTCTCTCAGTCAAGTTTTCGCTGGAGATTTCCAGTGAATTCTCCTTTACGAGGTGGATTTCATAGCTTCATGTTGACATTTCGTCACTGGACTGATGTGTGAGTCCGTGTTAAAATCCAGATTTGACCGAGATGGCTCATTGCCTCAGCAGTACTTCTGTAAAACACACATTAAACATGAACAGATAAGTAACACATGGTATGTTTTAATGCATTTGAAGGAATAGAACACTTGCTGAAAATTCACTCATCATCAGGCTATTCAAGATGTAGATGAGTTCGTTTCTTCATAGGAACAGATTTGTAGAAATTACCGCATGACATCGACTTTTTTTTTTTTTCTCACCAGTGGATCTCGCAGTGAATGGGTGCCGTCAGGAATGAAAGGTCAAGCTGCTGGTAAAAAAGTCACAATATCCACAACGAGATCCCAGGAACACACAATTACCGTCTGGTAAAGCAAAAGGCTGTGTTTGTAGAACAATCATCAGTAAGTCGTTACTTAATTTGACCTCATCACTTTGAGTCCATAATCTATAATAATGGCTTGCTTCCAGTGGCAAAAGTGCATCTCTGTGTTATTCTCACAGCAAAAACCTACCAATATATTTGTTTAGTTAGAACAGATTTGGACTGGTTTTTGCTCGGTAAACAGTGTGTGATCTGTGATATTTCTAGCCTTATTCAGAACGGATTTTTCATGAGATAAAGGAAGATTATGGATAGAGGAAAACAGTTTGAATTAACAATCTTACAATAGATTGTTTAGACAAACCAAGACTTGGGGCCTCACAACACAGTAATTGATGGAACCTGGGGTCATGTGGATTACTGTGGGTTACTGGAGTTGTTTTTTATCAGATGTTTGGACTTTCATTTTGACGGCACCCATTTATTGCAGAGGATCCGTTGGTGAGCAAGTGACGTAACGCTAAATATATCCAAATGTGTTGTGATGAAGAAAAACTCATCTACATATCGGATGGCCTGAGGGTGAGTAAAATTTTAATTTTTGGATTAACTGACTCAGCCAAATCATAATGAATCAACGCACAGTCATGACCTGATCGTCCATGCAAATGCGACCCATGACCACTGCATTTCAGGCCCATCTGGCCCTGCATTGGGGGCATCTGCCCTGCACCGTTGCCATTTACACCCCCCTGCATAGAACCGTTTATCATCATTCCTCCGTACTGTCCCGGTGCCCCCTGCTGGGGATATTGCTGCTGCGCGTATGAACTAGGAAACAGATCAAACAGGAGAATGATTTAGATACACCCAATAAAGCATAACTCTATTAAAGACCATGTATTAATGTTTGATTGTTGTGATTGACAGGTTCAATTAATTCACTACTTCTTGTCTGAAAGGTTTTGCGTTTATTTAACAGTGTTCCACACCAGTATTATTGTAGGACTATTTATATACTATTAAAATATTAGTATTTACTGACATTAATGTTTTGAATTAGCTTTTATTTTTATTCTTCATTTTAATTTGTTTTAAGTAATTGTGTTATGTGCTTTTGTCTTTTTTATATATATTTCTATTTAGCTTATTTATTTCAGTATTAGGTACCAATACAAAACATCTGATTTTGACCAATGGGCTACCAAAATGATTTCTACAAGTTATTTACCGCACCTTTTAGTGGTTTAAATTTTATTTTAGAATTGAGCTTGAACTACCCCCTACACTAGACAATACATAATATATCGTAAAAAATGTAAAATGTTCAAAATTAATATTACATATTATTTTTAAAGATGTTAATAGGCTTTTTATATTAAATGTATTTTTTTACATTGATTTGTGTATCCAATATCAAATATGCTTTTTATCAAATTTTATATTTTTAATAATATAGTAAGACCATTACATTTCATGACTTCTCAGGATTTTTGACATTGTATTAAATTGTTTTTCAAGACCTATATGATATGATATAGCACTTTGATATGATATAGTACTTTATTGTCAGACGAGTCTGAAATGTATCTTGCATGATTAAATTGTTTTTCAAGACCTGAAAGCAAAAATTCTCTGGCATTTCCAGACTGCTGTAAAAGGGTTTATAACTTACTTATTAATGGGCATGGGCCCCTGTCCCCAGCCTTTCATCTCTGCAGACTGGTACATAGGATTGCTCTGAGGGTGCTGTTGCATCATGGGATTCTGAGGGCCACCCATACGACCAGACATCATATTGTTAGGGGGGCTGCTGCCTGTTCCCACAAATGAAGGGTCCCCCTGCTGGCCAATACCTGAAATCACAACACGGAGATATTTACAAAAAAGCAACAAGAAAGTGCATAGCAGGTAATTAGCAAATGATATACCCAAGCAAATTGTTATTCTATTCCAATTGTGTTATCCAACATGTCTCATTACTAATTATTTTATAGTATGTTTTTTTAAACAACGAGATCCCATTATAACTAGCCTACCATAGTTGCCTCCATAGTTAAAGGGCTGCTGGCCAGGCTGGTTCATTGGTGGTCCTCCCATAGGGTTGTCCATTCCTGTAGGAGCTGTGACATTAGGAGGGGGACTAAAGCCTCCGGCTGCAACCTGCTGCTGTTGCTGCTGCTGCTGCATCATTATCATCACCCTTTGTCTTCTCATCTACAGAAAAAGAGAAAGCAATGGTTAAAATCTGAAAGGGTTAAAACTATTTTACAAAAGACACTGGTTATGATTTGCTACATCAGTCTTGCATAAAATCCTATACTTCAGTTACACTACATACTTTGTCAATGGCGGTTAAGTATCATATATGCAATTCCACACAACATCACTGAGAGACTCAGAAACGTATATTTTGAAATCATCTTTTGATACCTCTGTTTGAAGATTCATCATTTCTCTGCTACGCTGGGCCATCATCTGAGCATTCAGGAAACCAGGCTGAAAGATAGAGGAAGGGCGATATTAAAAAGAGAAAATGAACTCATATAAGGCTTCAGATATCATCAAAAGATGAAAAGCTACCTGTCCGCCCATGCCTGGCTGCATGCTGGGTCTCATGCCAGGGTTTCCTGCAGGGTTGTTATCTGGCCTCATTCCCATGCCCTGCCTGCTCTGGTTCAAAAACTGCAGCAAAGGAACATTCAAATGTTGAATCTGATTAATCAATACAATAAAATTATCATGCAAAGATCATTACTTGTGTTGGATATAGGATTTCATGTTTAAAGGGGTCATATGATGTGATTTCAAGTTTTCCTTTCTCTTTGGAGAGTCACAAGCTCTTGGTGCATAAAGAAAATATGTAAAGTTGCAAAGACTAAAGTCTCAAACCCACAGAGATATTCTATTTAAAAGTTAAGACCCGTCCACGCCCTCCTAAAAAGCCTAGTTTAAACACGCCCCACATGTCTACGTCACAGTGTGGGAAGATTTGCATAGCGCAATGTTCACGCAAAGAAAGAAGGCGTAATTTGATTCTCGCTGTAGTATTGTTGCATGCTGCCGCCGCCACGCCCATGGGTGTGTGACGCTGTGTGTTTCTTGTGAAAGCGAAAATACTTTGTTTGACCTTCCAAAAATGGACACAACTAGAAATCAATGGTTAAGTTTTATTTACAACACTGTCCCAGAACAGTTCAAACCAAATATTCGTGTGTGTGTGCGCAACGCATTTTACAGAGGACTGTTTACTGATCCTGGGAGAGTAGACCTACAATGCCGGTGTTCTGACTCACAGACTGTAAGTATGTTTTTTTTATATTTAAAGAATTTGCGACTGATGATTCAAACGGAGTTTTGAGCAGTGTAGAGTAGCACAAGTTGTTTGTCATTTCTCCGATCACAAAAAATGCATTGTTTATGCGGCGCGGCGCGATGCAACGCAACACGTAAAAAAAACAGTATAAGTCATTATAATATGTAAATATGTCCCCACTGGATGCAACAAACGCCTCGTTTATAATGGGTTTTCATGTTTTTGTCGCGTCGCTCCGGCCGGACACGGCATCAAAAGTATGGTAAGGTGTGTAACATTTCCATCACACGCTTGAGGAATTCGGCCAATCACAATGCACTGGATAGCTGGCCAGTCAGCGTACACCTCGTTTTTCAGAATGATGAGCTTTGTAAAAAACGATGCGTTTCAGAAAGGTGGGGCATAGTGGAGAAACAATAATGTACAATATGTGGGAAATAATGTTGTTTTTTTTTACTTTAAACCACATAAAAACATTTCATTCCAGTACACCCAAATACACAAAATAATGTTCTTTTTTTTTTAGCAACGTCATATGACCCCTTTAATTATTGGCAATTTAGAACGTAAAATTTATGTATAACAACAAAATTTAATCTCAAGATATCTGAAAACAACAACAACAACATTTAATCAGTGTTTGGGATGTTGTGCTCTGGAAGTATATTAATGTCAAATGCCCTTGATATAATAAAAGCACTGTTTTTTCTGTAAATCTCATACATTCTTGAAATGCGTCTGAATTTGAACCACTGAAATGGTGGAGCTAAATTTGTAATCAAAATATTATGAACCAAATATTACCAGTTTGGTATTTCAAAATTAAAAAGAATATTTTGGAACTAAACTTTGGACGGCTAATATTTATTACTGAATTTTGTGAAATTATTAATGTTTATTACTAAATGTTTAAAATATTCACTGTTTAAAACTACAATAATGCTCAACTGCAGTTCTCAAAAATGCAAGTTCTCTTAATACAATGCTTTTCCCCCATTTTTTAAAGATTTTTTTGCCATTAATAATCTTCTCTATGTGGTTATTTTCCCAAAAAATGCAATTAAATCTGAATTTAAGTGAATGTGTTTTTTTTTTCCAAAGTTAAAGTGGCGCACCAGGCTGCATTCAATATTGCATACTGTCTAGTGGGTACTACATTTTGTTTGAAATTTACTTTGCAACTGTTAAAAACTGTTAAAATATGTTCTATATAGCATGAATATGGGTAGCATGAATGAAAATTGGATGTACTAAATTTGCCATGCTGATATGGTCATGTGACCTACAGTTACGCCGCTTCACTTATCATTAATTCTCTAATCCTCTCGTGTGGCCTTACGGGTAAAGTCTCCATCAAATACACATTTTATAATCTCGGCAAAATAGCCAAGTCATCCAGGTGCTTTTCCTAATACTATGAATTTGGACATACTACTCGTCTTGCATACAAATTAGGGAAGTATGCAATTTTTTTTTGTTTATTTGCGAGGTACTGAGCACCAGTTTTTTTGTGTCATAGCAAAAGAATAACCTGACTAATCGATAGTGACTTTTTAATTTTTTTAATTTTTATTAATTATTAGTCATAATCCTACAGTACACAAAATAATAAAGGGCAAATAGATTCTGGGACACTATAATTTCTAAAATGTGCATCAGCTGTAACATCACAATAATTGATTACACTTCCTGCAGAAATTGTTAAGTGTTATTGGAGGGCAGCTGCTCACCTGCTGTCCCTGCAGTCTCTGCTGGAGCTGGTATCTGGTCGGATTCCCCATCCGAGGCCTTGTCAAATTAGCACGAGGATGCATAGCGCCCATACCGCCCATTCCGGGGAAGCCACCCTGTTGGTTCATCTGACTCATCATGGGGTTAAACC
>JADLZN010002795.1:0-299640 GCA_018155175.1 Sinocyclocheilus anophthalmus
GCAAAACATTATTGGAACATATTTAAGCAGCTGGTAGCAATATTACAAAAGAATCTGTATGAATATATAACCCTTCTCCTGTAGGCCAGTGCACATGGGTCCAGACAGTGCATGTTCTGCTAAAAATGATGAAAACACAGAGCATATATTAGCCACTCTAATGAACTAATAATTCATATTAAATTATTATATGACATATTATTGTTTTGTTGTAAAATATGCATTTTCCATATAAACTTGTCTTTCTTGCTGTGTTTATGTGTAATCTTAAATCTTTCGTAATCTGAGGATTGTGCATATAGAGTTTGCAGATGTTTTTTTTATATTGTCTAGATAACATTAGATCAGGTATAGAAATATGAATTCACATATTCATACATACTGTTTGAATTATCACCTCCTTTAGATTTAAACAGGTGTCACGAATTAGGCATTGATTGTAGCCGATATTACTCACTCGACACGTTAAAATTAAATGTTTACGGCCACAAGCAGCTGTTAGAAAACATATAGATTGAGGATTTTCTAGAAGCAAGGATAAAATAACATTTTGTGTACCCATCCTAACAAAACGATAGCTGAAATGTGGTACTTTATTCACTAAAATAAGTTCAATCTTACCATATCCAAAAACTCGCTCACTCTGCTGTCATTTAATAGATTAAATGCACTAGAATTGTATTGAATACTACGTAGAGACACGTTTTTGATTCAAATATTCACATTAATCAAAGATTTATTCACTTTTAATGCATCTTATTTCGAAATGTACAGAAATACGTGCTTTCGTATGTCATAGTTATGATTATTTCATTTATTCACTATCATTATCATTATCATTAACAAAAAATTACATAATGCCATATTACTAATATAGACTATGTATTACTAATGTCTCATTTCAGTTTTAGTTTGGCTCTAGTTTTGTATTTATTCCAGTTTATATGAAAAGGTTAATGTAGCATGGATTAAAATTCATATGGCCTACAGACTAAATCCTTTTCACTGAACGTGTTAAAAATAAGTTTGAAAAAATTGTCAGAAGCATGGTGGTGGAGCGACCGTGGTGCTGTAGTTCGTTTATAGCCTAAGTGTAGCTTTTAAGTTCTGGCACTTTTATTTTGGCTTCAAAATTCATTATTTTGTGAAGATTATCTTGATGGACAAAACGTGTAACAAGTTTCATGAACTATGATTGAACACAGAACTTATTTTTGCGATAGTCCAAAAGCCTGTGGAAACCCCCCATTGGCTCCAGGGAACCAGTGTGATGCTGACAGCCGACTGGCCTACAAAGTGACCATAGTTCCACCACTCAAAACAAATTCCCTCAGATAAGAGAGCACAGCTCGCCCTCTAGAGATATCCAGCAGCTATTGCAAGTCAGTTCTTCTTCTTCTTTGACGTTTTATGGCTGTTGGCAAACCAGCTGTAGGTGCATGTACCGCCTGCTAGGATGGAGTGTGGAGCATTTTTTTTTTTTTTTTACAATGAAAAATAGCCTTTATCAATGATCAAGAACAAAAAAACCTGTTACGAGGGATTTAGAATAATAACAAGGTAAAGAAAGCAAGTATCAAGATAAGACAACATAAAATAAGAGTAAAATACAATAATAATTATCAAAAACTAAATAATAATAATACAGATAAATAACAAAGAAAATGATTTTCTTTACTTTTCTTTTTGACTCAAGTAGGAGTTAAGAAAGCTCTTCTAAACATTCTATCTCAGTTCACAGATGATTCAAAATCTTATTTAAAGTCTGGTATGTTTTAACTGCTTTTTTGTTTCTTTTTAATTTACAGAGGGATTCAGCTAAACTTTTTAATTCGGAGCAAAATGCAATAAAGTTTGGTTTAGAAGCTGTAACTTTACACTTATGAATATGACCTTTTCCAAGCAAGCACAGTATTTTAATAGCATTATTTAAAAGAACAGATCCAGTGTTACATAACAAAAACAGGACCATTTCTTCTATGATATCAATAAGGTTATTAAAGGAAGTAAAGATCAAAGTTGAAATCTCAATCCAAAATTGGAGTGTGTAGGCTTGATGTTCAGAACATAAAAAGCAGCATTGATGTTAGAAAACTAAAAAGCTAAAGAAATAAATAAAAAAGAGAATATAAGAAAAAATAACTTAAACTATGTCGTATAATCCCGTTCATGAACTCTGTATTGTGTCCTTTCTTCTCTTTCTTCTTCTTCTTCTTCTTCTTGGTTTTTAACGGTGGCTGGCAACCAACGTAAAGAGGTGCATTGCCGCCACCTTCTGCTCTGGAGTGTGGATGTTTTATATTCTATTTATCAGTCCCGTCTCTCTTGCAATTCAGTTGCAGTCACCCCCTCCTCTAAAATCTACAAGGCGGAAACAGACCTTTAAAGGGGTCCTATTATGCGTTTTCACTTTTTTCAACTTTAGTTAGTCCTGTAATGTTGCTGTTTGAGCATAGAAAAGATCTGCAAAATTACAAAGCTCAAAGTCCAATTCAAAAAGAGATATTTTATTTAACACAAATCACTTTTCAAAAACTACAACGAACGACTCGTTTTGGACTACAACGCATATTTTCCGGTATTTGTGATATCACAAATACTGACGAATGGTACGAGACCTGGTTGAGCTGCACTAGAGAAGGCAACGTGTGTTATCACTATGTCGGAGACACGCTATAGTTTTCCCAAGGCAGACGAACTTAGAGTGCTTACAATCATCCGGGTTTAAATCGCGCTCAAATTGATTTGATATTGACGCAATATTTACACCGAAGCTCGCAGTCGGCTATGGAAAGGGGCATGACATTTCCCAACCAGGTGCCGAGTGCTGCCATTCACAGCACACACTGGCCCAGCTAACAATCACAGCACACACTGGCCCAGCTAACCAACAAACACCGGCCCAGCTAACCAATCACACACACACTGGCCCAGCTAACCAGTCACAGCACCCACTGGCCCAGCTAACCAATCACAACACACACTGGCCGAGCTAACCAATCACAGCACGCACTGGCCGAGCTAACCAATCACAGCACGCACTGGCCGAGCTAACCAATCACAGCACGCACTGGTCCAGCTGACCAATCACAGCGCACACTGGTCCAGCTGACCAATCACAACACACACTAGCCCAGATAACCAATCACAACACACACTGGCCCAGCCCCCCCCCCCTTTTTTAACCAATCACAACACACACTGGCCCAGCTAACCAATCACCCCACACACTGGCCCAGCTAACCAATCAAAACACACACTGGCCCAGCTAACCAAACCACTCCTTAACGCTTGTCCCAAGTTCAAGATACTGACTACAGAGCAAATAGTACAGTGGATATCCAAAGAGAAGCGCTGTTGGAAATGTGGGCGAACTCATAATCCAGACAGTTGTACTCTGAAAAGAACCTGTACAAACTGTAAAGAGTTACATCTGACCATCTTGCATGATGCAGTCTTACAGATCCAAAAAATTGTGCTGTTGGTCAACGTTCCTACCCCTCAGGTCTATTTAGACCGGCCCAACAGATCTCAAAAAGTAATGCTCAAGATAGTCAAGGTCTTACTGCACAACCGAGAGAAAGTCATGGAAGCATACGCAGTGTTGGACGATGGTTCAGAGCGTAGCATTCTTTTGTCACAGGCTGTAGATCAGTTGAATCTCCCTACTGAACCTGAAACACTCACACTACGCACAGTCCATCATGATGTAGTTAATCTGCATGGAGCCACTGTTTCCCTTCATGTGTCACCCTTGCACAGACCATGCAGGAAATACCTGATTCCTCATGCTTTCACCGCAGACACTCTGAGACTTTCCGAACATTCCTACCCTGTGTCCACTCTTCGGCACAAGTATGAGCATCTTAGGTCCTTGCCATTACCCTTGATTGACCAAGCCCAACCTCTATTGCTCATCGGGTCTGACATGCCTCACCTGCTTACTCCTGTCCAGCCAGTGTGTATGGGACCTGCAAATGGACCAATTGCCATCTGTACCAGACTTGGTTGGACCCTCCAAGGACCCATTGGGCTCAGTCAAACTACCCTTTCCACCCCACAGTGTTTCCACATAACCACAACCACATCGAATACTGAGCTCTTCAAGAATGTGGAACGCCTCTGGCAAATTGATACCCTGCCCTATATAAATGAGAAGACAGCCACTCGCTCCAAACAAGACCAGTATGCCTTCTCTCTTCTCCAGAAACATACCACTAGGGTAGAAGTCAGTGGAGTTATGCGATACGCCACTCCTTTGCTCAGACGGCCCAATGCTGAACTTCTTAAAGCCCTTAAAGAAGCAGTGATAGCTAACCTTCGAAGCACTGAGCGTAAACTTGCTAAAGACATTAGGCGAGCAGAGTCTTACTGTTCCGAAATAAAGAAACTGCAAGAAGCTGGCTATGTGGCAGAAATATCAACACAAGAAGCTGAGCAATCCCCGGAGTCGTGGTATATCCCTCACCATATGGTGACGCATAACAACAAGGACAGAATTGTATTCAACTGTTCTTATTCATACCAAGGCCATGCTTTAAATGACATACTCCTGCCTGGGCCCGTTCTTGGTCCATCGTTACTTGGTGTCTTGCTGAGGTTCCGTGAACATCCTGTAGCCATCAGTGGAGATGTGAAGGGTATGTTCCACCAGGTTTGCCTCTCGTCAAGTGATAAGCCCATTGTACGCTTTCTGTGGAGAGACATGCAGAGGACAGAACAGCCTAAGATCTACGAATGGCAAGTCTTACCATTTGGCACAACATGCAGCCCGTGCTGTGCCATATATGCACTCCAGGAAATTGCTCAGCACCCGCAAGTGAACCCAGCTCTGACGAAAACGGTCAAAAGTTCCTTTTATGTAGACAACTGTCTTCATAGCCTTCAAACTGTTGCTGAAGCTAGAGCATTAGTAGACAACCTACGGCAACTTTTGCTCACCGGTGGGTTTGAGCTTCGTCAATGGGCCAGCAACCGACCTGAGGTTATTCAACATCTCCCCTCTGAAGCAAGATCACAGAATAGTGAACTCTGGCTATCACAGAAGAGTACTGATCTCCTGGAAGGTACACTTGGGCTACTGTGGAACTGCCTCATGGACTCGTTCAGCTACAAACCCAGCCAATCCGGATGCCTTGAACCCACTCTGCGTAATGTCTACAGAGTTTTGGCATCCCAATATGATCCCCTGGGTTATCTCATTCCATTTACAACCCGAGCCAAAGTGCTAGTCCAGGAGCTTTGGAAGAACAATCTAGGGTGGGATGACCCAATCACATCTGACAGCTTGTTAACCAGATGGCAAGCCTGGCAACAAGAGCTCTATAATTTGAATCAGATTGCAGTCCCAAGGTGTTACACTCCATTTGAAGGGTATGCGGAAATCCTCAATAGGGATTTACATATATTCTGTGACGCATCTGAGAGGGCCTATGGCTTAGTGACCTAAATGCGCACAGAAAACAATGAAGGACATGTACATGTCTCATTTGTTTTAGCTCGTTCACGAGTGGCACCTCGGAAGCAGATGACAATCCCTCGTCTGGAACTGAGTGCAGCACTTACCGGAGCACAGGTGGCTAATATCCTTCAAGCAGAACTAACTGTGGACATCAATCATGTCATTCTCTGGTCAGACTCATCTACCGTCCTCCAATGGCTTAAATCTGACTCGTGCAGATACAAAGTCTTCGTAGGAACCCGGGTGGCTGAAATTCAATCACTCACTGATATTGATTACTGGAGGTATGTTGATTCAGCGAACAACCCTGCTGATGTGATAACACGGGGCCAGTCATTAAATGATTTAACCCCACCTTGCCGTTGGATTAATGGACCAAATTTCCTACATCAGCCAGAGTCATGTTGGCCTACCTTGCCAGCAGATGAACCTGAACCAGAGGCAGAGTTGAAAAAGTCAGCAATTTGCCTGCATGTGTGCACTAGTCCAGACATTACCCTTCCTGATGTCAACCAATTTAGTACCTGGTCTGAGCTACTAAAGTCTACAGTGACATCCCTTCACGGGGCGGCTACATCTACCACGCAGTCACCAGATGATTCAGAGAGTTACATCTCCGCAGAGAAGCTCCTCCTACAACAGGCTCAGAAAGATTCTTTTTCAGAGGAGTTTAAGGCTCTCACTTCTGAGCGACCATTACCATCTAACAGCAGATTAGCATCATTATCACCTGAGTATGATAAAGCCAGTGGACTTATCAGAGTCGGAGGGAGACTGAGACATGCTAAGCATATGGAATTGGACGCAATACATCCCATTGTGCTTGATCCGCAGCACCACCTAACCAAGCTTATGATCAAGGACTATGATGCATCCCTTTTACATCCTGGGCCAGAGAGAGTCTTTGCCGAGCTGAGAAGACGATACTGGATTCTGCGAGGAAGGGAAGCTATCAAGAAGTATCAATACAGGTGTATGGACTGCCAGAAATGGCGTGCTAAGCCTGGTGTACCCAAAATGGCCGACCTCCCATCAGCACGCCTACGTCTGTACAAACCCCCATTCTATTCCACTGGAATGGATTGTTTTGGTCCATTCACAGTGAAGATCGGTCGACGTACAGAGAAAAGATGGGGAATAGTTTTCAAGTGTCTGACCACCCGTTGTCTTCATCTTGATCTCTTAGAGAGCCTTGATACAGATGCATTTCTAATGTCTCTCCGCAGATTCATAGCGCGAAGAGGGAAACCATTTGAGCTCCTTTGTGATAATGGAACCAACTTTGTTGGAGGAGACAAAGAGATGAGAGCAGCCTATGAAGCCATGATGCCTCAACTCAAGGAACAACTTGCAGAACAACAGATTTCATTCAGATTTATTCCACCTGGTGCCCCTCATTTCGGGGGAGCTTGGGAACGGGAGGTTAAGTCAGTAAAGCAGGCTCTAAAGGTAGTACTGAAGGATCAAACAGTGACTGAAACTGTACTGCGTACCGTGCTCATTGAAGTAGAGGGCATCCTAAATGCTAAGCCTTTGGGATACGTGTCCTCAGACGTGTCGGATTTGGACCCAGTTACGCCTAGCATCCTCCTAATGGGCCGCCATGATTCTTCTCTCCCACAAGTGCTCTATGATTCAAGTAATCTTTTGGGTACCAGAAGATGGAAACATAGCCAAGTACTTGCTGACCATTTCTGGTCTAGATTCATCCATTACTATCTCCCGAATCTGCAAGAAAGACAGAAATGGCGTAAAGATGGAGGAGAAATTGGTCTAGACCAGGTGGTACTGATAGTGGACTCACAACTTCCACGAGCATGTTGGCCACTAGGAAAAGTGACCAACATTTTCCCTGGACTTGATGGGCGTACCAGAACAGTTGAAGTGCAGGTACACAATCGCACATATGTGAGACCTGTATCTCGTCTAGTCCCACTCCCTAAATTCTCAGACGATGACCCTATTGAGCCTATTAGCTAGGGTTTCGCACTATTTCAAATGTCCCTACACACATTTGGGGGCGGCTGTGTGAGAAAGCCCTAGCCACACCCCCTAGTCGTACATAGCGCAGTTAGGAGTGGACATTTTGTCTCGACGGCAGTAGGTTACAAACAGGCTGGCTGGAATGTTTATTCAACTTTGTATATGTTTTTTACCAGTGTGTAAATGATTACGGACCAAATGTGTGAAGTAACATCTACAAACCTCATTTGATTAAACAAGTTAAATTGGGATTCCCCCTCCTGTTTCTCTTACCGGAAACACACAACACCATCTCGGCTGCACTACACCTGAACCCACTGAGCGTCACATACGCTCGTATAACATCATAAATCTCCCCCAGCCTCTCAGGCTTTAAACACTGCTGAGTGGTAGGATTAGATATGAATTTGGCAATTGCCAGGCTTGGAGATTTCTTGACAAAGTGACTTATAACAATTCTTTAAAATGAAATACCATGCTGACGGCATGGTAGAGTTGTAAGTTATTGATTTAATTACATTTTCATTTCTCATAATTGCATCACATTCTGCGTCCACACTGGGCCGTGGTGTTGATGGAGGTGTTGATCCTCAGCTGGAGAGCTTTGAGAGATCTGGTGGTATAAGAATGAATTACATCTGTTTTTTCTTTTTTTTTTTTTTTTTTTTTTTTAAATAGGGCATCACTTTTCAGCATGTAATCACAGGGATAAATGACAGATTCAGAATATCTTACTATCTTACTAAAATTATTTTGGATATTTAGTTAATTTAGATAGTGAAATGGTAATGCTTTACAATAAGGCTTAATTTGTTAACATTAGTTAATGCATTAGGTTTAATAAACTGACAATGAACAATATTTTTACAGCATGATTAGTGTTAATTTCAAATAAAATAATAGATTTTTATCATTTAAAGTTATAAATTAACATTAGTTAATACATTTTGAATGAACATGAATTAAGATTGACCAATACAAAATGTATAACATTAACCATCTAACCTAGATTACCAAATATAAAGTAATTTCATAAAAAATTAATTTAAACATTTTTATATACTGTATTTTCCACTCATTTTATGTTGTTTTAACCTCTTAAGACCCGAGAAAAGATTTTTAAGGAAAAACATTTTACATTGTCTTTACATTGTTTAGAGCATAAAAAAATTTAAAAATGATATTTCATTCTATGTCCTCGGTAGAGTACATCGGGACTCAATTAAAAAAAATTAAATAAAAAGACATGAGTGAACATGCATAGGCAAAAACAATAGATTTTTTTAATCACCAATACATTCGTAGGTTTTCAGGATTTTTTTTTTTACCAACTTTGTATAAGATGTTCTCAACTAGTTATACCAGAATGATTTGATATACCTTTTTCTTCTGCAAAATGTGTGTAAAAATTCCATAAACTGGTTTTCTCATTAAGCACAATGTTATCTATACACTATATCTAATTTGCATATTAAAGTGCTGTTGGGACAGGATGTTGAAAAAAGAAGTGTAATAATGTGAGTAATATTTGACAAGATTTTCATAATAATATATAATATTTCATAGAATATTGAAACATAATTTCTTTCCTTATTCATTTGTTATGTCTCCCAAAATGCTAATAAACATGCTTTTAGTTCCAGTGTCCTCATATGAGGACATGTATGACATCCTGTTTCGTAACAGAAAGTCATATTTTGATCTGAACCCCATAACATTTTCCTGAGATGGTGATTTATACATAGTTTCAAAATGTGTCCGATTTAAATGACAATTACAAAATATATTCATATTTCCATAAGAGTGTCACTAAATTATTATCAGACATTTTTGAAGACCAAGGAGAGGGTGTGGTCATGGTGAAACATTTATATCGCTTAATAAGCCCTAATGTGCTCTGACAGGACAATCCAGACCTTAAACGGGGGGGGGGGGGGGCGGTGTGGCATGTCACAGGTATAGCCATAGAAATACACCAAAATATAATGTCCTCATATGAGGTCACAGGGTCTCAGGAGGTTAACATAGTTTTATATTGTACCTAATGCATTAACGTTATTGTGAAGCATATACCACAAAAATATCCGATCAATATACTGCATCTTACAGATAGATAGATTTATTGATAGATAGATAGATAGATATATAGAAGATCCTATCATCTTAAAATTTCAACCTTTACTATTTGCTCATTATTGCAGTTCAAAACATTCAGTCTCATATTCCCTATGCCTGCTTACAGATTCTGTTATCTCTCTCAATAAATGTGTAGGAAACAAAATATTGTGTTTATGAATGTGGAACTGATGGATTCATCATCTTGGAGTGAACTGATTTCAGTCATGGTGCCTTTTCAGAATCCATTACAGTCATGTGTGATGACTGAGGCTTGTGGGAAGGAGAGTTTGAAAGACAGATGATTATTCAATGACTAGTGTAAACAAGCAGCAGCAGACTCAGAACATGCTTGATGGCTGTCAGATACCATACTCTTACCTGTACAAAGGTATACATCAATGTCTTGTGAGTTTATAAGTTGTTGTGATTTGCCTCTGGGGGCGTAATGATATTGTGTGGTTTGTATTGCATTTATGTTGTCTTATTGACAATTTACTTTGTTTTGGCATTCAGTTGTATTCTGCTATTCTACCAGCTGATGTAGCTGATCTGCCATTGTCTTTATACAGGCGAGTTAAAGGTGCTCTGAGCAGGCTCTGCGTTGGCTCCAAATTCTGTATAAGGCCCAATGCTGCATTAAAGCCATAATGAAATATGCCAGCTCAGCCCCTAGCTTCAAAAGCAGCTCTGATGCTGTTTTGCTTGCATAAATGAAATGCAGCATCAGTTAGACTAAATTAGATTACACACACACACACACACACACACATATGTATGTAGATATATATATATAATTTTTTCTTCTTTTTTTTTCTCAGATCCTTGCTGAATAAAAAGTACAAATTTCTTTAAAAAATTTAGTGAACCCAAATATTTTTAATGGCAGTGTATTTTTTTTTACCTGATATAACCCTTAAAACTATTTTTGTTGGCTTAACATAATGTAGTAATGTATATTCAGTGATATTAAGTAATAGTTTTGATGTGAATGAAACCAGCTCATTTAAATGTAACCAGATGAAGCACATTTTAGATTACCTGACAAAACATTTTACAGTGTGTGCTAAAAAGATAGATTATTTTGGGTACAAAAGATAAAAAAAAAAAATAAAAAAAAACAAGAGAGTTGTTTTCGAGAATTCACATTACCCTTGACGATTGCGTCTATGCCATGATTGACACTGAGATGAAATAAGAGGAGGATGGCTGTTTTTGAGGGCTAGTATTGCATTGAGAACAGAAACATTAATTGACTGACCTATCTATGGAAACGATCTTACTTCATGTCTCCACTAATTTAATGGAAGATTCTGTCTATTCAAATATATTCACTTTAAAGCTGTCAAGATGTAGTCAAGATCAAGCCAGACATTCCAGCCTCTTCCAGACTTGAATTACACCAGAAGGTGGCACTTTAGAGATATACTGTATGTATTTGGTCAATGAATAGCACAGTCGTCTTTGATGTTGACATGTTGAGTGATTTGCAATTAATATGAGGAAAGAAACAGCTTCAGTGTTGACACACAGTCTGAATATTTGTAACTGACTTATAGTACATATCTCATTTTTAATCCATATATGCTGGCCTTTGCCTTCATTTTTGTATTTTGTATTTTTTATTTTTTTAATGTAACCCCATCAAAACCAAAGCTAAAGTGAAAAACTAGTGGAGCCATTAAAGGAAACAGGTCAGTTCCAAATGGATGTTATCAACCACCATTAGCAACATTCACAGTAGATAGAATAATCCACTCTCTACAACACAAACACAGATCAGCTGAAGCTTTAAAAAGTCACTGCGAGGCCACACGCTGTGAGGACATCCCCTACAGCAGAGCGCAAGCAACTAATAACCTTCCGACTCCGTCAAGAGAGCATGTTTATTCCGTGCAAGACAATCATCCTTCACATCCTGGCAGATCGCACACCTCATAAAGAGCACACAGGCCCAACTTTAAGATTGTTTACCCACCTGATTCCGTGCGAGGCTGTGATTTGGCCTCTTTGTCCAGATTGCATTGGAAAATGACTTGCTAATCTGTTTACTTATTTGGAGTAATTGGGTTGGGTGCCAGTGGAGGGGATTTCCTTGACTGTTAAAAGTCTCGGTGAGTAGTCCGTTCCCAGCTCCTTGGGATAATTACTCTGACTGAGCCATGGCCACAGGGCCCACGTACAGGGCTGCTTTTTAAACTGTAAATTATGAAGGATTAGCATTTATGAATTTTAAATCAGGACTGTGGTAGGAGACACTAAAGCTGCTTAGTGATTGCAAACGGCAGCATTTGAGCAGGCAGGCAGACGGGTAACCCATTCCGTGCCAGTCTGCACACACACACACACACATACATTGAGCACAGTCACACTTCTGACTGCAGTTATCAGCTTTAAGTGAATGAGGGGCTGACATCTTAACATCCCGTACATCACAGAGTAGTCTGCTAAGGGAAATGTTTGAGCCAGCCGGTGGGTACGTCTCTCTCTCTCTCTCTCGAATGCTCTCGCTCTTCACCCCTACCAGAGTCATGGCTTTGCCACTTGCTGAAGTGACACAGTGAGCAGCATATCCAGTGGGTGATTATGATAATGTGGGACTTGATCCAAAATAAATTATGCATAATGGATTGATGTGACACCAAGTCATCAATTAGACAGATATCAACATTAAGAAATGTGATGTTGCACTGTATTATTTTCCAGTGCACAGATTAATTCGCAAATTATTCGCGATTCTCTCCATTTCACCGGGTCTGATGTTGTCTTTTCCTGATGCGCTCAAGGACGAGCGTCGCTCGCCTTGTCACCCCGCGACTTTCGACGGAAGGTGCGAGTCCAAAAAGTGCCACGGCACATTATTAGCTAGTGTGTGGGTTGCATCTTATCACCTGCATCCCCTGCTCATATCACACATCTGGGGCTACGTGTCCCTCACTGGAGGGCCATGACCTGAATGTGTGGTGTTAACTGGCTGGGCCACGCAGCTGGGGGATTCACTAAGGTCTTGCTGGTCTCTCTGCGCCACACGTTGTCTCCATGCTACATGACACATGAGCTGATTAACCTCCATCTCAACACCTCAGCCACCTTCAGTACAGGGCTCAATGACACATTATACCAGCCAATGTGCTGACACTCGACACACAGGCGGCGATAGCATGTCAAGCAGGTAACTTTACACCAGGAAAGTATCATTGTCAATGCAGAGGAAAAAGTGCATGTTAACAACAAGAGTGGGTGATGTACAAAATATTTTTTGAAAGTTGTTTGCAGCAACATGCATCTCCCTGCGAGCACATGGTGATATATACATACAAACATATGGTGATATAGTATACAAAAGGTTTTTATCCAAAATAAACTTTTTTGTGTGCTTATTGCTGGGCTGCTAAAATGAACTACATGCAAAAAACCTAAAAAAAAAAAAAAGACAAAAATTTAAATACTATAGGGTTGCAAAAAGGCGAAAATTTCTGAATTTTTTTGAAATTTTGGAAACCTTTCAGGATTTTTTGGAAACTTTCAGGAATTTACACAAACCCTTGGAACATTTCTAGAAGTTTCTCACCCCTTTGCAACTCTAAATGCTATACAATAACATTCATTGTTTTAACATTGGTTGATGCATTAGGTTTCATGATCTAGCATCTTTTTAAAAATCTTAGTTAAGCTTAATTTGACATATACTAATCAATTTGTACTGTTTTGAGATGTATAAATTGCTATTATAATTTGTACATTGTGAATATGTACATATGTACATATTTCAGCATATTCCTACTATGCATTAACATGAACTAATAATAAATCATTATAAATCAGCGTATTTATTAATTAACATTAACCTAGATCAATAAATGCTGTAAAAATTGACAGTAAAAAAAAGAAGCTGTTTATTGTTAGTTCATGATACTTAATGCGTTAACTAAAGTTAACAAATTGATCTTTATTGTAAAGTGTTTATTTAACAGATCTTGGTTTAGATCCTATTTTTGATTTGGTTCCTAGTTAAGCTTTAAGTTTGAATTAAAAAAACATTGAAAAACAGTGACATTTCATTTTGATTGCTTATAACTTTCCACTGCAAATACCACAATAAACACATTTATCAATTATTCTGTATGTTAACAAAAGAAACATGGTGTGAAACAAGCCGAAATAATAAACAATCTAGTATTAGGGAAAAGAGGAATTGTTTGGATGGAAAACTACAGCAAATCTTTCAATTTGTTTAAATCTTGTGTTTGTTCAGCATGCTAGGCCTCTTCTGGCCTTGCTCCTTCACTTGAAAGCATAAATGGACATATCTTATTGATTTTCTTTCAAACCGGATTGCAGTGATTCTTGTGAATATGGTAGACTAATTCAGCTGGTGATGTCTGCCGGGAGAGCATGTGTTGGGGGGACCATTGAAAAGCCAGGTGGTATAGGGTCCACGAGCTCTCCTGCTGCACGACTGTGGGCCTCATTACACCAAACAGGGGCCTAGTTGCTTTTCCCTTCTGTCCCATCTCGCTCTCTTTTCATTCACGGTCAAATTAAATGGAAAGTGTTTTAATTATTTATCAATACCACGTCTGCCGGTGGATCAATCAGTGTGAATGGTTATCAAATATAATGGGATCAAGCGGGCTGATGGAACGCTGTGAAACATTGACGGCAGTCTTAAGCATTTCTATGTGTTCCTTAAGAAACCCAATTATTTTTCTTTGGCAGGGGAGAGTGACAGTGGCTTTGTTAATTTGGCCATGGAAAACGGAGGATGGGGATAGTGCCCCAAGGGGGGACAGTTGACCTACTGAAGTGTGGCTGATTTCAAGCTCTTGTCATTCATTGCCATAAATCGACCCCCTATATAGGCAGCACACTGTACATTCAATGAAGAGTCAAAGTCAGTCTTTTCATAACACTTCTTCTTATTTTGATTGTCAAGATTAGCCAATGTTATATTACAGCACAGAGCTTCATTGGCAGAAACTTTACTTGTTCATGTTGCATTCTATCAGTCTATGCAAGGTAGTGTGCTGTCAGGAATTATTAGCCGGCAACACAACAATGCAATCTTATTTCATACAACACATATTCAATCAAAGAAGAATTCAGTGTTTCAGGTGTCGTAAACAAGACAAGAGATAGTTCAGGTATTTCAAATAAATTAAGTCCACGAGATGAATTTCTTTTCCCTAATATTTAGATATTAATGAAATTCACATAGGTGCTCCCTTAACATATTCATTCATCCAAGACCAGTAAGTAAACAATCAAATATTGAATTCAGAAGACAAGCTAACATGAAAGGAAAGATATGAGATTTCACTTCTTTTTTTTTCTACTTGAGTTCTGCTGGAATTGGATTATGGAGCTGGGGGGTGGGGGGATGATTCGTATGGGGAATTGAGCACCACAAAATAAATTCTCACCTATTCATATTTAAATCACACCTAGGTGCTGCAGATAATCCATTTTAAGACAGTATGAACTCTAAATGAAGGTCCAGGACCAATACATCTGAAATAAACACATTACTGTATCCTCCGCAAAGAGAGAGAAAGAAAATGCCCCATCCCAGCACCATTCCAGGTTGCATTTATGTAAACACTCCCATCCATATTCATTAGGAATTTGAAGCTGTTTATCCAATCAACATGTCATATGGATTCTCAGCCAAAGCACCTTCCATGAGCAATGCTGTTTAGCTGGATCAAGTAAACCTGATTTTGTTTCGACTTCTTTCCATTCAAATGTCATTCCCTATCAGTCCCACGTCCTGTGATGGTTGCGCTTACATGTTGGTTACTGATTCATTAATCCCCTGGAATGGCTTTTTTGGGTGAACACAGAGACTTAAGCTTTGAAGAGGGACAAGGTTTAGTGTGAGTATGAGCTGTGGGCGGTAGTGGTGGTGGTGGTGACAGCACCAGCCTCTAATGTGAGAAGAAAAATATAAGAAAGTGTGCAGGAGTTTGTGGGTATGGATTCAACCCTCTTGAGAACTCGGTGTGTGTAAAATTAAGTCAAGTGGGATTGTGGGATTGCATCATTGTGCATGTTTTTGGTGTTTGTGTGTGGGGGTATAAGTGTTTGTCCTGGTTATAAGTGTTTGAACATATTTATGCATCTCTTAGATGCACACCTCCTCCATAAACATAACTTTCAGAAATGTTGAGAAAATTGATCACAGTTATCTTCAGAAAAATATACAATACTTTCTGTTCTTTGGTCTCTTGCTCTCAAGTACTTGTTCTTTTTTACGCAAACACACTGTAACTACTAATATCTGACGGTCGCGTTTCCAGAAAGGATGCTCGTTCAAACACTTGAGGATTTAGAGCACATTCTTCATCTACAGACCGCCTTTAATCCACTGCATTCTCGTATCTACACAAGGCGCCTGCGACCCCTGCGTCGTGTTATTTGGGGCACGTGGACCTGAAAATGACAAAGAACACTAGGATAAGGACATGACTGAATGTCACAATTTCAAATGACTCGGGTATATACGTTTTTTTGCAGTTTTGCATTTTTAACATTACTAGGCTGGACAACAAACCTTATGTTGATTAGCTTTTGCATAGTTAAAATATTGAGTTATACAGCAAATATATAAAATAAGGTAATCACGCTTTTGAAAATAACTTATTTAATATGTATCGCTATTACAGATTATTATACTATTATTTTTTACCAATAAAATAAATACACGTACATTTGTGTAATACAGTCCAAAATGTGAGGTATCAGACAACAGACATTCTCATTCACCATTTTTAATTAGCTTAACGAAAAATAGCTGAGTGACGGGGAGACAACCATCTCCTTTTGTAAAGTCATAATGGGATATGGAAACAACTTATAGGTAAGTGATAAGATGTTTTATGTGTTGGCATAGAAATATTTTGTGGTATTCCAATCTCTGTAGCGATTCAAAAAGTCCTGAGCTAGATTCATAGCTTTAATCTCTTCGTAACCAAACTAGCACTTTAATGCAAATAAACTGTTTTGGGTTTTTTTGCATATAGAAAAAGACTTCTATCATTTCTAGCCCACACTGGAGGGAGCTGCTTATGACAGAAAATAGCTGCAATTTAACTGAAAGTGACAGCTGCACTTGCACGTTTGTTTGTTAATAATGGTCATTAAAAATCCAAGGATGTCTTTCGAAAAGTGTAGAGGTGTGACCTCGGCATCCTGGGCAAATTTGCCCATTGGCCTCTAATCATCATGGCCTCTTAATCATCCCCATATTCTGATTGGCTTCATCACTCTGTCTCCCTTCCACCAATAAGCTGGTGTGTGGTGGACGTTCTGGCGCAATATGGCTGCCGTCGCATCATCCAGGTGGATGAGGAGATCCCCCCTCAAAATGTAAAGTGCTTTGTGTGCTCAAAAACGAGCATTATACATGTAATGAATGATTATTCTTATTTATTATTTTATTAAAGGCTGCGTGATTAAAGGGGTCATTTGATGCGATTTCAAATTTTCCTTTCTATTTGGAGTGTTACAAGCACTTGGTGCATAAAGAAGGTCTGTGAAGTTGCAAAGACTAAAGTCTTTAAACCAAAGAGATATTCTTTATCAAAAGTTAAGACTCTGCCACGCCCCCAAAACGGCTCGTTCTAACACACCCCCAGATGTCTACGTCACGATGTGGGGGGATATTTGCATTAATGCGCCCAAATGGTGCACGAAAGAAAGAAAGGCGTTGTTTCGCAGTAACCGCAGTCAGTAGTGTTGAGCAGGCAATGTCAGAGAGACGCTGTTGTGTTTTAGGCGGGGGAAAGCACTTTTATGTGGAATCCGGAAAGGAGGAATGCATTTAGGGAATCTTTAGATCACTTACAACAGACACAGCAATGCATTTATGGACGACCCTGTTCGTGAAACTAGGAGAGGAGTTACTTTGACTTTGCTATCAGAATCAGGACTCAGAATGCGCTTTATTGCAGGTATGTTTACACATCGAGGAAGTTTTTTTTTTTGTTTTCGTGAAAGAAGAAGCTTTCCACAGTGTAACAGGAAGTGACAGTGGACCAGAGAACAAAAAACCACAGATCATAAAAAACTAGACAAGTAAATAAGGAATAAAACTATCTAAAATTGACAGTGGATGAGCAGGGATATTACAAAAAATAGACAGTTTTTGTAATGTACAGGTTACGTTATTCTGTGCAAATTGAGGGTTTAGCTGAGATGTGTGTTAGATAAATAAGTGTTATAAGTGAATAAATAGTGTTGTGTTCCCGTTATGTCAAGTGTTCTTGAGATGGATTGCCTGAGGGAAGAAACTTTTCCTGTGTCTGGTCGTTCTGGTGCTAATTGCTCTGTAGCGTCGACCAGATGGCATCAGTTCAAAGAGGGAGTGTGCTGGATTTGAGGGGTCCAGAGTGATTTTGCCAGCCTATTTGCTCAATTTGGATGAGTACAGTTCTTGGAGAGAAGGGGGGGTTGTACCAATGATTCGCTCAGCAGTCAGGACTACCCTCTGAAGTCTTCTGAGGTCAGATTTGGTAGCTGAGCTGAGCCAGACAGTTATAGAAGTGCAGAGGACAAATTCAATGATGGCGGAGTAGAACTGTATCAGCAGCTCCTGTGGCAGGTTGAACTTCATCAGCTGGTGAAGGAAATACAACCTCTGATGGGCCTTTTTCACAATGGAATCAATGTGAAGGTCCCAGCCTCACTAGCTGCTGTCTGTCTGTTAGGAAGCTGTTGATCCACTGACAGACGGAGGTGGGCACAGAGAGCTGAGTTAGTTTGGGCAGGAGGAAGTTTGGGATGATAGTGTTAAAAGCCGAGCTGAAGTCCACAAACAGGATCCTCACATAAGTCCTTGGTCTGTCTAGATGTTGCAGAACATAAAGCAGTCCCATGTTTACTGCATCGTCCAAAGACCTGTTTGCTCTGTAGGCAAACTGAACAGGATCCAGCAAGGGTCCAGTGATGTCCTTCAGGTGGGCCCTAGGGGGGGAGCACCAGTTTTCAATAAAGACTTCATGACCACAGAAGTTAGAGCCACAGGTCTGTAGTCATTAAGTCCCATAATTTGGGGTTTCTTTGGGACGGGGATTATGGTGGAGCGTTTGAAGCATGAAGGGACCAGCTGAAGATGGGGGCCAGCTGGTCAGCACAGATTTCAGACAGACTGGTGTAACACAATCCGGGCCTGGTGCTTTTTTCCTTTTCTGCATCCGGAAGACCTGGCGCACCTCGTCTTCACTGATCTGAATTGCAGGTGTGGGGGAGAGGGTGGTTGTTGGAGGTGTGAATGGTTGTGTGGAGATGTGTTTAGGGCGGGTGTGGGGTGTTTTTTCAACCTGCAGTAGAACTCATTCAGATCGTTTGCCAGTTGTTGATTCTCCACAGTGATGGGGGATGGTGTCTTGTAATTGGTGAATTCTTTTAGACTTTTCCACACTGATGACGAGTCACTGGAAGAGAATTTAATCCTTATTTTTTCCGAATAATTCTTCTTTGACACTCTGATCTCCTTTTCCAGTGTGTTTTTAGCCTGTTTATACAAGACATTATCCCTTCCTGTGAGCATCTTCTTTGGTCTGACGGAGCTGTCTGAGTTTTGCAGGGAACCATGGTTTGTCATTGTTACAAGTGAATTGGTAAGTAGGTTGAGTATAGGTAGGATAATGCACATTGTCTGTTCACACACGAAAAAGTGATAGAAGATGGTACAGTCTCTCGTCAAGACGAGCCGTCCAGATCGGAGGTGGCAGCAGCTTCAAAGAACACTCCATCATAAGGGTGAGTGTCAAAAACAAAGTTGTAAATTGTCTCTGCCTTCAGTAGTCCATATATTTACAGTCCTTAGTACGGTTTGCTGATCAGTTTTATGCCGGTAGGTGTGTGTATAAGATGAACTAACAGTGCTCAGAGAGACCCAATAGCTGCCCCCGTGGAAACAAGAGGTGGCAATGTGATATGCATTTTTTATTGTGGTGTAACAGTGATCCAATATTTTACTGTCTTTGGTGGGACATGTGATGTGCTGTCTGTTTTTTGGCAGTTCACGGGAGAGATTTGCTTTTTTTTATTAAAGTCCCCGAGAATTATTAAAATAGAGTCTGGGTGTTGTTGTTCTGTGTTTGTGATCAGATCAGCGAGTTTCTGTAAGGCGGAGCTCACGTGCGCTTGCGGAGGGGTGTACACACTGACGAGAATGAACGAGCAAAACTCCCGCGGCGAATAGAACGGCTTGCAGTTAATGAAGAGTACTTCTAGATCTGAACAGCACATCTTCTTTAACACAGTTACATCTGTACACCACCTCTCATTGATGTAAAAGCATGTCCCGCCGCCGCGTGATTTCCCCCGTTGATTATGCGTCGCGATCCGCTCTGAACAGCTAAAAGCCTGGGAGACTCAACGCGCTGTCCGTAATGGCGTCTTTCAGCCAGGTTTCCATGAAACACAGAGCAGCAGAGTTTAAAAATCCTTATTTGTCCGAGAGAGCAAAATAAGTTTGTCCGTTTTGTTGGGTAGAGAGCGGAGAGTAACTGCTATGACTGTTTCAAGCAAGAGTTTCGGCACATAGTGTGTTGTGTGTGTGTGCGTGTGTGTGTGAGAGAGAGAGAGAGAGAGAGAGAGACAGCGTAACATCACAGTCGAGTCAGCTGTCTGAACCGCAGCTTGTTGTACGCATTCATACTGTGTCGGTTCCCCTTCGGGCTTGAACTGTGGTTAAAACTAATGGAATTACTTTACTGTCTTAAATTATTTTGAAAGATGAAGCTCGCAATTATGGTAAGGGGAGTTACATTTCCGACGAGTGCTTGCGGTGTTCGGCCAATCACAATGCACTGGGTCAGCTGGCCAATCAGAGCAGACTGCGATTGTCGGAAGGAGGGACTTGTAGAAAACGAAGCATTTGAGAGAAACGGGGCATAGAGGACCTACAATAATAACAGTATTTGAAAAATAATGTGTTTTAAACATTAAAGCATGTCAACATAATCTGATACACCAAATAATGATCTTTAAAAAAAAGCATCATATGACCCCTTTAAGACAAGCTATAGTATAAAGTGCTATAAAAAATAAACGTGACTGGACTTTACTGGTGTACTAAACTGCAGAGCTCATGCAAACATCCACAATGCTATAACCAGATGCTTTCTTAACTTCTGCTTTCTCACCATTGACATATTTTTTGTGTTTATTTCATTATTGAGAGAAAAGCGTGCAGCATACATTATAAACAAAAATGGTGCTAAATAACACTAAAAGTGGTTCATTGGCTTGTAATCATAGGGTAACCACTTTAAGTGCTATATGGCACCTATCTTTAAAGGTGCTATACAGCGCCTTCGTCAAATGGCGCTATGTAGAACCATAAGAGGAACCCCATTCTCCTCTTTGGATTTTAGATATGTTACAGTACTCCACTCTCATATGTTTGCAATGAATGGGAATTTACTCCAATGGCAAAAGATGTTTTGAATCACTTTTATGAGGTCAAAAACTCTTGTGTGGTGGGCCTGGTATATTTGCTTATAGGGGCCTTTGGGGGCAAAAAGGTTGAGAACCACGTTATCGTCAGGAAATGCACTGCATTTTAATGTCTTTTTTTAATCCTTTCCTCAACTAAACTACGAGACTAAGAGAGAGTTAGAGAACCTTTAAAGAACTATATAGCTATATAGAGCTATATAGCACCTTAACCACCCCAAAGAACCACTGAAGAACCATACTGGGCTTAACTGGTTCTTTATGCGGTAGTAGTGCTATCCACCTTATTTTTCCCATAAGAGCGAGTGCAGCCATTTGTAAATTTTATGGGTTTAACTTCTGGTGTCATTCGCGTCCAGCTATTTTGAGCTGTACAAAACAGCTCGTTTTGATGCTTGATATTGCAAACTGGTGTGTCTTACCATATTATTTTAATGTATTATCTTAATTATTAAAACACTGGTTTGTAGTGCAAACAGTTTTACCATTTACTGCACTGTGTTATCCTTCTCATTATTTCCCTACAGCAGCTAATTCCCTATAGTGCGAGCTAAGTATCGCACATTCATAGAAAACGGCTTACTTCCACGTTGAAAAAAAGGTGGATATAGCATCTCAACCACCCCAAAGAACAAATTCATCTAATCGCTGCTCAGCAGCTTCTGGTTCGGCTGCGTTTGCTCTCTGAAGCGTCGTGTCTTCTATTGGATTTCATCTGGGACATATGAATTACAGTCTTGCGCTACTGCACCACATTGGACAAAACGTGTTATTGCAGGCTCTTACATTAGGTCATATGAGACTTATTGTTTCAGCCCTAGTATTTACATTTTATATTCTAGTCAAGATGCCTTGAGCAAGGGAACAGCTCCCTCGAGGAGCATGTTGAGGAATTCCTCAGTCTTGTCCATCAGACCACCTTCCCGGATGACTGCCTGAGCTCGTTCCTGAACGCCAGACTGAAGACCTCCACATGAGTGCATTTGTCCCGGGAGGGTCCTCGAGGGAGCTTTGCCGCTTATGTGGAGTGGGTGCTAAGCTCCTGCGGATCCACCTTCACTGTCGGCCTCGCAGATGGAGATGCCAGTCCCACTCCCAACCCAGTGCCCAGCCAGTTGAGCCCACCGTGACTGAAGAGCCATCGCGAGGAGTAGCGACAGAGCCGTCCATCACCCTGGAGCCTGAACCAATTGACACATCTGACCAAGTGTGTGAGCTGGCAACACTGCACATGCCAGAAGGAAATCTCGTGGCATACGAGGGTATGGAATTGAGCCCCGCCCACCCTCCTGCCATTGAGAGTGAGTGTTTACTGGACTTGGACACTGTTTTTCAGTTTGGAGAGTTAGAGACTTTGCTTCCCCTAAGCCAGCCTGATTCTTTTCATCTGTCTGATTCACTTGTCCTTTGTGCATTTCATCAGTCTCCTCAGTCCTCAAACACTCCTGCTGTCAGTTCCTCTATTCACCTCTACTCACCTCCCTCGGTCAGTCGGCTTCACCTGGGTCGGAATTCACCACGCCTCCACTGCGGACTTTTGGGCCATCCGCTGCTCTCCAGCCTTCGGCTACAGCCCTCTGGCCTCTGGATCCCCACCTTTAGCTTGGGCAATTGTCGCTATGGCTCTGTCGTGGCTGCCTGGATCCTCGGGATCTCTCCACCTCCTTGGGTCTCTGTCTGCGCTGTGGGCTCCACCTCCATCGTTGTCGCCTCTGGTCAACCCCATGGCGGTGTGTGTTCCCATCACACCTTGGCTTCTCCCTCCAGCGACACCATCATGGAATGCAGTCCTGGCTGTGGCCTGGGTCTCCACATACCCTCTCCTGCTCAAGACTCCTCCCTGGTCATCTTCTCCCTCTGCAATTGTCCGTCCTCCTCCCGAACCTCCTCCTGCATCTCTCTGCCGGCAAGCCTGCCCTTTGCCATCCCTTCATCATCCCTTTGTCATCTCCTTATCCTCCTCGCCGCCTTATCCTTCTCTCTCTATGGTGCAAGGTTGCGCCTTCCGGGAGGGAGGCGATCTGTCACATGTCATTCAATTTGGACTTTGTTTTCCTCATGCATCATTCACCTTCATTGAGTTAATGGTGTCATTCTGTTCAGGTGTGTATAGTTAATTATCCTTGTTTGGTCTGTGTAGTTAAGTTTCTGTGTTTTCAGGTCTCGTCAACATCTGCATTCATGCTAACCTGTGTGCTGGATTACCCTGTGTTGGATTACCTGAGTGTTGGATTAAAGAAATTATAAAACTTCTTTATCTTCGTGCATTTGTGAGCAGTGTAGCTGTAACAAAACCCTGCTTAACAAAGAAGAAAGGCCTCTCACAGATTATGGCCACTGTAAGAAAGGAAACCCCACCTTATAATTGAAAGAAACAATTAGCTTATTAGCAAATGCACATTAGAATGCTCAAGCTAAAAAAAACTATATTAAAGCCTGATTTGAGCAGAAGTAGTAACATTTACCATGCCACCTTTATCACCTTGACAAAATTATGATGAAATTGATTTATTAAAATGTTATGCTTGGTAAATGTTTTTTAGTTTTTAGTCTTTCCACATGAAAAAGTAGATAGTAACTGTGCTTGCGTGACTGGCCTGGACTCGACTGACTTGCTTTAAAAAATAACTTTGATAAAATTACATCAAACTTTAGGCTAATAATCAAAAGTTGGGCTTGCCATAATTGGTGGTAAATTCTCATGAATTCAGACCAGAAAAAAGGAAACATCAAGGTCCACCCCTAAACCTAACCCTCAGTTGGGCGTAAGCAGATTATTCAAATACATACTGTACATATGAAATCATATGAATTTGCCATGAGAGTGTTGAACAGGCTGATCCTGGCACATTGTGGGACCTCACTACCCCCACCAGGAGCAGAACTCAGGGTACAATAATATTGCCAGAGAAACATTTTATAGTTTAGAGTTTGATCTTTTGTAGCTCATGTGTTTTTATGTACATCTCTGCTTTTATAGCAATAAAATTAATGTTGATAATATTGCTTAAATTGTTCTTGAATTTGATAATATACTTTTTTTCGGTGGCTTGGGAAACCTTGGCAAACAATTTGAGACCTCGTTGAAAGGGAATAAGGATTTGTTGAGGGTCCCACCCTGTCACCTCATCCTATCTCACAGTTTAGAGAGCACAATATACACAAAAAAAGACCATGTACATCAAGAGTTACTTTCGTTGTAATGGCTGACCTTTCTCCAAAGCAGCACCCATGCATTTTTATGCACGGGCATAAATAGCTGAGCTACATAACAATTAAGGTAACCTTTCTGTTTGAATAAGAGGCAATTTCTCAGCATGCTGAAATTACATTAATGATGAATTATTTTTGCGTTGAAGAGCAGAGATGTGGAGAAAGGGATGAGAAAAGAAGGAGTGTGCAGAGTAAAAAACAGAATGGGAGGGAAAGGCCTGCTTTTTCTAGATGAATCCCTGTTATAAGGCCTACATTTTGGGAAACAAAACCATGGTAGACATACATGATCTCCTGTTCTGCTTTTTTGAGGTCTCAGTGGGATTCATTAATGCGTGTCCCGGCAGCAGTCTTACTTGCGCCGTACATTCGACTAGGTTAGCGTTCATCCCTAAATTACATTTAATTGGACAATTACTCAAACTCAGAAAACCTCCCCACAAGAAGCCAACAAGGCTGCTAATAAACACCTTGTCTTCTCAATAAAAACAAGGAAATCATTTACCTGACCCAAGAGGCACAATTTTTATCTGTGCTAAATTTATTTTCAAAATAATTGCGGCGCGCGGCGTGAGGAAGAATATTAAAAAGGCAGCTATGCGAAGGAAGAGTAATGCAGGCCAACCCCAGGCCTGCTGTGCAGCCCTCTCCCCTGGGAGAGAGGCTCATTTGTTCCCAAGATAAGAGCATTTCACACACTCACACACACACTTGCACAACTATAATATTATTGCTGTCATGGAATAATGAAATAATTACTGGTTTGCCCATGTTCGCAAAGACGCAAACACACACGCGCACACACTCACTCATCTCCAAACACCTCTGCCTCTACCCCCCACACCGAACAGAACTACTTTGTGTTTTTGTATGAGATTGTTAATTAAACACTGTTGGTGGTGGATGTCCATATTGGCCACATTATTCCTTTAGAATGAGCAACGACTGTTGAACATTGTACTGCGCCTCAGGACTCACAGCTATTATGAGGGTTTACACAAGAGGTGGGAAGCACACAAAGTTCAAAAGGCGGAAAAAGCGACCACTGAAAAGTTTTTGGCCTTAGTTGGCACTCAGCCGTATATCTTTGCACTGGAGATTCTTGGCAATTGCTCACCTTTGTCACTGCTAAACCTCCTAGATACAGACACAGAAAATGGATATGCTGGCTAGCTTTTTTACTTTATCTAGAAGGAAATGCATTGCCTTCAGCGAGTAATGATTTGTGCTCCGGCATGAGAACAGTCCCTTAAATTCACAGGGTCCGGGACTTTTTTTGATTTGCTTAGGCAGGCCCCTCTCACCAGGCCCAAATAAGTACTGCAGGCTGTAACGTACAAGGTTGTGTGAAATTCAGAATTTAATAAATGGCTTCCTTTTAATTTAATTCCACAAGTCATAGAAAGTTCTATTGGAATTTGAATTGGAATGACAGAAAAATGAGTTTATAAATTACAATAAAAATAAATAATATTGTGAAATTGTTAACACTTGAATTGTTTTCCTTATTCAACTATCATTTATTATGGAAATTTAATATAATGTAATTAATATTAATAATATACTTATGTAATTTATAGTTCCGGATGGCAAATCCGAATTTTCAGAAGCTGGTACACGAACCAGTCTTTGTGGTCCATTGATTCTTCAGGAATAATTGTAATATTTCTGTTTAGGTCTTTGAGTAACATTTCTGTTGAAAACAGCTTATTTTTTGTTGAAAACCACGTAACCTTGATTGTTTTCAGTATTTTTTGATGAATATATTTCAAACGAACAGCACTTTATCTCGTATTGTAATATTATCCATAATCTTTATTTTTACTTTTATACATTGTATATTGCATCCTTGATGACTAAAGGTATACTTACACATACTGACTCCAAACTTGTTGAACTTATTTTAATACCTGCATTTATAGTAAGTGTCGTTGAAGTTTAAATACATTTTATTTCACATGTCCTTACACGCCACTTTGCTACATTTCCTCAAATTCAGGAACTGAATTAGAATACTCAATTATCATGGTCCCACAACAACATTCCTAACTCTCCCCCTTTAAATTATTGCATCACAAGCCTGAAAGTGGAAATTAACTATGCGAGGTGTGACTAGATCTCCTCCTGCTGACTCAAGGCCACACACAGTTATTATTATTTTTTTTCTTTTTCTGTTTGCCCTCCTCTCTTCCCAAGCTTTCATATGCACAGGCCGAGGCCGTTTCCACATCTTCAAACCACTTAGTAGTAGTGCGAGAACAGCGGGATGAATAAATAATCTTATGACCTCACACATTCATGGACGCAATCGAGACACCTTAACTGACAAGAGTTCATCCAAATGCCACTCCCTGGTGAAACCGAAACAGAGAGAGAGAGAGAGAGAAACTGTGGGACAAGTGAGAGAGAGAGTCCAGCCCAGGGGAGTTAGATTGTGACAAATGGTGTGGAAAAAACAACAGCAGCAGCAGTCTGAGGGGAAGACAAGAGTAAAACTCACAAATAATTAACTGGGTAAATATTGGAGAGCGGACTGACTAATTACCTCACACGTCTGGCTGCGCTCTCATTACTGTTCTTGTCAGAGTTAACCCCTGTACTGCCGGCTCACCGTACACACATAAACACACATATTGCATAGATTAATCAAGTCACAATGATAGGAGATCAGTGACTGCTTGTGGTGCTGAAAATATCCTTAGTGTGAGTGCGCATCAGTTTCACTTTCGTTTTTACTTGCTCCGTGTCCAATACAGCAATCCATGTACCCATGGACATGTACTTTTATTGTTCAATATACTGCTTTAATCTTGACTAAAAGTTTTTGATTAAAAATAAAATTAAAGAAACAAAATATAATCTTACATCTTAAATATCACGGATGCGGTAAAGAAAACTGTGTGACTCCGCTGTATTCCAAAGAACGCACTGCCGCCTGACTTAACAGACGCGATTCTTAAAGAGCCAGTACACAATTTCAACCTTTAAAAAAAGGTTAACCATTTTCAATGTAAAATACAGAATATTTGTCTAAATTGTACACGTGAATAAAGTAAGTTTACAAGTGCAAACAATCCAAACCAAAATATTCAAAGCTGAAATGCACCACATAATATAACATTGGTTACTGAATCTGACTAAAAATAAGCTCCTACATTACCGCCCCCTAATTGTTCTCAAAGTCTTTGAAACAATTACTTACATTTAAACACAAGGAGCCATATTATTTTAATCCTTGGTGAAATCTTAAAGTCCAAAGCATCACAAATTTAGGTTCCTAAAGACATATTGCCTTCGCTATATACTTATTCTGCCTCCTGCAACAGGCAAAGTTTTGTTATAGGTCTTTCCAAAATGTTAGTTTTTGTCTTAATGCGGACTTGTCGGACGAAGCCCTTCTTGTCAGGAATAGTTTCAATGACTCTTGCTAACATCCATGAATTCCTGGGGGCAGAGTCATCAACTACCAGAACAATGTCTCCAACAGAGAAGTTTCTTGTTGTGTTATTCCACTTTTGTCTTTGTTGCAATTGTAGCAAGTATTCCCGACACCAACGCTTCCAGAACAAATCAGAAACGTACTGCACCTGTTTCCATCTGCGTCTAGAATACAGGTCGTCTTGGTCAAACAGTCCTGGAGGCAATGATGGCTTTGTCTTGAGTAACAACAAGTGATTCGGGGTCAGAGCTTCCAGATCATTTATGTCACTTGATGCTGCTGTGATTGGACGACTGTTGATTATAGCCTCTGCCTCACAGAAAACAGTTTGAAGGCATTCCTCATCAAGAACTTGTTCTCTAACTGTAGCATTAAGGATTTTTTCTTATTGAGCGTATCAGTCTCTCCCATGCCCCGCCATGATGAGACCCAGTGGGAGGATTGAAAACCCACTTAATTCCTTGTTGACTGAGATGGTCCTGAATCATCTGGTTGTTCCATTTTTCAATGGATTGTCTCAACTCACACTCAGCAGCTACAAAATTGGTCCCATTGTTTGACCTGAGAACTTTCACTTGTCCCCTTCTGGCTATAAACCGACGTATAGCATTTAGACAGGAATCAGTGTCTAACGAAGAAGCAACCTCGATGTGCACTGCACGAATTGCCAAGCAAGTGAAGATAACTCCATATTTCTTGACAAGGCTTCTTCCACGTTTAACCATGAATGGTCCAAAGTAATCTACACCTACTCTTGTAAAAGGTGGATCATCTGGTGACACCCTGTCTGATGGTAAATCTGCCATTATTTGTTTTCCTGTGGGGGTATGTAAACGACGACAAATAACACATCTTGCAAGCATTTTTCTGATTGCAGATTTGGTACCTGGTATCCAGTATTTCTGTTGCAGTGTAGAATTCATGTGATTTCTGCCACCGTGTCCTGTTTTCTGATGAACATTCCTGAGGATCAAGTTGATGACATGAAGATCCTTCGGAATAATCATAGGCCACTTGACTTCTTCCGGAATAGCAGCATTGCTAAGTCTTCCACCGACATGTAAAACTTCATTGTGCAACTGAGGGTTTAACCTGTAGATCGAACTGCCTCTTTTTATGGCTTGTCCACTTTGCAAAGCTGACATCTCCTCAGCAAACTTCTCTCTTTGACAGTACTTCACTATTTCAAGCTCAGCATCCTTCAAATCCTCAACTGAAATGTGACTTCCTTTCCATTTAGCTTTGATGTCCATCATCCTTTTGTCCACTCTAGTTGAATTAGCGGGAGTCTCTGTGGCAGTAAGAATCTTTCTCTTTTGTACAAGTTCCAACAGCATAGATTTAAACTTTAGAATCCACGCTACGATGCGCTGAAGCTTTATCCAAGAGGAGAAATGATTCATCAGCTGTCTAACTGAATTGTTACTGTCTTGGGTCTGTATTGAGTTGACCAACCTCTTGATCTCTGGATCATCTGCAGATATCATCATTTGATCCATGTTCTTTGGCCACTCGTTTGGGAATTGGTAAAGAAATTCTGGGCCTGAGATCCATTTTTCATTTTGCAGGAAAGTATTGACTTTCTGCCCTCTTGAGGCACAATCTGCTGGATTTGATGCGGTATCAACATGGTTCCACTGTTCGATGTTCGAGCCCTTTAGAATTGTTGTGACTGTGTTCACCACGAATGTTCTGAATCTTGTGCTTTCATTTCTGAGGTATTTAAGCACAGCTGTGCTGTCTGTCCAGTAGACTGAAGGTTTAAGTTTCAGCTGTAGTTCTCTTTTTAACATCAGATCCATTTTTGTGGCAACTGTCGCAGCTGTCAGTTCCATTCGTGGAATTGTAGGCCTTTTTAGAGGGGCAACTCTAGCCTTTCCCATAATCAATGCACAGTGCACCTGATCCTGTTGATTACGTAAAAGAAGATAGCTTGCTGTACCATATGCATCTTCACTCGCATCGGCAAATTGATGTAGCTGTGCCACAACAGCTTCTCCAAAATCTGCTGGCTTAATGCATCTGCTCACCTTGAACTCTTCCAAGGGGGGGGGGGTGGCTGATGAAGTTCCATGAGCCCTTCTGTCCACTTTTGTTTTACTTGCTCTGGCAGATCATCGTCCCATCCTATTTTCAGTCTACATAAATCTTGCAGGATCATCTTTGCTGGTAAAACTACAGGTGCAAGAAACCCCAAGGGGTCGTAGATAGAGCTGATGATCGAGAGCAGTCCTTTTCGAGTGAGTGGACGATCTTTAATGACTATTTTGAATTGAAATGTGTCTGACTCAACATCCCAGTGGATGCCCAATGCTCTTTCCATTGGCAGTATTTCCTGATCAAGATCCAAGTTTTTCACTCCATTAGCCCGTTCATTTTCAGGGATAGCTGCTAGCACAGCACGACTGTTGCTTGTCCACTTGACCAAGCGAAAACCTCCTTTGAAACATATTGCTCGTAGACCATGATACAGCTCTATGGTTTGTGTCTCAGTGGCTGTGGACTTTAAACAGTCATCAACATAAAAATTTCGAAGAACTGCATCAGCAACATCAGGTTTGAATAATGTGCTATGATCCTCCGCTCACTTCCTCAAAGCATAGCTGGCGCAGCTGGGCGAAGAAGTAGCACCAAATAAGTGTACAACCATTTTATGTTCCACCAAGTCTCCATTATAATCTCTGTGAGGTCACCACAGGAATCTAAGAAGATCTGAATTCTCCTCTTGGATGCGAACTTGGTGGAACATAGCTTCCACATCTGCCATAAAGGCGATTCTTTCTTGTCTGAATCTTGTAATGACACCAACAAGACTACTTGTGAGGTTGGGGCCTTGTAAAAGTTGATGGTTCAATGACATCCCTTGATAAGATGCCCCACAATCAAAAACGACTCTCAGTTTATGTTTGACAGGATGGTACACACCATGATGAGGTATGTACCATATCTTACCATCTGTATGTTTGTCTTCTGTCAGCTCAACAGCATAGTCATTTCGGATGAGATTGTTCATGAAAGATGTATACTCAGTATGGAAATCTGGATTTCTCATGAATTTTCTTTTCAAATTCAGAACCCGTTGTTCAGCCACCACATGGTTATTTGGCATCTGAATAGTCTTGTTCTTCAAAGGCAAGCATAAGCTGCAATGACCATCTACTAGTTTAGCTGACTCAGACATCATTTTCATAAACTGGTGGTCTTCTTTTGACATTTCAATTTGATCATCCACTTTTTCTGCTTCAGGGAAATCCTGCTTGAATTGCTGTTGCCACAAGTCTTCTAATCTGGCTACCGATATGCGATTCACAGACACTGGAACACACCTTCCTTTTCTTGTGACATCATTACTGTTCCTAAGGGGTCCATTGACTGTCCAGCCCAACTTAGTTCTTACAGCAAAAGGTCCATTGTCTTTACTACTAATAACTTGCCAAGGCTCCATGACTTCAGGCACATTAGCTCCTATTAGCAATCCAATTTCAAAAAGACATCAGGAAGTTGGACGAACTGATCACCATCTAGACTACTAATCTCCAACCCAGACACTATGTGAGTACAAAAAGTGTCGGAACTACCTGGGTCAAGAAAGGCGTACGTTTTGACCAGATGAGTACCTTTCGTAGTCTTAACTTGAACAGGAACAATTGACAAAGTACACTCATTCTCACAGGTATCCTTGTCTCCACTCCTGTCCTTTTCTGCACAGACTAGTGCACTTGTAACAGACTGTCTGTCACAGCTATCTGGTTTGTCTTCTGGAAGACATGCAGTTTCCTTTGGCTTCATATGCAGTATGATTGGATGAGGCAAAGAGCATTCACTGCAGCTCATTCTATCTTTGCATTGTTTGCTCATGTGACCATGCTTTAAAAAGCCAAAACACAAGCCTTTGCTAAGCAAAAAGTAAATTTTCTCCTGATGTGTCTTACTTCTCAACCTTTTACACAATTCCAGGTTGTGCTGCTGTCCTTTACAAAAGACACATGGTTTCTTCTGGCTGTTGGCATGTGTATTTTGCCATCTTTGAACTGAAAGTTTGTCATAGTCTTCAGCCTTTTTGTCAATCGGTACAGCACTAATCGTGAAGACCCTTTTTGTTACAGCCTTTTTATAAGTGCTTGATTCTGCATGTAACTTAGCTTGTCCTTTAGTTGTTGAACTTTCCTTTATGTCTTCAAACACTGGATGAAGAGAAATCCTTGCTTGCTTGTTAATGAAATCAACTAAATCTTTGAACTTCACTCTAGCATTTTGCTTCTCTTGAATTCCACATGCCACCGATCGCCATTTTTCTCTTAATTTTTATGGAAGTTTCACCGCAATGGCTCTTAAATTTGCTGCGTTATCCATCTCTTCCATGTAACTTATATCTGACATTGCATTGCAGCATCCTAACAGAAACAATGAAAAGGAGTGAAGTGCTTCCCCATCTTCAGGCCTGATAGAGGACCACTGTAGAGCTTTGTTCATGTATGCGACTGCAATCTGATACTCATTTCCAAAATGCTCTCTCAGAAGTTGCTTTGCCTTTAGATAACCTTCTGCTGGGTTCATATGAAGACAGCTACAAACCAGTTCCTTAGGCTTTCCAGTCGTGTACTGTTCCATAAAGTACAAACGGTCCTTATCATTATCAGTATGATCTTCAACTCCATGTTCGAAGGCCCGAATGAACAGCTTATAATCGAGAGGATCTCCTTTGAAAGTGGGTATGTCAATTGAAGGCAGCATGGACATTTTTTGATGCTTCACTAAGCACTCAGCGATATTGGCTTGTCGCTCCACAGCATTGCATAAAGTATCAACTACGTTTCCCTCTCTACCTGAATAAGGCTCGTTTGGGACTGTGTTATTAGTTGATTGTGGCCTAAGAGGTTGAAACACATCCTCATGAGGTGTTATGCTACCTGATTCCAGATCTACTTCTTTGTGACTTACCGCTGAAGACTGACAGCTCTCATACTGCTTTATAACTTTAATCTTTGCATCTGACGCTGCTAGGGCAACTTCTAGCTCAAATTCTTCTCTTTTAGCCTTTAGTTCAGCCTCTTGTCTTTCAATAGCTTGTTTTTTCTTCAGAGCAGCATGTTTAACAAGTAGTGCAGCTCTTTCTGCTTCAGCAGATATACGTGCAGAAGAAGTTGTGGAAGCTGTAGACCTGCCATCTACTGACCCATGTTTCTTATGCTTCTTACTTGAAGTCACTGACACAGAAGAAATGCTATCATCAGGATTTATTTCTAGATCACACTGTACTGCTTGCTCAGCATTTTCTGCAACTTGTTTCATCCACTTGTTAACTGCAGTAATGAACTTTTCACATGAGCAGACTCTTGGTTCGAACCATGTATGTTGGTCCTTTGCATAATCTTCTTCAGACATAAACTCCTCAATAGCATGGTTGAGCTGACAGAAATCCTTATACAAGTCTTTGTATTCTGTATCTAATTTAGTTTGAACAGTGTCCACATGTGCAGCATCCTCCATATGTTTTTCAATTTCCTTAGATTTGCTTGTGAGCTGAGCTAGTTTAGCCTTCCTTGATTGCACAAGCCTTTGCCATTTTTCTTCCTTTGCTTTCTGTCATTTTTACCTGCCTTTTAGGCCTACTAATGCCATCCTCCGTTGTCTTCGTGCTATCATCCATTCTCTCATTTCAAGCATCAAACCAGTGAATCATTATTTATATTCAGTGCCACGTTTATTTATTTATTAGGTTACCTCAGAATCAGAATTCAGAAATCTTGTCTGTAGAAAAAACGCCATTAGATCGCATGTAGATAACCGACGAAATAATCCTAGAACGTCATTTTCCAAAAAATCTCCACATGGAAATATACTTCAAGATCCATTGTTCCTCAAAACATCCATAAATCTTCGTGTGAAACACGTCCTTATCCGTCAGGAGTAAGTTTTCTTTACTATTGTGAGTGCGCATCAGTTTCACTTTCGTTTTTACTCGCCTCCGTGTCCAACAAAGCAATCCATGTACTCCGTTTTTCTTGTTCAATATACTGCTTTAATCTTAACTAAAAGTTTTTGATTAAAAATAAAATTAAAGAAACAAAATATAATCTTACATCTTAAATATCACGGATGCGGTAAAGAAAACTGTGTGACTCCGCTGTATTCCAAAGAACGCACTGCCGCCTGACTTAACAGACGCGATTCTTAAAGAGCCAGTACACAATTTCAACATAGTACACATTTTCAATGTAAAATACAGAATATTTGTCTAAATTGTACACGTGAATAAAGTAAGTTTACAAGTGCAAACAATCCAAACCAAAATATTCAAAGCTGAAATGCACCACATAATATAACATTGGTTACTGAATCTGACTAAAAATAAGCTCCTACACTTAGTACTGCAGGAGATGTCTTGAAAATCTTTTATTTTTTATTTTTTTTAATCAAAATGAGGAGACACGGGTAAATTGTGTTTAGTCATTTAAAATTATATCAGTTTACATTAATTTTTACATCATAGTCAGGATGCACTGAAAATTTGCTGATACCAATAAACCAATAATTATTTTAAGTTTTTTGATGGTCAATAACCAATAAATGGCCAATATGGTTGTCAAAATAAAGAAATAAGATAATTAATTTAATTTATCACACAAAATAATATCACTGTTTTTTAAATGCTACAATTGAATGTAGCCATCACAACATTATAACATCCACAAAATCCATCAGCATATTTGTTTAGAACTGTCTTTGCTTGTAAACAGTGCTTGATCTGCGCATATTTCTCTCACACATATTTTTGCTTCACAAGATGGTAACTGATGAACTGGAGTCGTATTGATAACTTGTGGTGCATTATGATGTTTTTATCAACTTTTTGGACTCTCATTCTGACGGCACCCATTCACTGCAGAGGATCTCTGTAGGCAATGATGCAGTCTTAAAGGTGCTGTATGTAACTTTTTGACTGTACCAAAACATAAAAACACCATAATATATTCGCAGATATTTAGGAAACATGCCAAGTTCACATACTTGTTTCTCCGAAAAAACAATGCTAAAGCCAGTTTAGAATAACGTGTCGGAATGCCTGTTTTTGTCTGTGTTATTCCGCCCTCTGCCAGTTTAACCAATAGTATTTCGACACCCCGGGTTGCCAGAGAGCGGAAAACAGTGTATTGCAGCCATGGAAGCCAGCAAATGAACTGGGTCAGAGATTGCAGATTCTACCCGACCTAAAACGCCTCAGCATCAATCTAAAAACCTCTAAGACCAGAGGCATATTAAAACGAGGATAAATCAACTCATCAACTTACAGTGTCAGACTCACCGCCTTCCATTGTCAAATGCGCTAATTCCTGTTGTGTGTCCTCAGTCTGACAACTCGCTAGAGCGTCGAGTCTGAGGAGGAGGAGGGGGTAGAAGAAACAATATTTTGAATTTGGACTGCTGTACCCATTTCAACCGCCAGCTGTCAATATTACATACTGCACCTTTAAATTTCTCCAAATCTGTTCTAATTTAAAAAAAAATCAACAAATTGGCTCAAAATTTTAAGAAAATTTAAATTTTTGGATGAACTGTTCCTTTAAATTATTTGAATTCTTAAGGATATTTTAAATACATCCATAATATTTAGATACCAACAATAAATGTAAAAATAATATTAGCCAATAAACTATATGGTACTGACATTCCTACACAATATATAACATACTGTGTACTTTACCAGAGAATCATAATGTTAAACCATTTTCCACAGAGCTCTAGTGTCATACTTGTACAACTATTACATTGTATCAAGTTTGGCTGTACTGTCATACACAATACTCCTAACTTTCCTGGATGTGATATAATACATCAAACTAGATGCATGTGAAGCAAAATGATGTTTCCGCGCTCTCTCACACACACAGACAGGCATTTCTCCAATAATCTCCAGGCCACTGGCTAATGACAGCAGCTATGAGCCAAGCATGCACCACTTCCAAAGCTGATTCAAGTTTAACGAGCCACTCTAGAATAGTATTGATTCAAATCTGTGTTTGACAGGATACTCTCAGAATGTGTATTTAATGGCTAAGGACTTCAGATATTCAGTAAAGCATCTTAAAGGAGAAGGCATTTAACAGAGGGCTGTGTCTCATTTGTGTAGAAGATGGTCTGCCATCTCGAAAAAGGGTGAAAGGAGTTTAAACTTACGTGACTATTATTTTGTCTCTCTTCCCTTTATTTTGTATTCTGTGCATTTCTGTTCTAAATGAGCAAACGTATGATAGCATACTATAAATTATGTTCACCGGAATTGTTTATATACTGTATATATATATATACATATATACCTGTATATATGCTCTTATTTACACCACAAGTTACTTTTTGTATAATTTGATGTGTGTGTGTGTGTGTGTGTGTGTATATATATATATTTATATATACATACACACACACATAATATTTTTGTGAAAACCCATGATATACCATTCCAAAGTTTAAAAAAAGGACACATTTAAGTGATCAAAAGTGAAGGTAAAGACATTTATTACGTTTGTAAGTTTTCTATTTCAAATAAATACTGAACATTCTATGCATCAAAGAAACCTGAAAACAATGTATCATAAAATAAATATATCAGTGTAACAAGAATTTGTTTCCTCAAAAATATGAAGCATCTTCTGCATGTTCTGTTCAACATGATAGGCATAACATGGACAGTTTACATCCGTAGTATGGATGACTCTTGGCAATTATAATGTTCATCTATTATTTGGCAGCATGGTGACCTCTTTTTAGTATGGTGTTAATTGAAATGGATGTGGGCGGATCGTAACAGCACTCTACACAACAGGGTCAGGTGAGGTAACTTAATGTTATTTATTGTGAAATGAAGAACTGTGGGATTGTGCAATTGTAATCTCTTTCAAATGCTTTATCTCAATCTTGCTTGTAAGTCTATTATGGCAACATGCTACTTCCTGTTGAATATTTATTGAAACCGCAAAATTAGAACCATTAAACAAGACCTCAGCATAGTAAACACAGCTAATTGCATGCATGCGTAAACAACTGTATGCGTGCTTGCGTGCAAACATACACAGATGTGCTCATACACACTGTGGTATTGTGAATAGTTCATTAAAGAAATAGGTAAAAAAGCATGTCTCATGAGGGAATGTGCATCCAGGTCTATTAGCCAAAATATTAAGTCATATAGTTAGAATGTACATCTAGCCACAGCGCACTTTTCCCTGGGGGTGTCTCTGTCATACCTCTGCTGATCATATGCATGTGGACAGGACACTCCACACTCCCACATAACTTGATTTAGGTCATCCCTACCTGAGTAATGGCATGAAGAGAGAAACATCTCGCTGTCATGATCTAAACTCTTTTCTCCATCAGCCAACACAGAAAACAAAAGTCTTGATTAACGTGGACAAGTTTGGTTCATACGTGACTATAACAAATGCTTTCGTGATCGGCTATGAATTTAAGGCTGTTTTCCTCCGCTCCAGACTAGCCGACGGCTTCTTAATGCTGCCACATTAAAGTGCTTTTGCAGCATGTGTGATGCAGCTTTAACTAGGTCCTGAGGGCATTGTTACTAGTTATCATCGCCTGCTGCAGGAGCGGACGGCCCAGGCCCCGTTGAAAGCAATTTCAGCTTTTCCTTCCAATCAGCCCACACTACATGAGAGAGGAAGCGGAGAACAAACGGGCCATGCTCGCTCTCCACTCCCCCAGCCTGATCTTATCCCAACCCCACTGCTGAAGTCTGCATGGTATGCGTACTTCAATTCCCCCATAAGACACGGGACAGGTCGCCTTAGGCCTTCGAGCTCACACAGATATACGTAAATTAGACTCTCAAAGACCAATGAAACGGCTCCGTTACTCCGTCACTAGTGCATCAGGGTGAGGTTTGTGTAGTCTGAAGGAATTGTGTGACTGCGGATTGCAAAAATAAAAATTCCCCCTAAGTGGCAAAGCATTGGTGCTACCTACAGCATCAGATACATAATGATTACAACTACACTTCAAATGCTCACACTCCAGAGAATAGTCAGGGGAAAGGATTTGAACTCAGTATGGAATGAAAGAGACTTGACAAATGACATGGGCAGTGTAGCGTGTAACAACACGCTGCGTGTTGTGTAATAATGAGAACATTTCAGTTTGATACATATCAGGTAGAAGGCCTATATGGAACGGGCGACTCTGCTCTTGTATCGGAGTGAGAGTACTGAGTGATTGGAGTGGTTGTAGATTACAGCTTCTGAGAGTTTAGGACACCACTCTCTCACCCGATGTTGTTACAGGAGGCCTGTGATTAATCTTATGTTAGATGTCAGATAGTGTAGGTACAAACACATACAGCTCCTGTCAGATGGTGGATTTATGAGGCGGTTGGAGGTATTACTCTAAGGGTGAAGCTGTTGGCCGGTTACCCATTAAGGAGTAAATTTGGCGTGGTTTATTCAAAAATGCATCACAGCTGTACACTCTGGCCAGTGTTCAGTTCGCAGATGAGGTCAAAGTCAGACCTTTTTAACAACCTAAGATCAGTTTTGGTCCTTTATGACATAAAGATGGTCCTTTATGGCATAATAGAGCATGAAAGTGTAATGCATATAGGGCTGTAGTAATCTGTGGAGTATTTCTTTGATTAGTAAAGAATAAAAAGCTGTTCTATTTCATATTATTGTTGTTTTTTAAATGTAATGTAATTTTTAAGAAATACAAATTATATATTAATCTATTTTATTATATTCTGTTATAGTTTTACAAATATTATATTAATTGCAAACAAAATTAATTTACTTTAATATAATATATACATATAAAATACTTTTACTAGATTATATATTGTGGTTTGTGTGTATGTGTGTGTGTGTTGTTATATACAGTGGGTACGGAAAAGTATTCAGACCCCTTAAATTTTTTCACTCTTTGTTATATTGCAGGCCATTTGCTAAAATCATTTAATTAATTTTTTTTCCTCATTAATGTACACACAGCACCCCATATTGACAGAAAAACACTGAATTGTTGACATTTTTTGCAGATTTATTAAAGAAAAACTGAAATATCACATGGAAATATCCCTAAGTATTCAGACCCTTTGCTCAGAATTTAGTAGAAGCACACTTTTGATCTAATACAGCCATGAGTATTTTTGGTAAAGATGCAACAAGTTTTTCACACCTGGATTTGGGGTTCCTCTGCCATTCCTCCTTGCAGTTCCTCTCCAGTTCTGTCAGGTTGGATGTTAAACGTTGGTGGACAGCCATTTTTAGTCTCTCCAGAGATGCTCAATTGGGTTTAAGTCTGGGCTCTGGCTGGGCCATTCAAGAACGGTCACAGAGTTGTTGTGAAGCCACTTCTTTGTTATTTTAGCTGTGTGCTTAGTGTCATTGTTTTGTTGGAAGGTAAACCTTCGGCCCAGTTTGAGGTTCTGAGCACTCTGGAGAAGGTTTTCGTTTAGGATATTCCTGTACTTGGCCGCATTCATCTTTTCCTTGATTGCAACCAGTCGTCCTGTCTCTGCAGCTGCAAAACACCCCACATCATGATGCTGCCACCACCATGCTTCACTGTTTGGACTGTATTGGACAGGTGATGAGCAATTCCTGGTTTTCTCCACACATACCGCTTAAAAATTAAGGCCAAAAAGTTCTATCTTGGTCTCATCAGAACAGAGAATCTTATTTCTCACCATCTCAACCAAACTCCATGCGGGTTTTCATGTGTCTTGCACTGAGGAGAGGCTTCCGTCGTGCCACTCTGCCATAAAGCCCCGACTGGTGGAGGTGCTGCAGTGATGGTTGACTTTCTACATTTTTCTCCCATCTCCCGACTGCATCTCTGGAGCTCAGCCACAGTGATTTTTTTGGGTTCTTCTTTACCTCTCTCACCAGGCTCTTCTCCCCCGATAGCTCAGTTTGGCCGGATGGCCAGCTCTAGGAAGGGTTTTGGTCGTTCCAAACGTCTTCCATTTAAGTATTATGGAGGCCACTGTGCTCTTAGGAACCTTAGGTGCAGCAGAATTTTTTTTTGTAACCTTGGGCAGATCTGTGGCTTGCCACAATTTTGTCTCTGAGCTCTTCAGGCAGTTCCGTTGACCTCATGATTCTCATTTGCTCTGACATGCACTGTGAGCTGTAAAGGTCTTATATAGACAGGTGTGTGGTTTCCTAATCAAGTCCAATCAGTATAAACAAACACAGCTGGACTCAAATGAAGGATAGAACCATCGAAGGCTGATCAGAAGAATGACAGCACCTGAGTTAGATAATGAGTCAAAGCAAAGGGGTTTGAATACTTAGGACCATGTGATATTTCGTTTTTTTTTTTTTAAATAAATCTGCAAAAATGTCAACAATTCTGTGTTTTTCTGGCAATATGGGGTGCTGTGTGTAAATTAATGAAGAAAAAAAATTAACTTAAATTATTTTAGCAAATGGCTGCAATATAAACAAAGAGTGAAAAATTTAAGGGGGTCTGAATACTTTCCCGTACCCACATGATAATATATATATATTATATATATATATCTTATATATAATAATGTTCATTTCCCAATGTTGTTACACACACACACACACCACACCCACACACACATATATACTGTATATATTAGAGAGAGAGAGAGAGAGAGATAGAGAGCACTGATGTTGATTTTAAATAAATAAATAATAATCTATTATTATATTTTAATTACAATATACCTCAAACATTCCCTTTTCTTGCTATGTTTATTTATTTTAAAAAAATTATTATAATTATTACACTCTTAAAAATAAAGGTTCTTCAAGCGATGCCATAGAAGAACCATTTTTGGTTCCACAAAGAACTATTCAGTCAAAGGTTCTTTAAAGAACCATCTCTTTCTTACCTTTTTATAATCTGAAGAACCTTTTTTCGCCCCAAAGAACCTTTTGTGAAACAGAAAGGTTCTTCAGATGTTAAAGGTTCTTTATGGAACCATTTAGACAAAAAGGTTATTCTATGGCATCGTGATGCACCTTTATTTTTAAGAGTGTACGTGATGTGCAGAGTTGGTGCCTTTGTAGAACATAGCAAATTTGTTACTTTTAAGATTACATTACATTAAAATGTAGCTGCCTATATAGACAGTGAGGTAGTTCACTAGGTTTTGGAACAGATCTACAATGTTTGGTTTACTCCGAGAATCTTTCTTTAGGGGTGTGCGACACAAAGAATACTTGTGAAGGGTGTTGGCATTCTCCTGCTAAGTGGCATTTTAAAATGTCTTTTCCCATTTCACACATCACGATAATCTTTACCCCGATTTCCTTTCACGTTTAACAGGCTTGTCTGTGTCAGGGAAGTAAACGGTAAGAATCATCTTCTTGTCAGTTTGTGCACAAATTTTACACAATCACCCCACCGTTAAGTTTTATCATGGAGAACCAATTAAACACAGTGTAATAACCATGCTGTTTGTGTTGGTGATTTTGGTATGAAATAATCTTTCTGAGTTCATACAGGCCATGGTTAAAGCTAGCAGAGGGTGATGATTAAGATAAACTGTATTGTAGTGCGTTGAGGTAAGTGACCTGCCACTTGGAGCAGATAAGGCTTCAATTAATCTGTGGTAAAATGTGCCTGGGTAAAATAAAGATAATTACTAAATCACCAGGCTACATAGCCTCAATAGATTTTTTTCTCTGTATTATTGCTGTGAGGGAGGAGAAATTAAATGGATTATATCACAGTCCCTTTCAGATGGATTACAACTGCTTTAAAATAACAACAAGACAGCAAGTGCTATTTCATCAGTGCCCGGCAATCCAAGAAGCCACTGACAGCCTCAGTGTGATTCAAACTGAACACTCTCACTCTCTCTCTCTCTCTCCTTATTTAAATAAACCCATTTAAATAAACATGTGCACACAGACACAATGTTGGCTGGAGGTATATGGGAAAAAAAGGCTTTTAATTCATTTCAGGAAATGGCCAAACAATTAGATACTTGATGATCTAATGTGGGATTTTTCCCTTTTTTATTCACAAAAAGGGTTCAGGGATTGCAGCGAGGGAATGATTAGAGAACATTGTTGGAACCGTTTTATTTTGACAGACATTGCTGATAAATGGTTTGGACTCTTGATAGCAGCAGAGAGGTGGAGGTGGGGAAGTTGAAATGGAGGTGAAAGATTATGAAAAGCAAATCATGTTTATTTACATGTGATGGCAGATTTCATGGCTAGTTATCTGCAGGTTCTCACCGTTCCTTCACTCTGTGTGCTGGGAGATTGCGGGAAGAGTCAGCATGCCAAGTGCCCAAGGCTTTGGGCCCTTCTTTTAAAGCCCTGCTGGCATGCAGCCCCCTATCGGAGCCAGAGCGCTGCGCTGTATGCACTCATTATGGCCTCCATTAGAGTAAACATTTCAACAGAACCATCATACAAACACATCACCCCCACCCCCCTGACACTCGCTTTTATACTCTTACTGCCAATCTGCATCTAAGCTGCCATGAAAAGATGAGAAATGGGCCCACTCTTCATTTTATTTATTTATTCATTTATGTATTTAGAAGAGTATTTTTCAGCCAGAGCATTTCTGATGTTTTACGTAAAGAGCTTTTACATGTCACGGCTCTAGCTTGAGTGCTGTTATCTAGGTTGCCACTGCAGAGTGCAAACAAAAAGGATAGAAGAGAGGTTGGCATGTTCATTAGAAGCTTCTGCTAATTTCTGCCGGGTCAGAGGTCATATGAAACGTGAGGTTTCACTGTAACTGAAAGTGTATATTCTTTTATTGCTCTAATAGAAACAGGGGTCTGTAACTCACTTAAATTTAAAAAAAAAATAAAAAATTCCCCTCCTTTTTCTTTAATTTTGGAAGATAGATATAGCACAATGAAAATCTGTCTTGTGTTAATGACTAATAAAGAGTTCTCCAGAAAATGTGATTTTGAAAGTTTGAAAATTTCGGTTCACCTGAAAATGAAATTTTTGTCATTGTTTACTCATGCCTTTTCAAACTGTGGAAGAAAAAATTGATATTGTGACCTCAAATTATGAATTTGTTCCCATGACGTATTAATTTGTGGCCATGTTTTATTAATTAGTTCCCTCATTTAGTCCAACTGTGGCCATACTGTGCTAATTTACTCACTCATTTTAATTTAGTAAAATTGTGACCACTGTACGTATGTGTGTGTATAACTTTGTGTGAGCAATCGACTGAAATTTAATTTAAACAAACAAATAAAAAAATAAACAATTCAATTCTGTCCTAACTCTTCTTGGCGCACTCATGGGAAAAGCAGCAATGTTGTGAACGAATCATTGTTTCTTTTCAAAGAATCAGTTGATCCATTTCACAAAATCTGTCTGAATGATTCGCTTTGACCATTATGGTTCTTGAGTTTAGCTCACTGACTGGTCGCAATAGTTAAAACACCACTGGAGGGAAAGATTATTAGAGAAAAATTAACTAATTTCTGTTCACCTTACTGCAGAAGTGATATGGGCCACTTTTATGATTCTTTTACTTTTATGATTGTTTTATTTTTGAAGCTTGACAGCTCCAGTTCTCATTTACTTCCATTATAAGAATGTTATTAAATATTGTTTAAAAAATTCACGTTTTATATTCTGTGTGAAGATAGAAAATCGGGTTTGGTACGGCATGAGGGTGAGTTAATCATTTTGGCTGTATACTCGCCAGGGTTCAAACGTAGCTGTCGTCACACTCAAATGAGTGAAAATATCTTGCTGCGTTGCCACAGAAGAAATATTTTGGGTTCCTTAAAGAACCTTTCAGCAAACAATTCTTAAAAGAACCACACTTTCTTAATGTGCAGGACATTTTTATGATCTAAAGGACCTTTTGCAATGAAGAGGTTCCATGGATAATGAAAGTTCTTCATAGAAGCACAGATGCCAATAAAGCAGCTTTAATTTTAAGAGTGTAGGCAAAGATCTTAAATAATATTGCCCCAAGATGCAGAGAACTGTCTCTTCTCTAATGATGACAAGGAAACATTTCCTTCTTATATTCCCAATTTATGAAAATGAAAACCTTTTACTGAAGAAAGCAAGGGAGAAGGCGTTCCTTTGATTTCACTGACGCCTCACTCTGTGTACTGTTACTTCTTCAAATACTAAAATACACTAATTTATGTGAAAGTAAAGTGTTAGCAATGGTTGCAGGCAGCTGCCCCAGGCTTTCCCTTGGTGGTGGTTATCCCTGTTACTTCTGTCAATATATAAACATCTCACTGACCAAATGTGCAACTGGGGAACAGCTAGAGGTGTGCGGTTCAGTCTATGATGATCGTCTGTCACCTGTTTGGAGCACACAGCAACATACTTTCTCTCTCACACATGCAAACTTGCAAAGATAGAGAGAGACAGACTTTTTTTTCCTTTCTCAGGATGAGCCCTCGATGTTAGAAGATGTTACAAGACCCCCTTGCCTTTCCCTCTCGTCAGTCAGACACTCGCTGTCAGCGAAACACATGTAAAGCTAACGAGCATCTGTGTAGCTCGGGTCGGCCACTCATCCTGCCCAAGGCATGCCACGAGACAAGCCAGTGAGCAAGGAGGATGCAAAAGCCACATGACACTTGCTTTTGTATATCATATCATTTTTCAATCTGGCTGATGAAACATTGTGATTTGTGCTTTTCTGACAGAGATGGCTTACAACATGCAATGCTGTGCGTTGGCCTTATTGGATATGAGGACAGAAAGAGGGAGATGAATACAAGTTGAGCTGGGGGTGAATGTCCATTGTTGTTTTCATTTTGTTTCATATTAAGTTAAGTTTCATCTCCAGTGCTGAAGACACTTACATCAGATTGTTTTGTGCCTTTTTTGTTGTTGTTGTTGTTGTTATTCCTGTTATGCATTACCTTCAGAGCTCTACAAATCTATGTAGATGTGTTGTCATGTGCATGTGTTGTCATTTAAATAATTATTTTTAAAAAATAATAAAAAGGTTATACCAGACTATCGGAAAATATGCTTATATCAAGATCAGATGCTTAAATTGTATTTATTATTATTATTTGATTATTTACACATTGTTAAGAAAATTGACAGGCTGTCTAAGAGGATGAAAAAAAAAAAAAAAAAATATAAGAATAACGTAAGCAAGTTTAGTTTAGTTTGAAAATTTTATTGTAGAGAAAGGAAACAATTAAGAAACACTGGGAATATTTAAATTATATTGCCATACAACATCTTCTCAAAGCAAAGAAGTACAATATAAATTGTAAAATTTACCCCACATTTACTTATATTTAAAATTCACCCCATGTTTACTTAATTTGTCACTATTAAGTATACTATTTAATGCTACTTACTATTTAACTATTTACTATTGCGATAATAAAACATGATTCTCAAATTTAAATATTGCAATTTTAATATTTTGTGGAATATATACTTCCAAAAGTTTTGTTTGTTTGTTTTTTTACGGTGAGCTACAGAAGAAACATTTTGGATCACCAAAGAACCTTTCAGGAATAGTTTTGAAAGAACAATTGTTCCCTTTCAGTCAGTCACGTTCAACGTTACGTCAGTCGTGACTGACGAATTGGGATCTCGCCCGAGAGCAAACGCACATCAGCTTTTCGCTTCGGAGCCGAGCCTTCTACTAGGACGAATCTCCGCGAGTGCTCGAGAAACAGCTGGCGTTGGTGTGACAGCATATCAGCGGGGGTTGCCATCCAGTCTCCTGAAACCTCGGTGGGCTGCAGCTTCCATTCTGCGGTCTCGCCGCGACCTCCCCTGGGCGCTTGTAAAGATGGCTTCCCGCTCGTACGTTTCTGTAGGTACTGGCCTGAATTAACGGTAATGATCGACTGTGTCTTTTTCTTCCCCCCCTCCCTTGTACCCCCCTTGCTTGGGCCTGACAGCATGAGAGCAGCGCTCATGGATGAGTCATGTTCCCAGTGCGGGAACATGACCATCGCGACGTTGCAGTCTAGATACCTCCTCATTAAACGGGGGGTAACCCCCTTGCCATGCCCTGTTCTAGCTCCTCCGGTTCTCGGAGGGCTACTTCGGTCCATGGTCAGGGAGACCTGAGGGTTACAATGAGAGCTTCCCCGTCAAGTACGTCTCCGCGAGCCTCTCATTCCTCTACCGCATCGCACCGCCTGGGGTTCCCGGACGAGTTTGCTGGTTCTTTGGACAGGGCGGGGCCCTGGCAGATGACAGGATGTCAATCGCTGCATTGGAGGGCGAGCTAGGCTCTGGAGAAGAGGATTCGGCTGCGCTGCCACCGTCAGGTAGGGTGGCGTTGCCCGAGTCAGATCCAGAGCCGACCGCTATGCTTTCCCGGGCCGCCGAGAGCGTCGGGCTGCACTGGAGGCCTCCACCTCCTGATCCAAACGGTCGAGGCTGGATGATTGGTTCCTGGGGGCACAGGTCGGGCTTTGGCAGCCGCCTCCGGTTCCATTCTTCACGGAAGTGCATGAGGAGGTTACTAAGATTTGGAAGGCCCTTTTTCTGCCCAAAACAGACTGGTGTGCCTCCTCCGTCTCAACTGCACCTCGACGGGGGGCGGCCCAGGGACTCTGTGGACATCCCCCCAGTCAAGCGCGCTATTGCCATGCAGCTCTGCCCGCAAAGCGCTGCCGCCTGGAGGGGTAGTCCGCGCCTTCTGTCCAGGGCCTGTAAGTTTTCGTCCGCTTTGACGGCTAAGGCTTACAGTGCTGCTGAACAGGCCGCTTCCACCCTGCACGCCATGGCCCTCCTGCAAATCCACCAGGCCAAAGCGTTGAAGCAGCTGCACGAGGGTGGTGCAGACCCAGGTGTGCTGCAGGAACTGCGCACTGCGACGGACCTCGCGCTTAGGACGAAAGTCACAGCGCGGGCCCTGGGTCAGACAATGTCCACACTGGTGGTCCAGGAGCACCACCTATGGCTGACCTTGGCGGATATGAGGGAGACCAACAAGCATCGCTTCCTGGACTCCCTGATCTCCCAGGCCGGCCTATTCGGCGAAGCGGTGGAGGGCTTTGCCCAACAGTTCTCTGCCGCGCAGAAGCAGACGGAGGCGTTTCGACACATCCTGCCCCGGAGGTCTGCTGCTGTCTGCACCCCACCGACGGCTGCAGCCCCTCTGTCTGCTCGTCGCCGAGGGTGCCCTCCTGCGGCCTCCACCCCCACTCCGGCGCGGCCTAAGCAGCAGCCTTCACAACAGCCGCAGCGTGGAGCTGGCCGCAGGAAACCGGCGCAGCCCGCCTCCGACCCTGCCAAGAGTGCACAGGTCAGATGCTGAAATTGCCTGGGGTCCTTCCCAGGCACAAGACGGCGTTCCACTGAAACAGTTTTCCAGAGGCTCCTGGGGCATATGGCATCCACAGCCGCTGTCACGCCATTCGGGTTGCTTCATATGAGACCGCTTCAGCGTTGGCTTCACGACCGGGTCCTGAGATGGGCATGGCGACACGGCACATACCGGGTTTCAATCGCCCCGTTCTGCCGTCAGACCTTCAGCACTTGGGCAGATCTTGCCTTTCTTCGGACAGAGGTGTCCCTAGGGCAAGTATCCAGGCATGTTGTTGTGTCAACACATGCCTCCGCCAGGGGCTGGCTCTGGTCGGGGCCCCGACTGCAGTGAAATATCAACTGCCTCGAGTTGCAAAGCAGTATGGCTTGCTCTACGCCGCTTCAAATCGCTGCTGCACAACAAGCATGTACTGGTCCGTACGGACAACACTGCGACCGTTGCGTACATCAACCACCAAGGCGGTCTACGCTCCCATCACATGTCGCAACTCGCCCCCCACCTCCTCCTCTGGAGTCAGAAGCAACTGAGGTAGACTTTGAGCAGTTAATGTCCGGCGAGCTCAATCTGTTGCAGAGACAAGCTCTCACGTCAGCCCGCCCTCCCGGAGAATGGCAACTCCAACCCGAGACTCCAGCTGATTTGGAGATGCTTTGAGGACGCTCAGGTAGACCTGTTTGCCTCCCCAGATACGTCCCATTGCCAGTTGTTTTTTCCCTGGCCGAGGGGACCCTCGGCACAGACACACTGGTGTGCAGCTAGCCTCGGGGCCTACGCAAATACGTGTTTCCCCCAGTGAGTCTTCTCGCACAGACACTGTGCAAGGTCAGGGAGGACGAGGAGCAGGTCCTCTTGGTAACGCCATATTGGCCCAGTTGGACTTGGTTCCCCGAACTAATGCTCCCCGAGACAAACCCCTTGGAAAATTCCTATGAGGAGGATCTCCTTTCTCAGAGAGGGGGCACCCTCTGGCACCTGCATCCAGACTTGCGGAATCTCCACTTGTGGTCCCTGGATGGGACGCGGAGGTTCTAGGTGGGCTACCTCCAGCGGTAGTAAACACCATCACGTCAGCTAGAGCCCCGTCTACCAGACACGCTTACAGGCTGAAGTGGTACCTGTTCGTCGATTGGTGCTCTTCCAGTCCGGGAAGACCCCCGTAGATGCCCGATTGCAGTCATGCTTTCCTTTCTGCAGCAAGGGCTGAAGCGAAGGCTGTCTCCCTCCACCCTAAAAGTGTATATTGCCACAATTGCCGCACATCACGAGGCAGAGCCGGTAAGCCTCTGGGGAAGCACGACTTGGTCATCAGTTTTCTCAGAGGGGCAAGGAGGCTGAATCCTCTGTGCCCTCACCTGTTACCCTCTTGGGATTTCCCCTCGGTCCTGGCGGCTTTGAAGGAGGAGCCCTTCGAGCCTCTGCAGTCAGTAGAGCTTAAGTTTCGGTCATTGAAGCAGCGCTCTCACCGCATTGGCCCGGCACAGAGGGTAGGGGACCTGCAGGCATTTTTCGGTCGACGATTCGTGCCTAGAATTAGGGACGGGTAACTCTCACGTTGTCCTGAGACCCTGGCCTGGATACATGCCCAAAGTTTCCATCACTCCATTCGAGGATCAGGTGGTGAACTTGAAAGTGCTGACCTTGGAGGAGGCCAGAACCCAGCCCTCGCTCTGCTCTGTCCCGTTCGCGCTTTGCGCACTTACATGGACCGTACACAGAGCTTCAGGACCTCAGACCAGCTATTTGTCTGCTTCGAAGGACAGCAGAAGGGAAAAGCTGTCTCCAAACAAAGACTTTCCCACTGGATAGTGGAGGCTATAGTCTTGGCATACCAGGCCCAACGTTTACCATGCCCCCTCGGAGTGAGAGATCACTCTACGAGAGGAGGCATCTTCTTGGGCATGGCGTGGGGAGCCTCGATAGCAGACATCTGTAGAGCCAGCTGGGCGACTCCTAATACGTTTGCGAGATTCTATAATCTCCGAGTACACGAGAGCCCGTGTCCTCTCGTGTACTCGACTCAGGCAGGCAGTAACACCGGACCCGCTCGGTGTCAATCACGCTTGCTGCGCAATTCCCCTCTACGGACCGGATACGTGCGCTTTTTTGCTTCTCAGTTCAGTTCCCCATAGCGAACCCTGTTGAAGTTCCACCCGCACCCTCGGCGGTCAGGCATGGCAGAGCACCAGACACCAGGTCCAGCACTCGTGTGTATGCCCAATGTCAGCCCTTGTGCTGGGCTAGGTGCCCGTGTGTAGTGAATCCCCCTTCGGGTGATCCCACATGTGAATTTTCCCACGGTACGGCTCCCCTCACGGTAAACCCGTGTCTTTCCCTGGCAGTCATTCACTGCCATCTCTGCAGTGTAGTGATCTCACCCAGGTGGGTTGAGTCTACCGCAGGGACTTCCATATGTAGCACTGCACTGGGCCAGTCCATATGTGTAATTCCACAATGTGCGGGATGTGGCTTCCGTAGCGACCCAACTGGGTACGCTTTCCCAGTGTTATCCAATGTACCACTGTATGGAACAGCAGTGGCGGACACCTCTGCCTAGCCGCTGTCCTATCTAGCTGGTGTGGGGGGACTTGCCGGCTTCCGCAGGGTACTGGAGGGGGTCAGCAATAGTGGCGTTTTCCATACGGATCCCAATTCGTCAGTCACGACTGACGTAATGTTGAACGTGACTGACTGAAAGGGAACGTTCCGTCATACGAAAAACTGATGTGCGTTTGCACGCACTCTCTTTTTATACCCGCGCTTTATACATGCACGCCAACTGTCATTGGCTTGTTTAGTTTACACTCGAAGGTGATTGGGCTCTCGGGCGAGATCCCAATTCGTCAGTCACGACTGACGTAACATCTCCGTTCCCTCCTTCAGGGAACGAGGGTTACACAAGTAACCGAGACAGGGTTTTTTTGTATGAAGAATATCTTAATAATCTAAATAACCTTTTTCCATTATAAACAACCTTTTGCATAATGGAAAGTTTCAGTGGATGTTAAATTCTTTAAGGGAACCACAGATTCCAATAAAGAATCTTTATGTTTAAGATGAATTAAGAAATATATAATGAGACATGAAAATGTACTGAATGACCCTTTTAGTATGATACAAGAAACATTTGAAATGTTTCTATTGCAGAGAAAGATGTAAACAAGAGTGATCAGTCTGGTTTGGATTTAGCCAGTTCTTGTGGTAGGAAAATGTTTCCACCCCCATAAATATTTCAGGGGCATTCTTTATGTTTTGACTCGGCTAATGTTTTTTTGTTTTGCGGTTAATGCAGCATAAACTCCCACTGTTTATGGTTTGAAGTTGCCTCATATTTAAAGCGAATCTAATAATGGACATTGGTTGTAATATATCCCGTGATCCTGCATTATTGATATCCTCTCTCAGTCTGACTGCAAGGTTAAATGCAATACTTCTGTTGTCATAGAATATTTACCATCAGCTCTGTCTGTATTGATTCCTTTTATTTTTTAAATAAATAACTAGAAATACTCTAAATTTTTAATGCACCAATCAGCTTGTGAGAAAGAGAAAGAAGGAGAAATTAAAAGGCCGTTTGTAGTGAGGGAGTGAACGGCTTGGGAGGGTGCTGTGGGGGCGTTTGAAACTAACATTTGTTGGAGATGAGGTGAAATTGGATAATTTACTGCTTGGATGCAGAAGAGCGATGTTCCTCTTCTGCAAATTTACAAGTAAAGTACCTAATAATGCCAGGCAATTAGAAGCCGACTTCTGCTCGAAAACAGGGGCTGGAGTTGCCAGGATGGATTAGGGGGCATTATCCAACCAATACAGAGAGAGAGAGAGAGAGAGCGAGTGAGAGAGACGGAGCAAAAATGGAATGGGAGAACCGTTGTTGAAAGGTGGCATAACACAAGCTACAAGGACAATGCTTTTAAATGCCACACTTCAACAGCAAGAAGGGATTTGCCTCTAATTAATTTCCAAATATTTCTCCCTCTGTGGAAGACCGTTGGCAGGAGAAGCGCATACGGGAACTCTCCTGTCGTGAGCAAATGCTCAACATCGTTAAAAAAATCAAGTGCCATTGAGCCAAACTTACTTGGATCACTACTTCCATCTGCACAAGAAATTACAACATTATTGGAAATCCTTCTCTAGGCACTCTAAACATAACACCTGCTCATGACCTACATCACCAGATAGGAGGATTATGAGAAATGTTTATCAAGGACACTTTCTGAGGAGTGCATTTTATTTATCATATTTTAGCCCACTGGTGATTTTAGATGTTTTAGATGTTTACTCATGCATGTATATCATGCAAACATACAGTGCGACCAGTAAAGTCAGATTTGCGATTGCATGGCTTCTGTGATGACCTGAAAGAAAACAAAAGTTATGAATTATGACTTATGACTTTATTCAATTATAATTAATTTTATTTATTATTATTTCTTCTCTTCTGTGTCAGTCTTCGGCGCACGTTCATGAGAGTACCACGGCGCATGCGTGTGATGCTGCTGACGCAGGAGCCGGTGTTCTGACGTTGAATGTACGTCTCTCTTAGTTCATCTTCTGTATATTCTGGTTTAAATAAGTAAGGCTGGGCAAAAAAAATTTGCAAGTCATCCTCTCTGTCAAAATCATCAGACATGTTTAGGAAGACAGTGCATCCAGGTTCTACATCAGAACGCCGGCTCCTGCATCAGCAGCACCACACGCATGTGCATGGTTTTTGTCAGTGGTACTGTATAAAAATAATATAATTAATTTTTTGTACTTTGTTTTGGACTTATTATTGACATTATAAAGAATGTATTGCATGTTCTAAAGATTTTTTTTTTCTCAAATTCAAAAGAATCATTAATAAAATGAAGGAAACATTTAGAGGAATTGGAAACTAAATTGTTAAATTTCATATGATTCTCTTCTCTGCTCCTAAGCGCAAACCCATTTCCTCTGTCCACACACACACACACACACACGCACTCATGCACTACCCTCCTGGCAGTTTATCTGAGTGCCATCTGATGGGTTGTTTTAATGGAGAGGAGGACTGTGGTTCTGGATGACAGCTTTTAATTACACACACACGCACACGCAGACACACGCACACAGTCTAGTCGCACAAGAATGTCCGGGTTCAGTTCCCCCATCAGCCAATAGAGAGGTTGATAAAGCCACAAAGATAAAAAGAGCACAACATGATTATGTTCTTGACAATTGTGAACGGGCAGCACTGATGTGGCACTCTTTATGCCCATCAGACCAAACACACACGCACAAATACAAAGACCTGCTCTCTGTGGATTTTCTCCACATATATTCCACAGACTTTCACGCACTGTCTAGTTACTCATCTCATGAAAAAAGAGGTAAAAAAGCAAACAGAAATTAATTGGTCCCAGTACATTACTGTAGACATTTAACCGTGTTAAATGTGATAAGATGAGACATGAGAGGCCTTGAGTGAGGAGGAACCGACACCACAGTGAAAAAGAGGTGAAGATCACAGGGGGTGTTAAAAGAAAGATTCAATGATAATATGGCAACTACTGTGGAGAAAGGTTGAACCAGCAGCTTCTGAGCCTCGACTATTTTTAATTAACATTAATTTGGCCTCTAATAATGAGCAAAGAATGATTATCAGTTTGATGGCTCACATTATAAATTGACCCCTCAATTTTTCCCATAGCAAATGTTGTCTCCATTACTGGTTTATCATTGAATAATGTTGGCCATGAAAGAAGACTTTTTGCCAACAGAATAAATTATTTGATTAATCATAGTGGCTTTGCACAAGCTCGGTCTGGTCTAATTTCCAGCATGAAGCATTACCTAATGTTTTGTATGCCAGTAGGGTTTTAAATGGGCCAACTTTGAAATTAATAAGCTTGTTCTTTTTGCAATGCTCTTATGTAAAAAAAAATGTTTTACCTCAGAAGTGATGAAAGAAAATAACAAATACATATCAGACTTACCAGACACATGCAACACTTTTAAAAAACTTCAAGTTCTACTAGTTTACTTTTCCCAGCACTTCTTTACAGCAGTCTGGCTTTGTTGAGGTTTTCCAGGATCAACATACTGTGACCATCTCTTCTCATAAAGGGTTCCATGTGCACTCTCTGATCGTTAAACCATTGAATTCACTTTCCTACTACGACGCATGCCACTGCCTCTGTGGGAATGTACAGCCCTACGCATCAGAAATAAACAGAGATGCAGCCAAAGTCATTGGCAGAGCCTCTCTCGCCGTCTGCGGAGCATGGAGTGTATCTCCTCTTTTCTCGTTATTCCGCAGTCGCAGCCTGGTGCTCTGCAGATACATTGAGGTCTGCGCGGCTGAATCGCTAGAGCTAGTGCTGTGTGAACAGTAACACCCAGGACAAATTACACAGCGTGAGGAACGGGCCCTCTCCGCCGCTGAGCCATGGTGGCATCACAGGGGCGGAAAATGACAATTCCCTGAAAAGGTCATACAAGACACTCGTGCCCACCAATTCAAGCTTACAGACAATCTGACAATCTTAATTCAAATCATGACATCCCTTCCCCCACAAAAAAAAAATTCATCCCCTGTGTCAAAATGGCAGGTTGACCTTCAGTATTTCAACACTTTCACTGAGTAACCTAATGCTAATCAAAAGGATTCATTAGCACTTGCACATTCTCACAATGAGGCTATATTTATATGGATCAATGGTTTTTATGCTAATTCTAATGGAGAATAATTGATATCTCTCATGTTGATGCAATGTCATATGCTAATGGTTAAGATTGTGAGGAGTGTTAATGCATTTCAGAGACTTTTTGTTTTTGCATGTCCAATATTTAAGCACAAAAGATGTAACTGTATGATATAGAGAGAATAATATGCCCTGGTGGCCATAGAATAGCCATAAAACCTGCAGATTTCACATTATATTGCATCTAAAGTTTCTGGGCATTGTAGCATGAAGAGACGATCGCCAAATAATGGTGTAATAAAGTGAGGCTCCTGCAGGAGATAATAGGCTTTCCTCAGAATAACGTCTGTTCAGCCACTGTGTGGTGCTACTCAGTGCTAGAGCCCACGACACCAAGGCATGCTGATACCTGAGCCCAGACTGTGTGTATATATGTGTATTCTGACAGAAGGACAGAGAAATGCTTGCTCCTCCAGCCAGTATCTGGTATGATCCACGTCTCCGCAATGAGTCACAGATCCCAATGAAATCCAAATATGGGCTGCTGATACTGGCCGTGTTTGCGCCCCAGACTGTCGCCCAGGGAAGGTTTTGCTGGGAGAGATATAGTAACCCACTCTCTTTCCACAACACAGCTCGGTGCCCAGATTAATTGGAAAGATAGGCATATGCGCTCGCTCATCAGTCTGATTGTGTGAACGGGCTGCAGTTTGTACAGATGATGCTCTGAGAGAGGTGATCAGGGCTTTGGTAAATGAAGATGAGCTGAACGGGTTCTTGTTGTCAACGGACTTGTTTTTCTAGCATAATGAACTCATGATTCCCTCCAATAAACAGCACAGCATCGTAGCTCCTTTGACCTCACCTCTCCCTCGGTGAGTAATCACACCCAAGGGACGAACAATGTGTCATGCTGTCACACTCTTACGTGTATTCTCAAACAATTTTAAAGCAGACTAGGACCCCAATAAAATAATGTCTTTGTAGCATAGTAACTAATTTTACTGTACAACATACCACGTTTTAGACTGATGTGGAAGAAAAGAACATGTTGTCTATGGAAAACTGTGTTTTTAAATTATAAAATCATTGCCATTTATATACTATCTATATACTATGTCCAGAACAAATTATTACAATTTAGTGTATCACTGTATTTCTCTCTCTGTATAGAACCAGTATATATATTAATATTATATATTAATATATTCTACCCACTTAGTACGTTAGATGTATTAAACTTTAAAATCATCAATTTGTATTTATTATTATAATAAAATACAATAAAATAATTGTGAAGAATAATCTAAGAAATAATAGTGTAATGATTTCCAACCAGTTTTTAAAAAGAAAAACAAGAATATTTTCTGAATCTGTTTGATATGTACATGAAAATATATTGAAAACATTGTCAAACATTTTTATTAATCCTAATTTTGATATTCATTTTACATATTATTTTATTGAATTACTAAAACAACCCCAGAAATGCTTTCTATAAAGTCACTTTCTTTGAAATTGTCCCCAGTTTAACCTCAACTTGAAAACCGATGCCTAACCTACTAAACAATAAATGTGTGAATGAATATATTGCCTTTTTAATAGGTGTTTGCATTATGTTGTCCAATCCCTGTATATTTATTTTGTCCAACCCCGGGCGTAGACCAACAGTAAGTAAAAATTCTAAATTAAAATAAGAGATCAAAGAAATCATTAAATGGCGCATTTGTGTGATCAAGAAGACATTTTGTTTGAAGCAGGATAGTGCTCTGTTCTGTAGCAAAAATGTCTGCATATGTACCCCGTACAGCATGACCCCTGAAGAAACTGCAGCTGAATACATTTAAAACCAAAATGCAAATCCAAATAAAGTTGAAAATTTGGTACCAGACTCAGTCTGAATATATTTATACCAAATTTTCATAATTGTCTTTAAAAAAATAACAATTGGGTTCTTGAATGAATTGCTTGGCATCTGAACAACTAATCAACCTAGATTTAAAAAACAAAAAAATAAAAGTTTGATATTTTACATGTAAAATTCTTGCATATTTTTGGTGCTAAAATTCAGACTTGTAGTGTTATGCTGGTTCAGTTCAACTTTATTCCCTATTGCATTTTGGTTTTAAACTGGTTCAGGTGCAGTTGTCTGTTACTTTACTCTTCTTTCTTACTCCAGGGCTCCCTTTTTCACTGCATGTTCTCCAGACCTTCAGCCAGAGGTTTAAACTTGTCAGCTCCCGAAGGTCACCTGTGCTCTCAAGGCTGTTTAAGAAGGTCAGTCAGTAATGAGCTGCAACTACTTTATTTGCTACGCGGAAGCTTGGAGGGATTAATTGTCCCCGCTCTGTCTCATCCGCCATCGGAGGCCCCTTTGTCAAAATGATCCATGGCTCTCGTCCCTCAGGCCCCCACTTTCATTATTAAGGTGCTCTCTGATCGATCTGACCATTTTTAACATTGTGCCCTGTAACTTTTATCAATCCTTATTATCTAATGACCAATAAGGCTCCTATCTGCAACAGTCGAGAAGCTTATGCATTATTAATGGGACCTGATTGTTGCATTAACAGTTGAATATGCAGATTGACTTCTTCTCCCGGGCGTGGACCAATAGTAAGTGAAAGTTCTAAATTAAAAGACCAAGGAAATCAATAGAGGGGGCATTTGTGTGAGCAAGACAACCTTCTGTTCAAAGCAGTTTAGTGTTCTATTCTGTAGCCAAAATGTCTGCACCAGGAATGACCCCTGAGGAAACTTGCTTGAAAAATAAAAATAAAACACTTAATGGGTTTAAAAGTTAAGTTTTTTAAAGACTGCATCAGACAGTTGTCCGACTGTAGCTTTTTTAGTAGTGAGAACGATGCATCATGCAGTGCCGCACTGTCAGAAAATATTTTATGGGCAAACAGCACGCAAAGCACTAATTTATAGCTTGAATCCCACTCATCGTGACACAACAAAGAGGGAGGTTGACAAACAGCTGGCAAGTGGGCAATTACTAGTGACAGAATACATTTTGAAGCTGCATTAGGCAAATTCATTTGACAGTTGCTCAATACGATTCTATAACATGACTAGATTATATGCTGAAAGCTCCAGCAGATGCTGCAAAGTGCATGAAAGTATTTTTAATAATGCATCTTTGAATCGCAGAGGAGCTGCTGCAGTGTGATCAGAGTGCCTCAGGATCTGAGCTATCATCAGGACAATTGGAGAAATGACTCCTGTTCCTTTTGTAGCAATAGGTCATTTTTTTAGATCAGAAAGTTCTCATAACTATTAAATGTGAAAAAGCACTAGAAAAGCATTAGAGCAATTTTTCTACTCTATTTCGGCTAAGTTCTTCTCTGTATTAATCCTCTTCTAATGTTCAAAGTCCTCATGTCCCTTTTTTTTTTTTTTTTTTTGAGGGGCCACCAGTGGTTGGACCTGCTATAGACGAGACTCTTTTTAGCTGCTAAGTAGTTTCTATAAATGTGATAGATGTTTTTGTTTAATGGTATAAATTTAGTGGTATAGTATAATACATTTTTTGCACAAAAAATTGTGATTGAATTTGACAGCCAGTGATCATCATGCATTTTCACTGCTTGGAAAAGCTTTTGATATTTTGATAAAAACTCCTCCTGTATTCAACAGGAAAAAGTCATGTGAGTTTCAAAGATAGGTGGGTAGATCATGACAGACTTTTCAGTTTAAAGCTAATGATCTGTGAAATGTACAATTAAAATAGACATTTTGTGAATGCATGGTTTCTGCTACTTAGATAAAAACTTTTTTTAACCTTCACTATGCAAATTCATTATTAAAGGTGTCATTGATTGGTTGATAGATTTTTTATGAATTTAAACATTTTAATTTAAACAAATACATTCATACATGCATACATACATACATGGACACATACATTTTATTGGCTTTCATTAATGCATGAGATTAGAATTAACGAATTAAAGTGGGCAATGAAGCAATGGGCAAGTTACTCCACTAAATTACCCGAGTACTTTCTCTCTCTATCTCTCCCTTCCTCTCTCTTTCTCACTTTCACATACACAAGCTCAAAATGAGGCTAATAGGCGAAGGGATCCAAGGCTGTATTGTCCAGCAACACATTTCTAATTACCACTACAGCTCTAGGGTGATTACTCACTCAGTCTCTTTTGGTAGCCCACTGAAGTGTGTGTGACTGAAAAATAGATGAGATCTTTGTCACTCAAATCACTATATGTTTTTAAGTGCTTTGGATAGGTCCATCATGCATTATGGAGCGTAGTGGAGGGACTAAGGGAGCATTAACTACTTTCTTGACTTCTTTGTTGCTTTTGGACAGCATTAAAGATGCAGAGCATCGGCTGTTTTAATATAGATTTATGTTTAATGTAAAGTTTAAACCTAATTAATCTGAGCGATACCACATGCTTAAAGATTCATTCTAGCTGAGGCAGCTAATACCACCCATCTGTGATGCTGAGGAGGAGCTTTTAGTGGAGTTTAACAGATTAGGCTAGTCAGCTTCACTTTGATATTAGCTGCTGTTTTATTTAGATTGCAGATGTACAGTCCTTGTGTAAAGGCACAGAGATAAGATTAAAAGAGTAGTATTGTGCCACAGTGCACTGTGCTAAACTAAAGCGCTAATAATAGAAGCCGTTTTCACATAAAGGGCATGTAATTCCAGGAGCAAGACTTGATATTGCAGCAAATGACCAAACTTTAATCCTCAAATATTGTGATAGTTATTTCACTATCACTGACACACAATGGTAACCTCAAAATCTTTTAAATTGGAAATATGTAAAAACTAAGACTTGATCTGTTCTTCGAGATTTCCACAGCTGTAGTAATTGTCTCCAAATATTAGAGCACTTCATACGTATACTGACCAAAATGAAAATTGTAAGAGGATTGTAATCATGTGGCAACAGTTTCTGGTTTCCATCATGAGCAGTTGCCTTATCGCAAAGTATAGCCTGTATTTCAAGCCAAAAGATGTAATTCCGGTAACACTTTACATTAAGGTTCCCTTTGTAAAGGGTTTATAAAGGTGTTAATAAATGACTAATAACTCAATTACAAATGCATTATAATTCATTGATAAGCAGTTATAAATGCATGAGTAAAAGGGTGATTTTAATGCAATACCTGCCAAATAGTGAGCCATTTTTAACTCACATATTATAAATGCTTAACAAATATATTTATTAATACTTATTTCTGATTCTCCTCACTCAGCCCGCCGTTTTGTTGTGAAAACGAAACTACTTTGTTTGGCCTTCCAAAAATGGACACGACTAGAAATCAGTGGTTAAGTTGTATTTACAACATTGTTCCAGAACATTTCAACCCAAATATTCATTTGTGTGCACATTTATGGAGGACTGTTTCCTGATTCTGTTAGAGTAGACTACAATGCCGGCTGTTCAGATTGTAAGTATGTTTTTTTTATATTTAAAGAGTTTTTTATATTTTATATTTTTTATATTAAAAGTGAGTTTTTTGGGCAGTGTAGAATAGGGCTTGTTGTTTGTCATTTCTTCCGATCTGATCACAAATGCAGACATGGTTTTATGCTTACACGGCGTGATGCAACGTAAAGCGTAAAAAGACAGTACAAGTCATTATAATCCATAATTACGTCCCCACTAGATGCAACAAATGCCTAGTTTATAATGGGTTTTCATGTTTTTTAATCATCGCTCCGACCTGACAGGGCATCACAATATGGCAAGGGACGTAACATTTCCATCACACGCTTAAGATATTCGGCCAATCACAACGCACTAGAAAGCTGGCCAATCAGAGCAAACCTCTCTTTTCAAAACGATGAGCTTTGTAAAAATCGGCGCATTTCAGAAAGGTAGGGCATAGAGGAGAAACAATAATGTAAGTATGTGGAAATAATGTGTTTTTGAACCTTTAAACCACATAAACAGTCATTACACAAAATACACAAAATATGTTCTTTGTGCAGCTATCATTGATCCCTTAATGGTTAAACTGAAACACCGTGAAAAACCATTTGTTAATGAATTACAAATGTTAGTAATAGAGCCCAACCGATATATCATTAGATTAGATTAGATTAGATTCAACTGTATTGTCACTGTGCAGAGTACAAGTACAGAGCCTATGAAATGCAGTTAGCATCTAACCAGAAGTGCAAATAACAGAGTATATAAATACATATAGATTGTGTATATACAGTACATTAAGCTTTATGACATATAGTGCAAGCTATGAGGTAGGAGGGGAGAGACCAGCTCAATGCAAATGACTGTACATACAACATAGGGTGCAAGGAAAGTATAAACAGTAGGTGTATTATACAGTGAGTATAAACAGAAGGTGCATTATACAGTGAGGTATGTAAATAGCATATGTTTATATATGGCCAATGACCATAACAGTGCAAACGGCATCCGGAGGTAGAAATGTGCAAAATATCAGAGAAATGTGCAAAATAACAGAGGGAATAATAAGAACAGTGAGGAGTGCAGACAGGTTAATGTTCTGAACACTTTTTTTTTTTTTAAGTTAAAAGGTGGTCCATCTAGGATGTAGTGTTCAGCACCTGAGATTGGAGTTCAGTAGGCTGACCGCTGAGGGAAAGAAACTGTTCCTGAGTCTGCTGGTGCGACAGTGAAGACTCCTATAACGTCTCCCCGATGGGAGAGGAGTGAACAGACTGGTTAGGGTGAGAGGAGTCTTTGATGATGCTTCTCACTCTCCTTAGGCAGCGTTTGTGGTAAACGTCTTTGATGGAGGGTAGCCCAACACCGGTGGTGTATTGGGCAGTTTTCACCACCCGCTGGAGGGCTTTCTGGTCCAAAACTGTGCAGTTGCCATACCACACTGTGATGCAGTTTGTGAGAATGCTTTCAATAGTGCAACGGTAAAAGTTCAGCAGGATATTGGGGGACAGTTGAGCTTCCCTTAGTTTCCTAAGGAAGTAAAGGCGCTGTTGTGCCTTTTTGATCAGTGTGGAGGTATTGAGGGTCCAGGAAAGATCCTCAGAGAGATGGACACCAAGGAACTTGAAGCTCGCGACGCGCTCCACTTCAGCTCCATCAATGTAGATGGGAGTGTGTGTGACCTATCCTAGACTGCCGGTGGTCCATAATCAGTTCTTTGGTCTTCTGGGTGTTGAGTGCAAGGTTATTGTTGGCACACCACATTGCTAGAACCTCGTCCCTATAGGCCGTCTCATCATTGCCGCTGATCAGGCCTACCACCGTGGTGTCATCTGCAATCTTGATTATGGAGTTAGAGCCATGCACAGGTATGCAGTCATGGGTGAAAAGGGAGTAGAGGATTGGGCTCAGCACACAGCCCTGTGGTACCCCAGTGTTTAAAGTGAGGACGGAGGAGGTGTGGTTACTGATCCTAACAGACTGTGTTCTGTTGGTGAGAAAGTCCAGGGTCCAGTTACAGAGGGAGGGGCTGATGCCAAGATCACAGAGCTTGGCAATCAGCTTGGATGGGATCACAGTATTGAATGCGGAACTGAAATCAATGAATAGCATCCTGATATATGTGTTGGTTCTGTCCAGGTGTGTCAAGGCAGAGTGGAGAGCTGAGGCGATGGCATCCTCCATTGACATGTTGGATTTGTAGGCGAACTGGTATGGGTGCAGTGTTGGGGGCAAGCATGTTTTCAAGTGGGAGAGTACCAGCCTCTCAAAACACTTTGCAATAATGGGAGTAAGAGCAACTGGGCGGAAGTCATTGAGGGCCACTGCACCAGCATGTTTTGGTACGGGTACAATGGTGTTTGTTTTAAAGCAGTTGGGAACAATGGCTTGGGCCAGAGAGAGGTTGAAAATGTTGGTGAAGACCTCAGTCAGCTGTTCTGCACAGGCCCTAAGCACTCAGCCAGGGATGCCGTCAGGGCCGGCAGCTTTATGTGCATTCACCTTACGCAAGGTGGAGCACACGTCACTGGTGGAAAGTGTGAGCGGCAGGTCGTCAGGTGTGAGCACAGCTTTGATGGGTGGTTCTGTGTTTCCACGATCAAAGCGAGCATAAAAGTTGTTCAGTTCATCAGGGAAGGTGGCATTGCTGGTTGGGGGTGTGCTGTTTGCTGGTTTATAGTTTGTGAGGGCATGGATGCCTGTCCACATGCGCCGAGGGTCGTTGTTTTTAAATCTGTCCTCAATACGCAGTTTGTAGTTGTATTTAGCAGATTGAATTCCCCTCTTCAGATTAGACCTAGATAAGCTGTAGGCTTCACGGTCGCCAAATTTGAAAGCAGCGTCACGTGCCTTCAGTAGGAGCCAGATTTCCTTGTTCATCCAGGGTTTTTTGATTGGGGTACATTTTAATTTCTTTATGGGTGGTTACCTTGCCAACACATTCGTTGATATGATGCAGAACAGAGCTGGTGTAGGTATTAACATCTGTGTGGGAGTCCAGTGTGGCCTGAGAAGCAAACAAATTCCAGTCTGTGTTCTGGAACTCCTGCTGTAGTGAAGAGTCTGCTTCTTCCAGCCAAACTTTTAACAGCCCTCACAGTGGGTTTCACACGTTTGATGATTGGGGTGTATTTGGGTAGCAGGAACAGGGATAGGTGATCAGATTGTCCAACGTGGGGGAGGGGAATTGCTTTGTAAGCATCAGGGATGTTTGTATAAACTTGATCAAGAGTATTGTCTCCTCTTGTCGGGCAAGTAACATTTTGATAAAATTTGGGGAGAGTTGTTCTCAGATTAGCATGATTGAAATCACCAGCAATAATAAAGACTCCATCCGGATGTGTTGTTTGCAGCTTACCAACAACAGAAGATAGTTCTTTCATGGCTAGTTTAGCATTAGCATCCGGGGGTACATACACTGCAGCAATTATGGCAGTTGTAAATTCACGAGGCAGAAAAAAGTGTCTGCACTTGATAAAGATGTATTCAATATCAGAAGAACAGTGGGATTTAGTAATAACAACATCGGAGCACCAGGATCTGTTTACATAGAAGCAAACACCCCCCCACCTTTGCTTTTACCGGAGTCCACAGCCGTTCTGTCAGCCCTGTAGATATTGCGCCCCTCTAGCTCAATCATGCTATTTGGAATGGTGCTATTGAGCCAAGTTTCTATGAAAACCATAACGTTGCAGTCTATAAACATTCACTGAGTGATCCAAAGTCGTAGCTCGTCGATCTTGTTTGCCAGAGATCGTACGTTAGCGAGGAAGATGCTTGGTATCGCTGGACGACGCGGGTTGAGCTTTAGCTTAGCCCGCAGGCTGCTCTGCTTACCCCGTCTTTGTTTACATTCGCAGCGCTGACGACGGCCATTTCCTGTCGGACTGGCTGATTCACTTGAGCCCGGGGACCGGAGTAATTCGGGAGGTAGTAGATGAAGATCTAGTGTTGTATCCACATCGGTGTTTGTGTAGCGAAGTTTGATATCCAATAGTGTGTGACGGTTGTAAGAGGTTAATGCGTAGCTATGTCGAACAACTGCTCTGAAAATAAATAGTAAAATAATAAGTAATTTGCAAAAACTGGAGAGACGCTGAGCCTCGCGCTGTTCACGCGCCGTCATCTTGGATCCGATAATATCTTAGCCGATATTATCTGCCGATATGAGCCTGTCGCCGATATATCACCTGTGAACCATTTATTAATGAGTTACAAACGTTAATAACCTGTGAAAGCGAACCTTAATGTAAAGTGAACACCTGTGAACCATTTATTAATGAATTACAAACGTTAGTAACATGTGAAAGCGAACCTTAATGTAGAGTGAACACCTGAGAACCATTCGTTAATGAGTATTAAACATTAGTAACCAGTCAAAGTGAACTTTAATGTAAAGTGGACACAATAATAATTGATTGATTGATTGATTATTATTGCACACACAGAAAAAGTTTGAATTTTCTGATGAAATAAATGTTATTGTTGTTGCACTACATCAGCAAACAACTTTCAACTTGAAACAAAAAGATTAATCTTTTCTTTTACAGCACACTGGAACATTACTGAGCATAACTTCACACAAAAAAGTGGCTTATAAAAGTAAACTCACATTATAACTAAGCATCAAATCTATACAACAAAAAATATTTGATAAATGCAAAAATCAATAAAGGCACCTACATATTTTTATTTTATCTAATTTAACAGTTTTTAAATAATAATTAAACCAATGACTGAAAGCACCGTTATAGAACATTATCATATTAATAAGCAAACAGTAATTATTTTTTCATATCATGATAAAGCCCACTGTAACTTCAGTATTTGTTCATCCACACTTTACTGCCCTCACTATGTGTACACATACATAGCTATGCAGCAAGCTTAACACTCCTCCAACAAAGACTTGAGACAATAACTGAATCCAAGTGCAATTTAATGGAAGCGGTGTAAAACTGCAAAAAACAACAATAGAAGCATAAGCAACATCCAATACATCCATTTCAATTGTAAATAGCACAGCATACATAGCAATAGCATAAACAACATTACAGGGCACACATCTCACATTTCCTTTAGTATGCAAATGATCACACAAGTTTTAAAATGCATCATTATTGAAAAATTCTTTACAATAAATGCCTAGATTAGGTGAATCCAACAAGCTGAAGAGTACTAGTCTTACATATACACACACACTCATCTAACATCTCCAAATACAACAACACAACCAAAAATAAACACCAAAAAGAACATTCATTTAAAAACACTTACAGACAGTGCCTTTTCCAAGAATAAATTAAGTGTGGATGGAGATTGGTATCGTCTGTGTGCCCTCTCAAACGCCTCACAACATAATGGCTGAACAGCACATGCTCTGCTTAAATATAGACATGTCACCACTAGGGGTCGCTAAACTGAAACTAGAACTGAAAACAGCATAACTCCCCACCTGGCATCGTTAAGATGTCAAACCTTGACAGGAGAAAAGGAATAAAAAAAATTATTATATAATTTAATGCCATCCTACAAACTAAGCCAGAGTCCTTTACCATCTTTAGTCACGAGGAGAATAATTTCAGAAATTGGTCTCAGGAATAATTTAGAGCCACCTTCTCTGACAATTTTCACTTCGACCTTTCTTACTTTCCCATCATCACTAGGAAAAGTTTTGGTAATTAGGCCAATAGGCCAGTCGTGTCTTTTGGCTTGAATGTCCTTTAGCAAGACAACATCTCCCTCTTGCACATTTGGTTTTTCCTCTGTCCACTTTCGTCTTTTCTGGAGACCACAGATATACTCACTTCTCCATCTTTTCCAGAATTCGTTGGCCAAATGCTGAACTTGACGCCACTGCCGTCTATAGAGATCACTATCGTCAAACTGCCCTGGAGGTACAGTATGTACTCCAATCTTTTGCGTAAGGAGCATAGCAGGAGTAAGAATAAGAGCTTGTTCTGGATCAGAAGACACAGCATTTAATGGTCTTGAGTTTACTATTGCAGTAACTTCTGCCATAAATGTTGTTAAAACTTCATGTGTAAGTTTGGCAGATCCGAGTTTGAGAAACATTGCATCGAGAATACGACGAGATACTCCAATCATTCTCTCCCAACTACCTCCCATGTGTGAGGAATGTGGCGGATTGAACAACCAAGTACAACCTTGCTCTGAGAGATAGTTTTCCACAGGTTTGTTGGCATGCTTAAATCCAACCTGTAGTTCTTTACTGGCCCCTATAAAGTTTGTCCCACAATCAGACCTCAGTTGTTTCACAGGTCCTCTGATTGCAAAGAATCGTCTAAGGGCATTGATAAAGCAAGATGCATCCAGTGATTCAACAACCTCAATGTGAATGGCTCGTGTACTCATACACGTAAAAATGACTGCCCAGCGCTTGCTATTATTCTGTCCTCCTCGTGTTCTTCTTGTAGTGACAGACCATGGACCAAACACATCTAGACCTACATAAGTGAATGGAGGATCGGTGCTCAAGCGATCAACAGGTAGGTCTGCCATTCTCTGTTCTTCCAACCTACCCCGTAACTTACGACATGTTACACAGCCATGTATTAGACTACTGATACATCTCTTGCCACCTACAATCCAGAATCCAGCTGCCCTAACAGCTCCTTCAGTGAAATGGCGGCCTTGGTGGCAAACTCTTTCGTGGTAGTGTCTGATGAGCAGAGAAGTAACATAGTGTCTACCTGGAATTATAATTGGATGCGCTTCATTTGATGGAAGTTGTGCTTTTGACAACCGTCCTCCAACTCTAAATAGACCTTGAGAGTCAATAAAGGGACAGAGTTTGACAAGGGCGCTTTGTTTCTGAATAGGTTTCCCCTTTTTGATGCACAGCATTTCCTCTGAATAGATCTCGGTTTGAACAGCAAGAAGAATTTTAGTCTTTGCGTCATCCAATTGGACTGCATTCAAAGGTTCCTTGCACATATGCCAGCCGTGGCAGGAATCCTGTTTAACTACTTTTGAGAAAGAGTGAGCTATATGTGAGAGTCGTGCTACAGCTCTAGAAGCAGATGTCCAGCTTGAAAACCTTTCAAACCGTGCACTTCCGAGGCATGGAGAAAGGTTTGTTAAACATGCCATTACCTCAGGTCGCAATTCTGCATCCAATTCAGAATGAAGGAGTTCAAAGGCCTCTACAACTGGTTGGCAGATCTGCATATGCAAAAGAAATGTTGGGCCAGTCAGCCATGCAGAGGTGGTAAGCTGATTTGCTGGAACGGTTCTCGTTCCACAGTCAGCTGGATTAAGATCAGTCTGAACATAGTGCCACTGATGTTTCTGAGATGAACGTCTAATTCGTTGCACTCTGTTATTGACATACACAAAGAAACGTCTTGATTCATTGAATATATAACCTAGAACCACCTTGCTATCAGTGAAGAATTTCATGTTCTTCAGTTCTAGGTCCAGCTCTTCAGAAATTACTTCTGCTATTTCTACTGCGAGAACAGCAGCACAGAGCTCTAGTCTGGGAATGGTAAGATCAGGTTTAGGAGCCAGTTTTGTTTTACCATAGATAAACCCAATCTCAGTCTGTCCTTGAGAATTTGTAACCTTTAAATAGCCAACAGCGGCAATAGCTAGAGTTGATGCATCACAGAATATACAAACTTCTCTTTCCTGAGCTTGTAAATAAGGAATTGTTGTGTACATTCTTGTAATCTTCACCTCTTTCAAATCTTGTAGAGAAATACACCATTTCCGCCATTCCTGGAATTTGTATTCAGGAAGCGGTGCATCCCAATCGCAGACATCACTGGTCAGATCTCTCAGAATTTTTCGACCTTGAACACTCACAGGAGCAGCAAACCCAAGCGGGTCAAACAGGCTATTAATAGCAGATAACACACCACGTCGGGTATATGGTTTCTCAGCATCAGCCACTTGAAAAGTGAGTGTATCTGCACCAAGATCCCATTTGAGGCCTAGACTCCGTTGCACAAAGGAAAGGTCTTGACCAACTTCAAGGTCCTGTAAGCCCATGGCAAGATCAACAGCAGGGAAGGCTTTCATAACCTCTAGTTTATTAGATGTGATTTTATGCAATTTAAGATTGGATTGGGCCAACATCTCTTGAGCTGCTTTCAGCACACTGATAGCTTCCTCTACTATGGGGAATGATTTGAGGCCATCGTCTACATAAAAGTGTCTTTCTACAAATTTCCTCACTTCTGTTCCAAACTCACTCTCCCCCTCCATAGCTGTCCTCTTCAGACCATAAATGGCCACAGCAGGTGAGGGGCAGTTACCAAATACATGAACTTTCATGCGATACTCCATGACCTCACTGTCAAGTTGGTGGTTACGAAACCACAAGAAACGGAGGTAGTCACGATGATCCTCTCTCACAAGGAAACTATGAAACATCTGCTTGATGTCTGTCATCACTGCAACTGGCTCAGTTCTGAAGCGCATGAGGACCCCAAGCAAGCTATTATTGAGATCTGGACCTCGAAGGAGAACATCATTCAATGACACACCATTGCACCGTGCACTTGAATCAAACACAATTCTAATTTGACCAGGTTTTTGAGGGTGATAAACTCCAAAACTTGGCAAGTACCAACATTCCTTATCTCTGTCAATAGGAGGTGCTACTTCAGCATGATTGTTTTCAAACATCTTTTCCATGAAATCTATGAAATTATCCTTCATCTCTGTGTTCTTTTTCAGAGTACGACTGAGCGACATAAGTCGATTCAAAGCATGATGTCTATTGTTGGGTAAGCGTTGTCTTGGTGTGCGGAATGGTAAAGGAGCTACCCAACTGTTTGCATCATCTTTACAGAATTCCTGGTTCATGATCTGTAAAAAGAGTTCATCCTCAAATGAAGCTGCAAGCTTATAATCCTTCTCCGTCTGACTGAAAATCAATTTGCCCACATCTGTGCATGTTGGCCTAACAGGAGACTTGTTTTGCTCACCTGACAGTCGTACTTTCATGTAGATGTTATTCTCACATGGCGTCAGGTAACTGGGACGTCCGTTCCAGAGAAGGTTAGTTTTATAAGAACAAACAGCGGGTTTATGGGCACCATTAAGACAGACGTTGCCAATGATAACCCATCCTAAATCCAAGCGTTGAGCAAAGGGTTCATTGTGATGACCATTGGACTGATCTCGTACCTTATGCACACGAATGATATCTCTGCCAAGCAACAGAAGTATCTTGGCATCATGGTCAAAAGGCGGAATCTTGTCAGCTACAGCTTTAAGATGGGTATAGTTGCGTGCAGCTTCTGAAGTTGGTATTTCGTCCCTATTGTTAGGAATCAAATCACATTCCGTGAGAGTTGGTAATGTTAGGCAGACTTCTTCATCTACTGACTCTACAAGGAAACCACTTGCTCTCCTTCCAACAGCATCCGTCGTTCCAGAGCATGTTTTAAGTGTATATGGACAAGCATCACCTTGGATTTTGAAAATATCAAAAAAGGTTGATCTAGCTAGTGACACGTTACTCTGGTCATCTAGTAGCACATACATTCTCACTTTCTTTTCGGGTTGCCCCTTCGGATAGACATTCACTAGACAAATTTTAGAACAAGATTTACCTTTGAGTCCTCCTCCACACACTTCAGTACACATTGAGGTAGTCGCAGCTGATGCACGTGCACTTTGCTCCCCACCATGATCATATGCTAGTTTAGAAGAGTTCACTATAATCCAAGGTGCTGGTCCTGCATGTAAAGCGGAGATGTGTTGATCACTACCGCATTCCTCACAAAGCACTACAACTTTACAGTCCTTTGCTTGATGCGCTGTTGAAGCACAACATCTAAAGCATATAAAGTGCTGTGACAAAATACGCTTTCGCTCTACAAGGAGTTTTCCTCTGAAAGCTCTGCACTTTTTTAGCGAATGGGGTTTTTTGTGAAGGGGACATTGTTTATCTGGATCCTCTTTTAAATGCTCAAAAAAGAGAGGGTTTTCCACCTGCGTTCTATTGACTGAGAAAGAGGCCTTAGGTTTCCATGATTTAACCGGATATTGCTTCTCAACTCTGAAGGGAACAGTGCCAGAACTTGAGAGAAAAAAACTAGGGTCATTTCTCATCTCCGCTTGTTGACCCACAAATTCAACAAAAAAAGGAAAAGGAGGATATGGCACCGAATGATCCCTTTTATAATGAGAGCCTTTACTCATCCACTGTTCTTGAATACTATAAGGCAATTTCTCTAAAATTGGGTTTATTCCTCTTGCGGTGTCAAGGAAGTTGAGCCCTGGTAGATAACCTTCTTTCTTTGCTGCTAAAATTTCAAGTAGCAAGTCACTGAGCTCTTGCAGCTTCTTGCCATCTTTAATTGAAAATCTGGGGAAATCATGAAGTCTGGAGAACAGGAAAGCTTCAATAACTTCAGGAGAACCATAACTTCTGTCAAGTCTCTGCCAGACCACATCCAAGCCCTCAGCTGGATTATTAACATAAACTGCTCTAATGCGTTTTACATGTTGCAGTGACTCCCCACCAAGCCACTTGATGATGAGATCTAACTCTTCAGTAGGTTTGAGACTCAACCCCTCTACTGCATTGTTGAAACTGGATTTCCATGACAGATAACTGGCAGGTTGATCATCAAACACTTTAAGCCCTGCAGTAATGAGATCTCTACGAGATAAATAAGCAGCCAGTTCCAAAACATCTGTGGAATTAACTTTTGCTCTGATGGGAGTCTGAACTGTAACTGGGGTCTGACTGAAAGAATCTATATGACACTGTGAGCGACAGCTGGAACCGTCTACATCTGCAGGTTGAGGAAATTTATCTACAGAAGAAAAATGTTTCCGAACATATTCTCCTGTTCGTTCGATAGACTGGTGGATTGATGAAACATGACTTCCTCTCCTGTCAGATTCACCCATTTCTGATTTAACAAATGCCTCAAACACTTCAGCTTCTGCTGAGGCAGCCTCAGCCTCACACTCTTCCTTTAAGGCATTTAAAGTAGCTTCGATGCGTGCCTTCTCAACTTGCATCTCAATCTCTCGTTTAGCAAAGGCAGCTCTTCTACGTGCTCCTTCTGCTTTAGCACGGGCTTGTGCTGCGGCTATGCTGCTTGCAGACTTACTTGATCTTCGTGAAGAGGATGACGAAGCTGATGCAGCACATTCTGACCTAACCTCTAGGTCTACTGGATCGATGCTTATAGAATCAGCTTTTGACATTATTTTTTTGAGAGAAGACGACGTATCTCCACTTCACTTAGAATCTTGAAGTTTAGTTGTCTTTTTACTTTACTGCCCTCACTATGTGTACACATACATAGCTATGCAGCAAGCTTAACACTCCTCCAACAAAGACTTGAGACAATAACTGAATCCAAGTGCAATTTAATGGAAGCGGTGTAAAACTGCAAAAAACAACAATAGAAGCATAAGCAACATCCAATACATCCATTTTCAATTGTAAATAGCACAGCATACATAGCAATAGCATAAACAACATTACAGGGCACACATCTCACATTTCCTTTAGTATGCAAATGATCACACAAGTTTTAAAATGCATCATTATTGAAAAATTCTTTACAATAAATGCCTAGATTAGGTGAATCCAACAAGCTGAAGAGTACTAGTCTTACATATACACACACTCATCTAACATCTCCAAATACAACAACACAACCAAAAATAAACACCAAAAAGAACATTCATTTAAAAACACTTACAGACAGTGCCTTTTCCAAGAATAAATGAAGTGTGGATGGAGATTGGTATCGGCTGTGTGCCCTCTCAAACGCCTCACAACATAATGGCTGAACAGCACATGCTCTGCTTAAATATAGACATGTCACCACTAGGGGTCGCTAAACTGAAACTAGAACTGAAAACAGCATACACACTCTGCAGTAATGTTACCTGCGCGCGAGCGAACCATCCGTGGGGGAGCGCCCTAGCTGGGGGGTGGGGTGGGGAGTAGGGGGGAGGTTATTTATTTGTATGGTAACGAATTAATTCAACTAACAAAGCGATTACACATATAAACACTTGAACAAATATACTCTGCAGTGTCACCTCACAGTTAGCTGAGCAGTAAAATTAATAAACACAATGTGCAATCTCTGGCGCTCCCGCGGACGGTTCGCTCGCGCGCAGGTAACGTTACTGAGTGTGGATGAACAAATACTGAAGTTACAGTGGGCTTTATCATGATATCAAAAAATAATTACTGTTTGCTAATTAATATGATTATGTTCTGTAACTGTGCTTTCAGTCATTTATTTAATTATTTACTCAAAACTGTTAAATTAGATCAAATATAAATATGTATATTTTTTGGTGATTAGTTATAATTTGATGGAATACTTTATTGTGTTTCTGAATTGTTTAATGTGAGTTTACTTGCATAAGCCACTTTCCATGTGCAGTTATGCTCAGTAATGTTGTTTAAGTAGTTTTGTTCACTGATATAGTGCATCAATAATAAAATACATTTAACAGAGAGAAAAAACCTTCTGTGTGTGCATTAATAATTATTAAATGATTAGTGTGTCCACTTTACTTTAAAGTTCACTTTCACAGGTTAATGATAACGAATTCACTTGTTCACTTTTAAGGTTCGCTTTCACAGGTTACTAACGTTTATAGATCATTAATAAATGGTTCACAGGTGTTCACTTTACATTAAGGTTCACTTTCACGGGTTACTAACGTTTATAGATCATTAATAAATGGTTCACAGGTGTTCACTTTACATTAAGGTACACTTTTGCATGTTATTAACGTTTATAGATCATTAATAAATGGTTCACAGGTGTTCACTTTACATTAAGGTTCACTTTCACGGGTTACTAACGTTTATAGATCATTAATAAATAGTTCACAGGTGATCACTTTACATTAAGGTTCACTTTCACAGGTTACTAACGTTTATAGATCATTAATAAATGGTTCACAGGTGTTCACTTTACATTAAGGTTCACTTTCATAGGTTACTAACGTTTATAGCTCATTAATAAATGGTTCACAGGTGTTCACTTTACATTAAGGTTTACTTTCACAGGTTACTAACGTTTGTATTCATTAATAAATGGTTCACAGGTGTTCCCTTTTAAGGTTCGCTTTCACAGGTTGCTAACATTTGTAATTTATTAAATGGTTCACAGGTGTTCACTTTACTTTAAGGTTCACTTTCATAGTTTATTAACGTTTATATCTCATTAATAAATGGTTCACAGTGTTCACTTTACATGAAGGTTCACTGTCACAGGTTACTTACGTTTATAGCTCATTAATAAATGGTTAACAGGTGTTCACTTTACATTAAGGTTTACTTTCACAGGTTACTAACGTTTGTATTCATTAATAAATGGTTCACAGGTGTTCCCTTTTAAGGTTCGCTTTCACAGGTTGCTAACATTTGTAATTTATTAAATGGTTCACAGGTGTTCACTTTTAAGGTTCGCTTTCACAGGTTTCTAACGTTTATAATTCATTAATAAATAGTTCACAGGTGTTCACTTTACATTAAGGTTCACTTTCACAGGTTACTAACGTTTATAGCTCATTAATAAATGGTTCACAGGTGTTCACTTTACATGAAGGTTCACTGTCACAGGTTACTAACGTTTATAGCTCATTAATAAATGGTTCACAGGTGTTCACATTACATTAAGGTTAATTTCACATTTACAACGTTTTAGATATCATATAAATGGTTCAACCGGTGTTTCACTGTACATTAAGGTTTCAATTTCACGGGTTACTACATTTATAGTCATTAATAAAGGTCCACAGTGCTCACTTTACATTAGTTAATTTTTAGACATTATTACTGTTTATATCTCATTAATAAATGTTCACAGGTGTTCACTTTACATTAAGGTTCACTTTCACAGGTTACTAACATTCATAGCTCATTAATAAATGGTTCACAGGTGATCACTTTACATTCGGTAAATTTTATGCTGTTATTACGTTTATAACTCATTAATCCTGGTTCACAGGTGATCACTTTACATTAAGGTGCACTTTTAGATGTTATTAATGTTTATAAATCATTAATAAATGGCTCATTACATTAAGGTTCACAGGTAATATTGGAATTAAAATTTTCAATATTAATATCTCATCAAGTCATGGTTGTGCTTTTATTATTTTTTCCCCAAAATAAAAATCAAGATTTAATAATTTCATCTTGAAAATATATATATATTGGTTTCTAATCATTACTGATTAGGATAGGCATCATGAACTTTTGCGGAGGATCATGGGTAAGGTACAGAGTAGATTCTGGTAAGAAACATTGTAAGAAAAGTGACACGAGTCATGAGATATAAATGAGAAAACCATAAATACAACACCCTTTAGTCTTGCTAAAATAATAAATTTTTGCTGCATCATTAAATAAATCAGGAATCTGATTTTGAGTGAAATAAGTATTAATAAATATATTTGTTGAGCATTTATAACGTGAGTTTAAAATGGCTCACTATTTGGCAGGTATTGCATTAAAATCACCCTTTTACTCATGCATTTATAACTGCTTATCAATGATTTATAATGCATTTGTAAGTGAGTTATACTGATTAGTCATTTATTAACACCTTTATAAACCCTTTACAAAGGGAACCTTAATATAAAGTGTTACCGTAATTCCTTTAGTGTTAATTTAAAAGCATTGTTAACGCACTGACTGTAAGTGTTGTTCAGGATTAGTGTCCAAACACCCAGTAGACCCTCATTATGTGGTTTTTGTGTGCATGTGTGTGGTGTATTTGATGTCCCTTAAGGGCACTAGCACAGGTTCCAGTACAGTTAGAGAGACTTGGCAGGTTCCTATCTGCTCAGGGTCATCCATTATTGAAGGCTTGATGGGGAATAAGTCAGACTTACTTCATGGCCAATGAGAGCACTGTCCTGTGCCTGAAGCTTGTGGAGTTGTTCTAACAATCAGACAGGTGAGTTAACAGAGAAGCTACAGCACTGCAACAGGACAAATACTTTCTGTAGCACTTCTGTATTCACACTTAAAGTGATAGTTCACCCAAAAAGGAAAATTCTATCATCATTTACGTCATTTCAAACCTATAACTTCAGCAATTTATATATTGTGTTGAAAGTTGTGTAGTGTTGTTTTAGACTCCACTGACTTTTGTTGTAAGGACAAAATCAGTCAAAATATCTTATTATTATGCTTTTGCGCATCACATTGACTTATGTATATTCCTAACTGTACCATCCTGTCCTAGATTTTCAGACCATAACTGTAAGAAAGAAAAAAAATCGGTCTCCTGTTGTAAAAGTTTCTGTGATTGTGCAAAGCACATGAATATTTAATGGCACGAGCGCTGATCAGTTTATGACTGGTTGTTTGTTGCTAAACAGTTGACATTATATTCTGCGACCATTCACACAGAACGTGTTTTTGCATTTTAAGACAAGACACAGGTCAGTGGAATCAAACAAAACACAAGGTCTAGAGACACATTAAGTTATGATTTCACAAAAAAAAAAAAATTTGACAGCCTTTCAAAATTGCAAAAGTGAAATGATGATTTATCAAAGAGTTAGTTAACCCAAAAATGAAATTCTAGGAAAAGAAAAAAAAATCATCATTTAATCTTTTGTGTTCCACAGGACAAAATCAAGGTGTTCCCATTGCATATTTTTTGAGACAAATCAAAACACAATGGGAGGGATTATATAAATAAATGTTGGCGTCGTCTCTACTAGTGCTAAAAAGCAGGGTTTAAAAAGATTATAACCTGGGTTTGAGTGCAGTATAAAAAGAAAGGAGAATTTCTAGGCTGTAACACGATAAGACACCTTTGCTTTCTTAACTTTGAGTGATGGGTAATTAAAACCGGTCATGTCTACCTCATTAAGTGCTTGATTCATGATCCTCAACCTATGATTCATTTTGGGGGTTGTCAGCTGATAAGGATATCTGAAGTGGCCACAAACCTGTAGTTTTACCTCAACCATCCGCTTTCCTAATGGCTATTTAACATAATAACATCAGATGGGACTGTGTACATGAGGGACTTTGGATTTGTTAGATAAATTCATCCATGTGCCATTTAGCCGAGTCCTGTCACTGTCAGCCCGTCACTCACAGCCAGATCTGACTCATCGGTGAGACTGTTGTGACAGCAGCTGTCTTATATGGTCTTCCATCTCTTTGCCTTTTAAGCCCACACTGGGTCTAAACGTCAAGATTCTGTTAAGGGCGCCTACATCAGACATCAGAATCATTGGCGCACTCACGCTCTCCTAGTTCCCTTTCTCCTCCCCTGCAGATGCACCTCAGGTTGGCAGAAACCTCGGTTGTTTCCTTTGTAGTGCACATCTGTTCAGCATTAAGTGACACAGCTGATTAGCCTCACTCAGATCTTAATAAGACAAGCTCAGCTCTTCGCCAAATCGAAATCGGTGCTCTCGGGCTTGTCCCCAAGCTACGAAAGTCCTGACTCAGATTAATCCGTCGTCCAGGTTCCATATTTTGGAAGTCTCGTTATTAGGAATGAATGTTACACGGCCTTGACACCTGGGAGGCAGAGTGCATTTGTTTTATTGTTATTATTGTTTGTTTTTTCTCTGTGTGTCGGCTTCAGCAGTTTTGTAGGTAATGATTATGTGTTTATGACATCTTCCCCTCCAAATGTGTTCTCTGTTTGCTCGTTTGCTTTCGACTCGCCATGCGATCTGATTGGACTGACACAGAGGCTTCACACCAGAAATGACTCACAGTCTATTTGAAATATATGCCAAGACACGGCAAGCATTTGTTATCCACAGTCCCTCCAGTTCAAATGTGTATATGGGTTGTCTCTCCGAGTGCATCAATCATTATGAATATAGTCAGACATAAATAGCATGTTTTTGGTCATAGTGTGATTTATATAGAGCGGTACACTGTTGTTATTATTCCCCTCCACCACAGCTATGGCCACATTTGCCTAATTGCACCAGGTGTTCATGTGTATGCGTGCAGGGAGAACAAAGCTGAATAGGCAGCGCTACGCGTCTGTGTTTCTAAGTTTGACCGTGAATGCTGAAGCATGTGGGTGTACGCTCACTCCCGGCTCTCTTTCTCATTGTAGCGGCAAGGGGTCTAACTTCTTTCCACTATCTGCCATTGTCTCCGTTCTGCCCCCCTTCTCGTCGATGCCCCAACTTTGTGATCTGTGTGTCCCAGCCCACCTGTTCAGTGCTCATTACTGTCAGCAGCGTGGTTAATAAATATCCAGGTGGAGAGATCTTCCCATCGGCCCTGCTTCATCTCCATAAGTCTCCCTCTACACACACACACACACACACACACACACACACTGTGGACGAGCCTGACAGCGTTCATGATTACACTGTAAGTACGGCCGTTTTTCACCCCATGCCCAAATCCTGACACTACACTCCATCTTACACACAAACACACACACAGGAAAGTACTAAACTTACAAAAAACAGGACTTTTTAAAGTGAGTTTGAGTTTGAAAGATAATGTTTGAATAGCTGCTTTTTTGCCCTAATGTTCTGTTGTGCTGGTAGGATGCAAGTTGCATTGAGTGGAGAAACAATTTTCATTGCTTGGTTGAAGAATTTTTCACCATCCCAAAACTTCATGAACTCTACAAAACGTCTTTTCACTTGAGGACATACTGTAAATGTTTTCAAATATAACAGATTACTAGCTAAATGTGGAGCTTTTACTAAGATTATTGTGGAATAGCAGTGGCCCTCAACTGGTTTGGCGTCAAGATACAGATTTTACAAGTGCCAAAAGTCTATAAAATTGTCCTTAAATTCAAAATCAAAATTATGTTTTTACGCTCTTTGCAGTCAATAATTCACTGAACAAATGACTTTGTGATCCTCACAAACCATGTTTCTGTCAGGACCACTATCGTCAAAATGATAGATACTTAGCATAAAGTTTGGTTTGGCAGTATGGTTCTGTTCTGGGCAAAAACCTCCCTGCCCATCCATGCAGCCTGTCATGAATGAGCAGGGAGAGCAGCAATAATAACCCCCCTAGGGTTAACAGAACAGAACAAGGCAGATATCATTAATGTACTTAATGATATTTAAGTGTAACACTTTATTCAAGATAAAGGAGTCTGATTATCAAGGAATATCAGAAAGCCAAGTCCTGACTGTGGCGAAAGGAGGAGCTGGGGGATAGAGGAGGGTAATTTGCTCCGGAGCAGGCTGAAAAGCTGCTGAATAATACTGAATAGAGCTTATATAGGAATGCCGCGATAGGTGTCGTATTCCTATAAGTAGATGTGATCAGCTGAGAATCAGCTGATGCAAGCTTGACTCAATTGACCTGCCAGAACTAACACTAAAGCTTAATTTATCTTTGTTGTATTTAATGTAAAGTATTCCAATTTATTTTGTGGTCTATGGTTTGAAGTATTTAATACAACCTGGTTTTGCCTTTATTTTTATTGGACACTTTAAGAAAAGAGACGGAAACAGGATCAGGAAAGGACCATTAGTTGGGACTACAACTCAGGTCTCTGGAAGTGCTGACACATTCAAGATATTTTGACTGCAATAACAAAAATACACAAACATTTACATAATTATTATTTGGGGCAGGGGGGGGGGGGTTATCATGCACATAAGCAAGATGGGGGAGTTAGTGGTCAGCTTTCCTTAGTGCTCCAAAAGGCCATGACTGCTGCTGTAAAGGCTGCAGAAATGACAGTGAGTACACAGACACTTGATTCTGAAGAAGCAATCAGACTCTAAGGCATTTAATGCACTGCCTTGAGTCTGAGCTACGGCAATTGGGTTTGATAGCCATGTCATTATGAGAGGAGGGCATCTGGAGGTCTTCAGGAGTCAGGGATTACAGAGGGGAGTGGGTGTGAGTGTGTGTGTCACTCCAAGCCCTCTCAGCAAAACTCCCACCTTACCACTGATTCCCCCTCCATCAAGAGCCTGGGCTGGAGAGGAGCACTTGACCAGACGATAGTGTGTCTGCGCAGAAAGCACCAAGGACACTCAGGGATCCATGCAGAAAGTTAGGATTGGGATTCATTGATATTGAGAAGACGTTGTTTAGAGGGTAACTATAAAGAGTGGTGTCATGGAAGATGTTTGGTCAAGACTGTATGCTTCTGTCCATATTTATGGGGGTGGACCGTAGCCTGTGACCTCCACAAAGTCGCAGACAACTGTGTAGCGTGAGAGAAGGTACAGTATATATCAGATAAAGTAAATGCAGAGAAATTATGGAAGATGCCCGGGTAAGAGTGTTATCATCAGTGTAGAGATGTGTGAGAAAAGCCCTGGCCTTTATCTCTCTCTCTCTCTCTCTTTGATTGGGCAAACTGTGTGGCACCCGTCGTTTGCCACTACTTCACTTTGATTAGCGGCTCCATGAAAATGTATGCCCCGCTCTCAAAGAAAACCGGGGGAGTCGCTACCTGTCAGGAAATTCACAAACAAGCCTATGTAAAGCTCGGCACACCGCATACATTAAACTCTAATCCACCTAGCCATTTCTTTGTGGGGTTGAGTTGCTGAATCCCCCCTGACTCCCCATTCCCAATGCTCTTCCCACATCTGACACACACATCCCAGGACAACAGGAAAGGAGGTGCAGAGACAGCCCCCCAAAGCACAATCAGGGGGAGAGAGAGAGCTCTGCAAAGCGTACTACAAAGGCATCCCAACAGATGCCGTGAATACCAAAAAAGCCCCACTCTCTCTCCTTTGTGAAACACAAACAGTATATGAATTAATCAGAGTGCAGGTAGATAAATAAATAATGTATAGAAGGAGCTAATTAAATGTGTTTATTCCTGTTATCATATGCTGCCCCCATTTCCCCCTTTCTCAAAGCCATGAATCTTTAAGTGCTTGTTAAATTGGTCTCAGGGGCCAGTGTGGTGGCAGAGGGGCGGTCAGCACCTGTCTCCGCTGAAGGCAGGTGCGTGACCAATGGCCCATGATCCTCTGCTGCGCCAGGCTTCGTGAGGAGAGAAGGGAGGAGGCAGGCGTCATGCTGGGAGGTTAGCATCCAGACGAGGAGTGGCTGACAGGGCCGGCCATCACAGCCACAGCTCGGCTTTGATTAATGAGGGCATTTGAAAGACAATTAGCGGGAGTAGATTTACCTTCAACTGCCTTATCAATCAGAGCCCTTTAATTCAAAGTAGAGCACCCCTATCACAAAACGGGTGTATCAGCACCAAGCCTCCAATGCGCAGACAGCTAAATAGAGCCAGCGGGGGGCGAGGAGAAGGAGGGCATTGGAAGCTTCATAAACAAAGCAAACTTTCAGGCCTTACAGTCGAGGAACTCTTTATATCTTTGACTGTACGTTTTTCAAATGGCTTTTGCTATGAGAGCCCAGGATTTATCGATCATTTCAATGAAAATACTTTTTAAAGCAGACCATATTTCACTGCATGCATAAAGACTGAATTCAGATGTGAACGTGTAAATTGTACCATCTGTGGGTAGACTTAATAAAATACAGCCATGCTGACATTTAACAAGGTTTTAAACCTCCTAATTATTAAGTAATGATCCCAAATTGCAGACATAAATCATGTTGGTGGGTGTAAATCGAAGACTTTGTACAGTGTTCGCATTCACTCTTCACACGTTTGCAGCCCACTGCAGCACAGAAGTCTTGCATTTAAACGTTATGCTAAAAAAAACAGAATTTAATTGAGAATGCCTTTTAAATTCCATTTCAGCTCCTGAATTTGAATTTAAGTAGCAAACAGGATGCACAATTGTATTTTATAAGGAAGTACACTTATATGTATTAAATATTAAAGGTAGTTTTTATTGGAAAAGCAAGGCAAAAAGACAAACTTTAAATGGTGGACAATTTTTTTTAAAGCCTTTTAGTTTGAAGGTAGATGGATGGATGGACTTCATTTCCCAGAATGCATTTAAGATGTGTTAAATTTCTTTAAATTACAATTAGGTAAATTCCTCTTCCTGTGATTCCAATTCAAGTTTTTGTGGAGTGTGGCCAATTCATTTCATATTCATATACTGAAAGGGAGCAAGTCCTTCAGTTCTGAATATTGCCTTGTCCTGGTAAAAACATGGATCTAAAGGCTGATATGCAAATATAGGCTCGACAAATATACTTATCAGGACTTACTCTCTTCAGTAACTGTGCCCAATTAAACACGTCAGTCATTCAAACCCAAATTATTTGAACCACTGGAGGAATGATGAAAGCTCGATTCACTGGAGCGCTTAAGGGGGTTTAAAACAGAAATGTGTTTTTATAAAGCCGGAACAAGCGAGTAAAGAAGCATCTCTATCGATCTGACTCCTTGTAGATAAAGCAAGTGCGAGGAGTGAAAAGAAACAAATACATGAGATAGACAGTACCTCTGGGAGGAAAATCAATATGGCTGCCCCACTCGGTCTTCTCTGGTCAGACTATTCTCACTGGGCTCTGGAAGCTGCAGGGGGAGTGAGTGGACAACTCGAGCCAGTTTTTTACATTGACATATTGAACGGTTTAGTTTAGACAGACAACAAAAATGGTTAGATTATTATTTCACGTAGACCTGAATAGATTCGAAACAAATGCAATAATGACACCGAAGTTTTCGTTTGTCCATACTGCCGAGAGCTATTAGAAAAGTACAGCAGACAGTGTAGAAATGAGACAGAATCTTGAAAGAGCTTGAAAATGACTGCAGCTGGCATTAACAGTCAGACCTGCCTTCATAGGGACATGACATCATTAGAGAAGAGCTCAGTGAGGGAAGAGAACCGCTCCAACATAGAAAGCGAGGGAATTACTCCCACAAAAGACTTCTCTCGGGAAAATGAAGAGAAACCTGACAATGAGAGTAGGGATCTGTTAGTCATACACCCTCGTTTGTGCTACGACTGACATTAAGCCCACAGGCAAGGCCAGCCCTCTCTGCTTCACCAGCCCACTAGCTCTCCTTCAGCTGCAGCCCAGTTCGCTGTCAGGAACATCCTGGCGCCCCTCTATTTTCCATTAGCCATTTATTTCACGGAGAATTTACTTGCTGCATGCCATAATTGGTATGTAGGGCTTTCCTAACGCAATGGGTGCTTTGGACGTTTGGAAGGTGATCTTTTACACAGGTGAAGGATGCATAAATGACCCTTTAAGCTAAACGTTATTAGATTTTAATTCTCCGTTATTTGCTGCACACGCTGAAACACTTGATTTCACTTCATGATATGATTATTGCAAATAACAAATTTTTTCAAATGTATTCATTTGGCAGACAGTTTTATCCAAAGTGACTTACATTCCACCATACTGAATGTTTGGTTAAGTATATCTTATGTTATTATTGCATTATTTGTATGTTTATGTAATGATTTAAATGTTTATGTTATCAGTTATTTAATGTTTTGGGAAATGTTTGTTCATATTGCCATTCTCTGTTTTGTTTTATGGATCAATACACTACCATACAAAGGGCTGGGGTTGGTTTCAGTCTTTTATAATCAGCAAGGCTACATTTGTTTGATCAAAAATATAGTAAAAACAGTAATATAGTGAAATATTATTACAATTAAAAAAAAGAAAATCTATTTTAATATTTTTTAAAATAAAATGTAGGTATTCCTGTGAAGGCAAAGCTGAATTTTCAGCAGCCATTACTCCAGTCTTCAGTGTAACATGATCCTGCATAAATCATTTTGATCTGAATGAATAGTTCTTATTATACCTATTATTTCTTAATATTATTTCAAAAAGAGGTTGTGCTGCTTAATATTTTTTGGAAACTGTGATAATTTTTCAGGATTCTTTGATGAAAGAAAAGCATTTACTTGAAATAGAATAATTTGTAACATGATAAATTTAATGCATCCTTGAATAAAAGTATTAATTTCTTAAAAAAAATTATAAATAAATAAAAAATAAATCTTAATGACCCCACTTTTTGAACAGTAGTGCATGTTGTGTACGGACAACCTGTTGTATGCCAGAATTCATGTACGATGGCATTGACATAGGAAGCTACTCCAAGGCACATAAAAAGTTAGTACCATTGTGCATGTCCAATAAAACATGGTAGTACCATGGTACATGTTTTTGTAAATAAACAGTGTTAAAGCATTACTGTGTGTGTCAAACTCTTTCCCGTTCCCATATCCTAACCAGGCAGTTATATGGAAAAAGTTCTGTATTAGTTTTATGGTTCAAGTAGTAGCCCTAATTTGTGGTTTGCCCTCACCTTATGACACCACACGTTTAATGTATTTACAGGACGAGCGAGCGCGCACACGTATCATTAACCCACATTTCCCAGTAGTAATAGTCATAGTGTGCGTAGCTTTGAGGTTTCATTAGCGATGTTTTATAAGGAGCCGTTTGCATAGAAACCCGTGATTTGTTTTCCAATGTTTGCTGTATCCAGGAGACAGAGCGATGTAAATTTATTTAGTTTCATAATAGATATTTGCTCTCGGCGAGGAATAAAAAAATATAATTTTATTTTTCAATAATGAGGGCACCTTAATTATCTCCCTCTTTCATAACTTTCTGGGGCCCAGTTACTGCAAATTATTCGTCCATTGTGTATTTGGAATTCCACATGCATACAGCAAGTATTGAAAGACAAATTGCAATAAGTCTTTGTCTCCGGTAGAGACCAAACCAGGGACTGTAATGATATTCATTTTCAAACAGGAGAACATTCTAATGGGCAATTAAGACGATCAAGCCTGCCAAGCTACATGTGAAAAATGGAGACCCGGTGCCAGCCATTACGTGTCCACCCCCTTTCCACTTCTCCCCAGCTGGATCTTCGTCTAACATGTGTGCGCGTACGACGCGAGGAGCGGGAGGGTGTGCGGGGGTGTCAGGGGGGAGCTCCAAAAGCACAATATAATTGAACTTTCCACATTACTTCTCACTAATATGTGCTGCCACTTGGTCTCATTAGTGGAATGATGTGCTCTCCAGTTCAGGAATGAACTCTTTGCCCGAGTAATTAAAGCTCCTAAAGTTTCCAGTCCTTTGTTTAAAGAATTCGTCCTTGTGCTCTCCATGCCCCATCAGCTGCCTAATTAGCAGGGCCTTTGTGTGATTAAAAATTCTCACAGAGATTCCATTGGATATTTTCCTCTGTTAATGAGTGTTTATGGACAGCTGGGAACAGGCGCCGACTCCCTCCTCACCGGACCTCCTGTGCACAGGGCCAGACCTCTGTCAGGGCCCAGGAGTGAAAGCTGTCATTTCTGTAATGGGGACGGAAATTGGTCAAAACCAGCGCCGGCCTCCCGTAGGATTGGAAATGCCTTGAAATATAAATGAGGATGAATATTCATATTTCTCCTCTCTTTTTCACCCCCTGACTCAATAAAAGTGCTGAGTATTAATATACATGTCAGTCAGATTAGGAAGCCCCTCGGAACTCTGCGCCAACACAGGTCCATTAATGCGTCCCTGGGTTCATTTGGTATTATTCTCAGGTTCTTTCTCTCCTCAAAGTTGGGGTCACCTTCTCCACTGAGAATTGCTCACTGGAAGCTTTCCCTTTTGTAATGTTTCTCCCGACTAAGTGAGAGAGAGAGTGTGTGTGTGTGTGTGTGTGTGTAGAGAAGCAGAGAGGCATTTAATGAAGCCCACTCGGAAGTACGGAAAGTAGGGGTCAAACTCAAATGAAAGAGTAAAGAAAAGCAGTGCATGCACTCAGAAGAACTGAGAACTGAAGCTGGGAAAAAGGAGTTTGTTGGGGGGGGGGGGCGGGGGGACCTGACAAGAGACAGTTGGCTAGTACCACTGGACTTTTCTAAAAGCTACTATTGCATAGTGCAGTGGTTCTCAACTGGTTTTGCTTCAAGACTTGTTTTGATCGCCATCAAGTGGCAACCAAAACTATTTATCATACAAGTACACAAAAATGTCTGTAAAATAAAACACTAACATTTATTACCGGTAATATAGGTTGTTAGATTTTTATTTTTCAGTGACTCTGCAGGTGACATCGTTACAGTCATTGAGTCATTGAGTCAGTGAATCATTGAATCCTTGATTCAGTTGAATATTTCAAAAACACAAATTCTTTCAGGAATGAGACCAGTGACTGTCCTTGTGAGTCACTAAATCATTCACTTAAACAATTCATTCAAGAACTAAATAACTAACTTTATGAGTGAGTCATTGAATCCTTTACTCAAATGATTCCTTTAACAACACTGATGACTGTTGCTTGGAGACGTTACTCAATACAAATTTCTTGTTTACTGAACCATTGTATAAAAGCAAAATCACTTACTTTCTAATCAGAATAACCACATCTTGCTAAAATTGTAAAATAGCACAGGTTGATACATTTAATGTTAATATACAAATAATGTGTTAAAATGATTTACATTTTTGTTTATCACTGTGTGCACGTGTTATATTTCTACATTTTCAGAATCCTATGCCAAAGATTTAACGACTTATTGCGAAATGCAGGATAGGCTTCAGGAAATGTGAGCACACTGCTCACGAGGCTTGAGGCAGCACAAGACAAATCAATGATGTGATAAGTACTTGACATGGGTTTGGAGAAACTGTTGAAGCAAGCGATTCTGTGAAAGTTTAATTACAGTTCAGGAGCAATAGATAGATTTCTGGAAACATCATTATATACAGAGAGCTTGTGCATCAGGCCACCCACCTCATTATCCTTCTATTTAATGTGTCACATTTCCAGAGAGCAGAAGATCTGATGACATCTCACTGAACAATCTACACCTGAAAGGACATGTTTTGCTTTGAAATTTAATTGAACAAAGTGACAGGAAATGATTCCTTGCCTTGGCTAAATATGATTTTCAAAAGAAGTATGATGTGTCTTGTGATAAAGGCCCTGTAGTGAAGGTTAAAGTGATTAGACTTGATTATCAAATAATGAATGAGACACTGATGTAGTCTTAACTGCATGCTCCGATGACTGCATTGTTTGACATACATCATGTGTTCGCTTTGTAAATATAATCCAGCTCTTTATTCTTCAGCCTTTGGTCTCTACTCTCTCTGGTGCTACACGGCTCTGCTTGGAGTTGCTGTCTTAAAGTCAGCATGAAAGGAAAATTCACCCTATATCTGTTTTCTAAATGCATATTATATATCTTACTGTGAACTAGTCATACATCTACGTTTCATTTTTTTTTTTTTAAATGACAATTTTTAACCAAAATGTAAATATTCCGACAATCGACTGTTAGCTCAGATTCAGATCTGCCTCCATCAACAATGGATGGATAGAAGTCTCTGCCCTTCATCTTTTTCTTTTTTGATGATCTGTTTCACTCGATGTATATCACAATATGGAAGAAAAGATTTGTCGCTACTTCCATTACATTGCATATTTAAAGGGTACAACACAGAATTTAGTCAAATTAGGCAAGTAAAGTCATATTTGATGTTAGCTAAAAGATCTCATTAGAAGTCCCATTAATTCATTTTAAACATTATGAGTTTAGCTGTATAATTTTTTTTTTTTTTTAAGTTTGTAATTGTACAAAAAAACACTTTTTTTTGTTTTTCTTCCCAGTCAAAGTCGTACAATATTATATGATTTTGCCATGTCATATGAATTAGTTCAAGTTCTCATGATAGCGTTTTATAACCACAGTATGCAAAATCCAATGATATCATACATGTCCTCATGTTTTCATGAGAGTGAAAAAGGCTGAAAAGTGAACAATGATGTATAAATTTCAGTTAAAAGTCGAAGTTTCTTGCTCTTGATTAACATTTTATTGTTACACTTTTTTGGTTACTAATTATTCGGTTGTGATTCAAATCAAGTGTTTTTCAGCTGCGGCTGCTAGATTGTCCTGTTTGGTGATTTGAGCGTATGTAATCAGCAGCAGTGCTAAATGTTGTTTCATTAGGTGGGTAAAGGCCCCATAACTCAATTGCAACCAGCCAAACCTCCTCCTGGCACTGGCTGTTTACTAATCTGTTTTTCATTTCATCTGCACCAATGCAGGAGCTCTGTAAAAACGACATACATCGCTGGTTGTCCTCCTGTGAAGTTGAGGGTCAGATGGTAGAAGCATGGCTGAGAAACTCTTAAACACTCCAGCTGTGAGTGATGATGTGCTGTTGTTACCAAGTAAGTGACTGCTTTGAACGAGTACACTGTAATGTGATTCACTCCAGAGTCCACTCAACACAATACTAAACATGAACTGGAACTTGCTGATGACTGTTGTTTTATCTCGTGTAAAATGGCACTGTAATGTAATGACAAATACAGAGCACTAGCATGTTGATATTCAATTCATTATTGTTTGAAAAAGGCAAATGAGGTTCCCACAAATATTAGCGCAGCAGCTACAGTCCGTACGTTCTACCTATAGCACAGGAAGTGTTGTTTGATGTACAAAATAAATCATACTGGGTATGTGGCAGGACAGAGCAATATAAAAAAACAAGTAAGGAGACATGACCTCTTTTTCCCCCCCGGAAAGACTTGACGGTGTGAGTGTCTTCTACTTGTCTTTTTTCATCCTGAATAGATTATCGCAGGGCCTAATTTGCTTGGTGAGAGCCATGGAAGAGTGAACCAAGCCCTCCCCTCTCATTTCTTCAGGGATGACTTCTGAAGCTCTTAATAAGGCGACAAGTACGCCTTCCCGTATTGAAATACATCAAAACCACTAATCCTTGTAGATTGGAGCCACCCACTGATTCAGATTGTCATTATGTATTTCATAAACGTTCTAGTCTGAGGTTTTTATGCTCCCAGATAAAAGAAAGTAGAGAAACCTCAAGAAGTGGTGGGTGGAGGAGGAAGGTGTAAATGTTCTTTTCATTAGCATTCCTTGCTTTCTGCCGAGTTAAACCCGAATTGGCTGACTACCGAAACATTCTCTATGGCTGTCTTCCACCTAAGATGAAAGCCCCATTTGCGGTGGCAATAATGGTTGCAGAGCCATGTCATTTGACGTGGCTTGTATTTCTCTGTTCTCCATCATTTAATTGGGTTTAAGGAGCGTGAGAACACTGCAGACTTTGTGACCATCACAACTAATTGACCAGAAGAACATTACTTACAGTGGTGCACCACTGTGAAAACAAGGGAGGTGGAGAGAGTCTTCACTTTTGCCAATTTGTAGATATTAAACAGTTTTATGTTACTACTTCACATTTGAAGCCAGCAAACACAAAGAACTGATCCTCCTTTTACAAACATGCAGCACTGCAGTCTGGAGTCATTTTCAGTGGTCTCATTTCTCTTTACTGAAGCTGATAAGTTTATTACTGATAAAGTAGGATTCATTTCAATAAGCTAACTAATTAAAGTGGAATTTTTTCTAAATAAGTCAGCTTTGATAGCAATAGACATTAATTTTAAGTTGAAACTAAAGTTGGCTGTTGACATTTGTTATTTAATTTTCTTCCGTTGAGCCACTCTAACACGATTTCCTCATTGTCTTCCATTATACCGAATGTGCTTTTCCTATTCAATTAGCCTTTAAGCAACAAAGAGAAGTCCATGAAGCAATATGGCTCTGGCATTTCTTTACTGAAATTAAATGTTTAATTAAACGTAATTGAAGACATAATTGTTCCTGGCAGCAAATAATAGAACTAGATTGTGCCTGTAAGGAGAATCAATATAAATGCTGACATTCCTCTTGCGTCTGAAAATAAGTTTGTCAATTCGGGACCCGACGAGAGTAACCTGGGGGGAAAAACGCATTTGGACCTCTTTGGGAAAGAAGAAAAAAAGAAGGTAGCTGTTGAAATGGACTCCTCTATTTTTCATGAACAAGGTCACTTATCAGTGACCGGAAAGTCACCCAGTTCTCTTCATCAATTTAATAAGGATTCAAAGTAGAAAAATAGTACGGTCATTTCTTTGTAATACACCCCTGGGCTTTTTATTATGGCTTCATTTCCCAATGTAATATTGGAATGTCTCTATAATTGTAAAAGTGTAATAGACTCTAATAGAATTTCATTTTGAACCCTGAATGGTCTATGCCATCTCTGCTCAATTTGAGTAGAATAATGATTTTTAATGTCCACACATGGCTTCCTGTGACCTTATTCAATCTCAGGCCTGATCAGGAAATATATCGATTCAATTACAGCCTGATGACAAGCCAACTGAGGAGAGGAGGGGAAAAAAGGTCAGCATATATTTGAAAATGTAAATCTTAACAATGTCTTTTGGGTTTGCTGAAAAAAGCCATTATCAAATGCCATTTGGGTCCAACAGCACCAGGCCTCTTTTTCTCCCTCTCCTTCTCTTTTCCCTGAGCGATGGGAATCGTTACAACATGTTCAACACTGAGGTCGGACTTTCCTATTGTCTGGAGTTGTTATATGCAAAGTCATTTCACAGGAGGGCCCTGCTTATTGGGTTATGTCTGTGCGCTGTACCACTACTTGTCATGCACCGAAAAGATGTTTTGCTGTTTTGACAGCCTTGCTGCCGTATTTCCTCTTCATAAGTCCAAGGATGTGGCTCTGCGTGTGTAGTTATTGGCTGAATTTAAAAATGCGCCGAAGTGCTTCAAATCCACTCAGAGCAAATTACATGCACATCACAACGGCTGCTAATTCTTAGTTCAGTCATTAAAAACTCATTCAAATTAAAGTGTTCATTTGCATAGCTCTGTGTGTTGCATCATAAATTATTAATTGAAAATAAATAAATGAATGCAATTTGGTGGAACACATGCACCTGCAGAGCTGTTTTGACTGTTTTTGTTGACATTGACAAAACACAGAGGGGGGAAACTGTGAATCTGAGGTTGTTCAAGGTTGTTTTGTGGACATTTTTTTCATGATGGCTCTTAGTAGCTGATACTAAAATAGCGGAGCGCAGGGCACAAAGTAACGCAGGGTAAGTTGTAACACACATGGTTTAAATATTTCCACACATGCTAGCATAACCAAATTACAGCGTTACTAGTACTATATCAAACATTATGAGAGAGGACAACGGCCACCAAAATTCCAAACGTCTTTGAAGATATCACTGGGAACCTTTCTTTCATTCCAATCTGATATTTATCAGTGCAATATTTTTAAGCTTCGCTAATATCAGGCGACAGAACAAGTTGAAAATTCCAGTTTGGCAGATGGGGCACGTTGACACTGCGTACAATGTACCCTGCCGCTGCTATTCTATGACATTATCGATGTAATTCACACTATTTACTTTATTAAATTTTAATGATAAATGACGAGAGGCAGGTGAATAAAGACTGGCAGTCAATGTTTAATGTTTAGAAATTTTTATTTCAAGACATGTAAAGCATTTTTGTTCGTTTATGTGGGCCGTCCCAAGCATGGTTGAAATGTGTTCATTGTCAAACTCCAAAAAAGTATTTTCATTCTAAAAAACGCCATTATTTTATTGAAATAAATACTATTTTATTTTATGGACAAATTATTTAGTGTCTTGAATTTTGTTCATCGATCGGAACATTTAGTGTTATATGGTCATGTTTACAACATGCCTCAATTACAATGTCCCCACTAGGGGAAGTGTTGTCACATTTCTCTTCCAATTCTGTGAGGGGTAAATAAAGCAAAACGTATACACTTAATGATGACACAATAGCGACTATTTACTAGACAACGTGTGAAATTACAGGTGGATAAAAAAAATTATACCTGAACCCCACGGGATTTACACAAACTGAGAAAGTCAAAAGTGTTACTTTATGCCCCGCTCTCCCCTTCAAACTACTTTCTGAAAGCAATCACTAGTTCTTCATTCAAGATGTCTGTCTGGAGCAGAACACGAACATCTTTTACTTCCTATCTTTCTACCTAAATGTTGAAATCCATTAACTGTGGTTGTTCATTAGCACTTATATTGCACTTAGGATTGCTTCAGAAACTAGGATTTGACATTCAGCATTGCGTTCAATACTTGATTAAAATATGTACCGTTATGTGTCAGGTGCCGTGCCTTTATGCCTCGTTTGATATTTTTTGCTGTTATATTGGCTCTTTTTTCATTTGCAAGCATTGGTAATTGCAGCCCTTTTTCAAATCACTTCATTAATTAAATGAGATTGGAAAAGGTTTTGTGCTAATGGATTACGCAGGGGCCTGGTGGCTCAGCCCTGTTTACCCGAGGTCACATTTCATTTGCTGCCTATGTCAAGCGACTAGCGGCAGGACCCTCTGAGGCAGGCCAATCAATGTCTCCGTGCCCAAGCCCTCAAATGAATCCATTAAAGTTATGCGGATGCATCCTGCCTGGATGGAGAGGGAGAAAAAAATGTCTCCTGATACCTCTGATAGAAATTAGCCATGAATTAGGAGCAAGGCTGCCTCAGTCTGGAAACAGGCCAAATCGGAATTAATAGGCCATCAGTGCCTCTTGTGTGAAATCCCATTTGTTCACTGTGTTTCATGAAAATGTTTTTTTTTCTGCCTCGGACCCCCATGCTCCAACCATCACAACCTCAGCCTGTTAAAGAGTTTAACAAAAATCTAAATTCTGCAGTTTTACTAACCTCTGTTCTTCCAAATCATGAAGCTGTTGTTTTTCGTAAAACACACACGACATCACACTTCTCTTGTCTACAGAACCGTTCATAGGAATCCTGTTGTCAAGCTCCAGAACCACCCATGCACATGCTAGTACTGAGGGTACAACGGGACGCCATTTTGGTTATCACTTCAGATATACATACAAGTGATAAACAACAATGTGGTATGTTTGCCACCAGAAAGCTAATACTGTTGTAGATGAATCAGAGATGATGCACAGACACCTTATAAAACAACACACAGTGGCCGTGAGAAAAGAAAAGTATGAAATCTAAAATAGATATTACACTTCGAGCATTTTCACCTATACTGGGATGATACATAGACGTTATTTCTGAACAAGTGGTACGTCTATTGTTCTTTTAAGTATGGCAATATCAGGGAAATATGGGAGGGAGAGGTTTGTGTGTATTGGTTAGTAAATTTATTTGAAATATGCATTAGTACTTTAAAAACGTAATTGGATATTATGTGACATTTTAACAGTTGCATTACTGTAAAAGGTAACAGTTAATAAAAGTATCTGATAATACACTGGTGGGGTGCTTATGAATAGTGAGTATGAACAATATTTAAAAGTAACCGACTTTTAAGCTGGAAAAACCAGAAGGGTGACTAAAGCTGATACAATTAGATTGTTGGGTGTGAAGAATCCTAGCTAAAGAGGTCGGATTCTGCTGTTCACTTTTCAACATTAGTTAGTCTGTAATGTTGATGTTTGAGCATAAAAAAGATCTGCAAAAAATTACAAAGCTCAAAGTCCAATTCAAAAGGAGAATACTTTATACCAGAGATTCTTTTCAAAATACAACGAACACTCATTGGAATACTAACCAGGGGGACGGGACAAAACATCGTCCAGGCATTTTTGTCCAGGCGGCACACAACAATTTATATATAATAATTATTATATATTATAATAGATTAATATGATATATTATATATAATAGGTAGGCTATACTACCAGTCAAAACGTTTTGACGTAAGATTGTAATGCTGTAAAGAGTCTCCTCTTGATCACAGCGCATTTATTTGATCCATAATACGCAAAAGCCGAGAATCTTGTGAAATAGTTTTACTAATTAAAATAAAACTGTTTTCTATGTGCGGAATATATTTAATAATGTATTATCCTGTGCATTGAAGCTGAAATTTAGATATTCTCTAAGTCACACGTCCTTCGGAAAATCATTAAAAATATTCTGATTTGCTGTAAAAAAAAACGTTATTATTTTTACTTATGGTGAAAACAGCTGCGCTCAGAATTTTTACAGGATGCTGAATAGACAGCCTTATTGAAAGGAAATCTTTGAACATTCTGAGTCTTATCATCACTTGTGACAATGAAAGCCTCACATTGCTAATGAAAAGTATAATTTCTATAATCTTTCCCAAAAAATAAATCTACTGACTCCAAGCTTGAACGGGGCTAGTGTATAATGTACAAAAGCTTTTTATTCAGAAATAACATGTTCTTGAACACAAATCAGCATATTAGAATGATTTTTGAGGATCATGTGACACTGAAGACTGGGTAATGATGCTGAAAAATCAGCTTTGAAATCACATGAATAAATAACATTTTAAAATATATTTAAATAGAAAGCAGTTATTTTAAATAGTAAAATATTTCACAATATTACGGCTTTTGCTGTATTTTGGATCAAATAAATGAGGTGGTGGAAAAGACTTCTTTAAAAAATCTTATGTTCAAAAACTTTTGACTGGAGTGTATGTATGTATGTATCAAACTCATATACCATCAGTTTTTTGGATAAGAATAAACACGTCAGGTCGACAATGTACGTGTCTGTTTATTTAATCTATATTTATTCGCATGGCCATGGAGAACCTCTATGAACCCCTTGACTTGGACCAAAACAGCATGGGGGACGATTACATTTATAACATGTGTTTACGTATTTTACACCCCTAATGGCGCAACACACAATAAGGAGTAGGTGAGATGTCTGCCTATCGTGCGAGAGTCCCTATCAAGCATTACCAGATTTAAATACTCTCCGTCATCTCCTGCTGGTCTTTGCAGCACACTCACGCAAAGCACGCATGTTTCTGATAAATCGAGTGTAAAAAGTGGGAAATGCCGATGAGGAAGAAGTTGGGGTGATGTGATCTTTATATAGGCGGAGCAAAATAATTAATCGCTCTGTCGATAGCGCATTGTGGTTGGATGGTTTACGCTGTCTATACAGGAGATAATCCAATGGGCCACTGGCTGCTCGCTATCCCTGCGTGATGGTCCTTGGCAAAAAAAAACAAAAAAAACATTCCGTCGGCCCCTTAAGTGCATTGGCCCACCGGGAAAATGCCCGGTATGCCCGATTACCAATCCAGCCCTGAATACAACACATATTCAAATACCGACAAATGGGACGAGACCTCGTTGAGCTGCACTAGAGAAGGCAACAATGTTATCCAGGGTACTGGACTCGTAGCTTTCCTAAGGCAGATGAACTTAGAGTGGTTACAATCATCCGGGTTTAAATCGCGCTCAAATTTATTTGATTTTGACACAATATTTACACTGAAGCTCGCAGGTAGCTATGGTAAGGGGCATGACATTTCCTGACCAGGCGCCGGGGAGCCAATACAACCCACGGGCCCAGTACTAACCAATCATAGCCCATTTCAATTCAGAAGGGGGACTTCATGTTGCTACAGGCAACTATTCGGCGTCAGCCAGACTGCGGCGAGAGGGTTGTAATGTATGTAAAATATGTGAAAAAAATTGTTTTCGCTACTAACAGTATGAGAGACGGGTCAAAATCAAGGCTTTGCAAAAGAGCATAATGGGACCCCTTTAAATATACAAGGAGGTATTGTTGAGGCTTTGGGGACTTGTAGAACATGTTTGCCTCTGGTTCACAAGAGTGGACAACTCAGACTGTGTGATCTGAGTCTCCTGAACTAATCTTAACTGTAGATCTCTATCTCCTCCAATTGCAGATGGAACCCCTCAGTGCGGCATCATTATTTTCGCTGTGTGGAGAGGTATGAAATATGAGACATGAGATTATTAGACATATACTTTATACATAAAGTAATGGCTCTTGGCATCTATGATTCAGAGGAGTTGTCAGGCTCCTTTTCTCATGCCCACTCATATTGAAGCTCTGCATAATTCATTGGAATGCTGCCCTTAATAAAGCGCCGAGTCGTACTGTGAGGCTTTAGCGTGTACAGTTCTGTCTCTCTGTTCACTTTGGCTGTTGCTGAGGATAGTTTTGTTCCTTAAAGACCAATTAGCAGCCTTTGTTTAGTGCAGTGTAATCGTTTAAACTGATGGATCAAGCTGTTTTCTCCACACTCAGGTTCAGTGCTGATGAAAGTCTGCAGAAGGAGTGATAAAACAGAAAAAGCTCTATCGTTTATTCTGTTCACTAGTGGAGTTTGGCTAAATGTGTATGCTTCCATGTCACTGACCAACAGCAAAGATAACCTCTAAATGAACTCTTGCCCACCAAAATCAAGCGGCCAAGCAAACTGGGAACTGGCAAGAAGGCTGTCTGTTTTAAGCTAACTGTTGATGTGATCAAACAAACATTTCAGACCACCAATCATCCTGAATTTGGCTAAATCTAATTACCTAGGTTTTCAAGTGTACAAATTATGCTTTGTTTGCATCATGTGTGTTGAAATAACCTCACTTTAACCTATCTTTAATATCGCCAAACTGTTGTTTAGTTCTTATTTCATTAAAATTTCATAGACTGCTTATTTTATCTAAAGAAAACTATAGCCAACTGTTCTCAAATGTTGGACCAAATACTTGTGTATACTGCATGTCAATTATTCAAATGAGACATCAGAAACTTTATAAACCCCCTTTTATTATTTATTGATTTGTACATATGATAAAATATGCTGGCAACATAATAATATTGAGTTTGCAACGTGTGAAAAAAGTACACGTCAGCATACTTGAATGCTTGAATACTTTAAAATAATATACCTAAATGTCAACTGAATGGAATGTTTCCAGCAACTGTAATTGCATGTTATTTACAATTAAATCAAAAATCTATTCCAGTTTCAATTTATATTAAATATAGTTAGTTGTATTTAATATAATATCTTAGCCGAGGTGGGCCTGAGTCTATGTGCTGTTCAGGGGGCCCAGAAACCATAGCGGCACCTTTGAGTACAGTGGATAGCTGTACATATGCATTTATTGCTGCCATAAGGCAATCCACCATTTTCGCAGAATTTTGTATCCTCTCACAAAATTTACTCCCAGAACAGATGTTTGGGAGGAGCATGCAAGAGAAAAATCAGAATGATCATAAAACTTAAACTTCAAGGTAGAAATAAAATACATAAAGTAGCTTTAATTGTAATATTGAATAACACACTACATTTAAAATTATAATAAAGTATTTTACAAGTGCTTTAGTATGTTAGTCAACAAAATAAAGAGGACGTCTTAAAAGAGTGGCAAAAGATATTAAAACATGATTAAAATGCTGTATATGTGTTAAAACAGATTATGCAAGCATAACTCTTTAAGTACACTAAGCCGGCCTTTTATTGTATAAATTATTATTATCGGCAAGTACATGTTGTTTGTTAGATATTTTTTTAAATGTGAAGTTCACTATAAGTGCAGATTCAGTTCAGTTAATAATACAACTTGCAGCCCAGCTTAAGAACGCACTGGCATAAAAACGAACCAGGCTCCGGGTCATGCTTCACCTCGCTGAGGCTGAATGTAGCCGGTTCCATCGAGCAAACCCACCATAAAAGGACCCACTTAATGGAGGATTGACTGCACATTCCCAGGGTCTCCATAGCTGCGACCATACCACACGCACAAGTGTGACGAACCACATCCGCATACACCCGATGTAAATGAGATCTTAAAAGGCTCTATGCCTTGCCGGCTCTCTCCAAGCGCCAGGTCACGCATCATAGTCGCAGCCAGCAACAAAACAAGATGAATAAAATTTTAAGCCGTCTGGCAGTTCAAGGACACCAGCCTCACTGGAAAGCCTTGTTATCGTCTGGACATCAGGGTAGCTTTCTCCTTGCTCTGGCTTTCTTTAACAAAAGCTCTTTATCCTCTCCACACACTTCATTTAACGCAACCTTCAAAGACGCAATCAAAACTAAGTAGAGGATCAAAGTCAACACATGTTATTGTTCAGCAAAGTACCAGGTGCTTCATTCCATATGCACACAAGGGAAGATGCAGGGAAGTCCAATTAATGATAGGACACATGAAAAAGAACATGCTTTGATTCTATTTCTGCCATATATTCCAATATCTATGTTTCTTTGTGTGCACGTTATGATTAATGTTATTGTTTTCTCATTCCGTTCGTGAGTCCCGGTTTTTCACTCGTGTTTCTTATTCTTACTCTTTCTCCGGTATGCCTTATGTTGGCTTCTTGTAGATCTTTCCACCCTGAACACCAATGATAGTAGGACTTGAAGATCCAGTACACAGTACAGATTGGATAGTCTATCTCCTCACGTCTCAGCACCTATAGAACTGCACAGTACTGTAACCTTTCTATTTTTTTCCTAATGCTCTCAATTCAGGACCAGATGCTTTTAGCTTAAAAATGGGATTCAAATTCAGGAGTCCTATGTACTAGAAATAGAGACTCAATCTTGACCAAGTCTTTTGGAAAATGCTTTTTGTTTCACATTGCTTCTCTTTTATGGCTCAATTGTTCAGCTGTCGTGCCTTTATGTATGCATGTGTAGTGATGTTGTCAAAACGTCACCATCATTAATTAGATGGCCAATGAGCGACTGCCCGGTTAGGGTATATAAGTTGTTTGGTTCTGCCTCTTGGAGTGCGTCATGGTTGAAAGCCGCCCCTTCCCTCCTGTTATGGCCTTCCATGTGTGTTGTTTGGCTGCTGAGATATACTGGGTGTGTGCATTGTTTGCTCTCAGGTAAGCAATGACGTATGGGAAGCTGGGGGAAATTGTGTTCAGCTTAATATGAGTTTTTGTGTTTCAGTGCGGTGTGCCTTCACGGCCCCCATTGATTGTGGCCTCGCAGTGTAACGTAGCCCAGGTCGTAGCACCAGCTGTTGTCGCTGTCACCTTTTAAAGAGGTTGCTGTATGATCTGTTGTCATGAGCATTACACCATCGTATTAACGGGTAGGTAAATCGCTCTAATTGCTAAATAACTTCGGATGTTTTATTGTAGTTGTAATTGTGCTGTGTGTGTTTTGGAATTGGTTGTGCGGAAGCGGTAATTTGATACAGCTCGTTTCCTATTCTGCATTGTTCGAGCCACGCTGCTGCTTTTGGGAGTTTAATTACGTCCATGTCTAGTATCCAAGTGGGCTTGATGTTTGTTCGTTTATTTGTTTGTTTTCTGTTTGGTATTTTGTTTTGAGTAATTTGTAATCTTGATTTTTTTCTTATTTCGTGAATCCTCTTTCAAAAGTTGATTTTGTTTTCTTTCGTTTCGTTTGTTGTGAATATGGACCTTCAATTTGTGGTTTATTTTTAATGTGATGTTTTCTTTTTCTTTTGTTTGTAGGAGTGGAGTGCTTCCGGGAGCGGGTCGGGTTTTGACAGTACCACGGATATTATTTCACTCGGGGTGGCCATCTCAGTGTGGTGTGACTAGTGTCTTGTGTTACTATTTGCAGTGAATCTGTTGGTTGTGATATGATTTGGTGTGATTTCTCTTTTGCATACCTGGTGCTGTTACATTCACCCGCTTCTCATATAGGAAGACTCCGCTTTCTACAGCATTATTATTATTATTTGGATGTTTTCTGTTTTTCTTTTTTTGACCTATGACATTGGTGCGTGCCGGCTGTGAATTTTAAATTAATATTAGCCCATTCTTTTAGCTTTAATAAAAGATTGTTCATACAGAGATTCTCGCCTCTTGCTCTTTTCATGTGGAACATATTTGCGTGCCCTTATTTGGGTTATTTTCCCCGGTAGTCCGGGGTGGCGTAGTCACTACAACTGGACCACTTGCTACACATGTATCTTATGTATGTGTTGTCTATGTACTGTACTGTATGCAGGCCGTGGTTAGTGTTATGATTTCATGCACTTCTTGATTTGTTAAAATATGCAACTTACTGTAAATGTCTATACGTTCACTTCGAGCTTCACTGCCACTGTCTTTAGTTGCATAAAGACTGTCACAACAGCACTATGCTAATTCTTAAGAATGCTGAATTTCACCTTGTCTTGTGCTATAGGCTGCTGTGCATGACCTTAAGAGCAATCTGTACGGTGGCCGAGAGAGCTCACGCACTGCCACTGAAAAAAAAAAAAAAACACATGCAAATAAAAAAAACACACCTGCAGTTTGACAACACACGCGCTGCAAAATGCCTCACAAAACAAATAAAGAAACTGCGGAAAATAGGCACAGACACACATCGGAAATGTTTAAGGGGACACGACAAGTGGACAACATGGCGGGACCCTATTATCAATGCTGCTCTGAAGGTGAGATGTTGTTATGTGAACATTCATGACCCAAACGAGTCCTTTGCTTATTCTTTTTTTATTTTTGATTAGTAGCATAAATAAAACTGCGAAATACACAAACTGTAAACTGTGAAACTATTAAGCTGGCTAACGTTACTTTACAACGTCCCTTACCAAAAATTAACATATTGTAAAATCATTTAAATAATATCGTAAAATAATAATAATAAAATAGACATGGCTACTACTATAGTTAAAAAATGGTAACCACAAATTAACCATGGATTTACAACACTTTTGGTTATACAAATGGTAATCAATACAAAAAAAAACATGGTAATTTTTGCTTTTTTGGGGTAGTTTTGGCATTGTTGGGGTCCTCCCGTTGTGGTCTGTACTTGCGTTTCTGTATTTGGTTGTGTTGTGAGCATTTACAGCGTGTTTTTGTATTTGATTGTGTTGTGAGCACATGTGCTGTCAAACTGATGAAGTTGTTTTCTTGATTTGCTGGTGCTTTTTCTATTTGTGTTTTCTGAAGTTGCAGCGCGTTGAGCTCTCTCAGCCACAGTACATCTGGCTCTTGAATCGAAGGCCGAAGTGTCTCTAAGCTAACGGCTACTGTTTGCAACACCCTCTCAAGATATAGATCAAGGATATGCGGTTAGGTCTGACAAACATGTATCAGGCAGGTCCTGTCCACTCTCCATCTCTATGCGACTGTCCTTCCTCACCCAGCCACTCCTCCATCACTAGAGGATTAGAGCTAATGCTTTAAATGAGCACGGCCCAGAACCAAAGGGAATTAAAGGCAATTAGCATGCTAACAAACCGCTAATAACATGTCGTTTCGACTGTTTGTGCGGCTTTACCTGTACTCTTTTGACAAGAGCTTTCATTCTCCTCTGTAATGAATGTACTCGGGTGGTCTATCAATTATTGAACACAACTATTTTAATATTAATAATTCTGCTTTGTTAAAAGCCTGGCTAACGTAAAAGGATCACAGGATTAATGTTTGCACATTTTATCACTACTCTGCCATAATGTCATGGGGGACTAGAGTTTTGTTCCCAGATTTCACAGTAAACGGTAAAACAACTTAGCGGGCTCGCGAAAAAGGTTGCATGAGGGCCGCAGTGACGCCATAGAACGTCTCGCTAATTAATCCCATGTAATTAGCACTAGCATTCTATCAAGGAGGGTTTTACACTATGACAGGTTTCCCGGAAGCCATGCACAACATTATTTATGTCTAATATTATTTATGAGGATTTGTGGTGCAGCAGATCTCTGGTAAGGCAGTGTAATTTAAAAAACATGCATGATTCATCTCTGCCATCATCTCTGCGCTCACCCAATAAGCAAGCACTACTAATTACAATAATAATGATGACAATAGTAATAGCATCATTTCAATCTCACTTTCAGTAACTGCATTGTTCCACTTGTTTCCGTTTCTGCTTAAATTATATTTAACTTCATCTATCCCCGGCCCTGCAAACAGGATTAGTGGTACTTATCTGAAATGAAAGTGCATCTTTGACGCACTAATAACAGGGAGTGGAAAATCCAGTCCATTGCAATAAAGCTGAAACTAATTCATTACAATGGCTGTCTGCAAGGAGTGTTTTTCGATTCCGCCGTGCGGCGCGTGGCTCGGAACTGCCACGGCAGCGCTCTCCTGTCTCAACCCCCCGCAGCCCTTCCCTGGAGCAAATAATAAAGGCGATGATGAGGGCCATTTGTGTGATGTGCCATGACCTGAGATGGGGAAAGGGGCTGTGGAAAAGATCACCGCAGCTGCATCAACAGCCATGTGCGTCAGGCCTCTTCAAAGGCTGCTGCTAAAAGGCCAAGCTGAACGCAAACAAGACTATCAAACTCTGCAACTTCTCCGGAGATGCTCAGAGGAAAAAAAGGGTGACGAGAGGGAAGGAGTGAGGAACCATGTCGTCCGTGTCTCCTGTTCCATAATGGAATAGAAACACAGGGGCCCTGTTTGGTCGCCAAACACAATTAACAGGGTTTCTTCGCCCACATCAATACTGCTATTTGCATAGTGTATTGATCTGAGGTCCTTATAATCACAAAATGTTAAGTGCACCAATTAATTCTCAATCTGTTTGCGCCCTTGTCTGTTCGCCAGGAGCTCTGAAGGTCAGCACGAAAATGAACTGCTCTTTGATTTCCCTCCCTTTTTTTTTTTAGTTAGACAATGCCATTCTCTCCGAGACAGCCGAAAAAGCCCACCCCAGCTTTTCCATTATCATTCCTTGTGAGTACAGGCTAAAGTGTTTGAAATCTTGTGATCTGATTCGTCCTTTTAAACAAAGTTTTCTTTCCTCGTTCACTAATAGGCCTCTGTTCCTGCTCTCTCAGCTGGGCCTTGGCTTTTTATAGTCTGAAAGCCTCAATATCTACCTCATATTGTCTAATAAGTCTATGACAGAGTGTTTCACTCTTGATTCATACCCTTAACGGCATGAGACTAATGCCACAAAACGTTCTATCTGGCCTTGTTACAGCACTATGGAACATGACCTTGCGCTTGCTCCTCTATTTGAGTTGACCATAGCCATAAGTTAGCAGCTGCTCCCATTCTCTTGTTTGTGACATCTCAATCCATTGGGAGAATGAAGACTGTGTCTGCATGTGAGGATTATGTATGTGAATGTACCTTTCACTTCTCATAATAGGTATTGCAGATTTTTACCTTTACCTTTGAATAAAATCCTCTCAAATGAAATCTTGAGGTTAGAGGTAAGCTGTGACATAATACATCCTTTCTCTATATGATTGAGAATTTAATCTTTTAACTTCTTTAAATGCTTGTTTATATAGAAATATATGCAGAAAGAAGATACATAGCAACCTTTGTACACTTGCCCTTCTACGTCTAATTAGTCCTCTGGTTTACAAGATCTGTTTGTGCTGCAGATGTGAAGTTGCAGCTCAATGGCTCTCACTTGTATCGTACCTCCGTGTATGAGATTGGCAGTACATAGCCAACTGATATGGCTATAAAGCATAAGTAAAAGATTGTTGAGCGTTCTCCATTGTTTTGGTGCCGTCACGTGCCCTCGCATGTCAGGTATGACTGTGGCGCTCCACTTGGCCCATTCTCTCATTCTCCATCAATGTGGCAGTCACCGGTTACGGCCAAGTGACAAATGAGCTCGCCTTCAGTGAAAGATGAATTTCAATCCACTACACCTGTGCCACCTCACCAAATGAAAGGCCTGATTGCCTGCTATTGCGTATTTGAAATGCTTAATTCCTCCATTAAAAAACCTATTTACATGAATTAGGGACAATTAGCGTTTTCAGACCCATTGTCGGCTTTGTTCACCCTGTCCATTAACATTTAAAAGTGTCGGCTGCCAGATGCAAGAAAAGCTCCGTGATCTGATTTGAGCTGACCCCCCATGTTGGGTGCCTGGATGGACCCTTTTCATCTCGCCTGCGCTGATGAGAAGGAGCTGGCCTTGCTTCTCAGATTTGCCTCAATTACACATAATCAACAAAAGCAATTCATGCAGGGGCGAAAAAGAAAAAAAAAATGCCTTGAAAAAAGAGGTCTGGTAGAGATGGACAGAACAGAGCTGCTCTCAGACTTCATAAAAAAGCCAGACTGTAAATGTGCACAACATTACTGATAAGGATGGCTTCATTTTTGGCTTTCCATATGGATTCAGACACAGATCAAGAGTCTAGAATGTCAGGAAGAGATAAAGGAGCAATAAGATGGAAAAGGTGAAGGTAAAGGTGACTGAAGATTTAGTGAGCAGATAGATAACGAGCTCACATGAGATGCATTAATTGCTTTACTACAGGTTTCTTGCATGTCTGAAAGTGAAATCAACTCAACTCCATTGAGGCTATTTATACCCAGCCACCGGTCTTCATCTGCTGCCCTTCTGCCCATCCACAAATTACACTGTCTGACCCCAGTTGCTCATACATAGATAGAGCCCTCTCTGCAAGAATCGATTAGACTGAACGATTCAAAATGTCACGGTTTTTATAAGAGGGTTACAGAGCTGAGAATTATTATTTTTATTCTCACTTCAAGTTCATGAAATCAAAAATGGTGAGCAATAGTGTACTTTTCCTGCTCTTTCTAGAACCGGCTAGCCTTATTCAACAAGCCTTCCAAGGGTTCAGCCTTTAAACACAGGTGACATTTAAGAGTTGTATGAAAATATTTCCACTTTTTAGTGGTGTGTAGTTGGTTCATAAGAGCTGGTTACTCAGCAGCAAAGAAAGCAGAAAGAGTGGGCTTTGTCAAAACTAAAAGTCCTTGAAAAGAGATTCAACTGATGCTGTTGTTTACCTTGTGCTTGAGAGAGCTCATAAGTGCAAAAGTGTTTAAACACACTACCGTTCAAAAGTTTGGGGTATGGGTGACTCAAAACGGACCGTACAACACCTAACGTTCACACCATGTCTGGTTCAGAACAAGGATATTGGAACTTTGTTCATCCAACGGAATATTAAAACCTCACATGCCACCCAGAAATATTAAGCAGCTCAGCTTTTTTCAACATTGATAATAATTAGAAGTGTTTCGTGAGTACCAAATCAGCAAATTACATTTTAAAATATATAACAATAGAATATGTTATTTTAAATCGTAATATTTTACAATAGTAGTGTTGTACTGTATTTTTTATTAGATTAGTGTAGAGACTTCGTCCAAAAACATTAAAACCTGACAGACCCCAAACCTTTGAACATTCTACACTATTACTATATTCATATACTGTTTATAAATACATGATATTTTTACTATTGAAATCATCTTTCGTCTCTCATATAGATGCTAACAGCTGAACATCAACTCTTCAAGATGACCACAACATGTTGGACGTGACCTATCCAAAAATATTGTAGTCATGAAGATGAAGATGATTTGAAAGCATATAGAATCTATAGAGGCACTAGGGAATAGGGCACTATTTTCACTTAGGGAGTCTTCAAATATTTGTCTATAACATTCAGGTCTCTATTTAAAGGCCTATTTAGTTCTATTATAAATTTTCATATATTTGTTGAATGAACAAAGAAACTGAAATACAAACCCAAGAGTCGACATAAACACATTCAGTCATTAAGCTGTGGAATGATGCAATCAAACGCTGAGACATATCCTAGAGTTTCCAATTCTGAACTAAAACCTCCAGCAATCCTGCCAATATCACAGGTTTCCACAAAGGACACAGTCAAATGCCATTGTCTCTCCAGCTTTGGTACAAATATTGTATTCTTTACCAGACAATCCTTTTTCAATATAGTTCATCTCAGAGTGGAGAAGGCAAAGGTTCCAATATCCCCACACACCCCACAATCACACACAGAGACTGTCTTTTCAATTGGGTATGTATGGAGCATTATACACTGCTGCTTTTGATACTAAACACACTTTTACATTGGCGGTATTTGGATTGGTTTCCTTCATTTTTGGAGTCATATTAAGTAATATATCTGACTTTCTACAGTGTAGCAAGTATTTATTTTGTGTTGTGTTGGTCCAGAGTGGACCATCTGTACTTTCTCAAATTTGAATTCTCACTTTATAAAGTGGATTGTGTAATAGAAAAATGAAAAAGGTCACTCAAGCTATATTTCACAAGCGGTAATTTAGCCCCAGCCTTTGCAAAAGAGTCTATTAGCATAATTGTGCTATTGATTAGGAATAACTCACTTTTCCTCATTATGATTACATTCGCTTGTTGACTTCACATACGGTAAATTCATTTTTATGTCAGTCTTGTTGACTGCTATGATCCATGGCTTATCTATATCATTGATTTCTGCAAAGTTCATCCATCCATAGGTGAGTGACATAAAAGTGTTTTACATAAAAAGATTGAAGAGGGGCAATGTACATGTAAGCGAAATGCCACTGTTGTGGAGACAGGCCTCAAAGTCCCTTGAGGAATTTCCTAGTGGCTGTGGCCACATTATGATATAACACTAATTATGAAAGGTTTCATAATGGATTGTAGCATATGGTATGTGCATGTCTAAGTTTAGGGAGTGCTTAATGTGCACTGCAGAACACAAAACAACCCTATTTTTAATTCCAAAGTGGTCTGAGTCACAGACTAAAAGCCAAATAAAGCATTGTCTAAATAAACACTTTGCCTGTTGTGAGGTGGACGTTTCTCCAGTGGTGGAAAAAGCAGCTGTTGTGACAATGGACTGCCCTCAGAGAACCTGTGGATATCCAGTCTAAATCCAGCCCAGGTGGCTGTGAAAAAGCTAATAATGCGTTATTGCTGCTCAGGTCTTCTCTGTCATCTCTCTATCAGTCACCCTATACAGGGCTGGCCGAGTGATAATGGGTAATAATGCAACGGTGAGAGAGACTAATCTCAGCAGGTCCAGAGTGGTGTGAGAGGGGCCTCGGTGTTAGGCTCTGTATCCCACGTGTGAGGCCAATTCCGAGTGAGCCAGGGAGGAAATGAGGAATCTTTCTGGAAACAGATTCACAATATGTTAGAGAGTGAACATGAATTTATTTGACTAAAGTTGTATACATCGAGAATAAGAGCAAATGGGTTTACAACCTGAGATGTAGCCAAGCATGAGAGAAGTTTTGGATTTAGTCAAAATCAACAGTGGAATTCTTTTAAAGTCAGAGATGTGGCATCCTGATAAGCCCTTACATCTCTGGCTGAGGGAGGTTTTTCTTTTCTTTTTTAGACATTTAGTCCCGACATTTTAGGGATTTATTGTTCCAAAGTTGCATTTTAATCTTATTTTAGTGTTTTCAGTTTTATTCCAATTAATTAACAGCATGTGCATGTTGCTCTTACTCTCAGCTTGTGTATTCACTGGGGTAATCTGAAAGAGGCACCATCCTTAATTCTAACCCAATTACATATTTCTTGACATTATATCCATATTTAATGGAGCTATATTCCCCCCACCCCAAACTGATGAGAAAAAAAGCGAGAGATCAGAGATTAGTTTGGCGCTAATGCAAACTGGTGGATTTGTTGTGAGGGCGTTTAAATCTTTCAAAGAGAATGGGAAATGAAGAGGAGTGTGGTGTTACTATGACTTCAGGTTTACTCAAAGAATGGTGCAGCCTTTTTAAGTGTCAACTCCTTTTGTTCCTTTATGTTTTACTGCAAAGTTTTAAAACAGCCCTGAGACATGACTTGAATATTATCTGCTTTTTCAAACCTAAACATATTAAATATTCCCCTCTTTGATCACAACAAATGTGTTTTTACTTTTCTCACTATGGTTTACTATAATTTATTTCTCTCGAGTATCTGACAAATTGAAAACAACAAAGAACTTAAAACAACACTGCAACTGCACGCAAACAGCATCAGTTGATTTGGGGGAACTGTTTACTTCTCTGTAAAACACAGAAAGACCCCCTGGTGCAACTAGAACACATGCTGATAATCTACTCAGACATAGCTGACAGTCATCATGTTGGTATGATTGGTACACAGCTACATAATCTAGATATTGACACAGCTTAATGTTCTTATTTTAAAACACATTACTGTATGTCAATTGTTGCAATGTGTAACAATTCCCAGAATCAAATCAGTGAGGCAAAACAACTTCAAACAAGGAATAGTTTCCCCCATACATGGACCCATTATGAATATTCCTATTTATGTAATGCTATTGCACTAGACTGAAGGAGTTAAACCCTATCACACTCATAAATGGTACTTTTACACATTAAAATCCTCCTCTCACATGACTTTTGAAATAAATGACTTGCTGTTGGCATGTGGTAAAGTGGGTCTGTCTTTTTGCTGTCAGTAGTGCTTGTGGATGTGGGCTTCCTCTGAATATCTGTTCTCTGGGTAATGGACAATGAATCTGCTTACCCAATAGTCCAAAAATGGTCACAGTGAATTCTACTATCACTGTTCAACGACTATACCTAATGCACACAATTCACAACAGAGTCCAACACTTAAAAATAAAGTTTCTTTATTGGCGTCAAAGGTTCCATGAGGAATATTTAACTTCCAATGAACATTTCCATTCCACAAAGGTTCCTTATAGTGGACAAATGTTCTTCTGATTATTGAAATATTCTTTGAACTTTTCTTTAAGAACTGTTCTTTGAGAGGTAATAAAATAGTTATTCTATTGCACTGCTACAAAAGACCTTGTTGGAACCTTTATTTTTAAGAATGTAAGCAACAGTTGAAACTGATTCATTAAAAAGAACCAACTAAAAGCGTCATTTGCTTGTAAATCTGACTACACAGGTCACACTGTATGTACAAGTTCTCAAATTCAATTAACAAGTTAATCTATGGGTATAACTTAAATATTTCAGATATGACACACCGCAAGTGTGCCACAGGTTGCAAAAATGTTTCCTACACTGCTTTTCAGTGGTAGCCTTACTCATGGGATACATGGATAAACAAACACATTCTGATTCACATACAAATGAGTCGGTTCTTTTTATGAACCAGTAAAAAAAATAAAATAAAAATAAGAGACACCATTTAGAATCAGTCTGATAAATTAACTCACTGAAAATTTTTTAATTCCATAAACTAAATTAAACAAAGAAATACATAAATAAAAATAATAATATTTCTAGCAAATATAAAAATGTACTGCACTGTAGAAAATAAAAACTGAAAATGTAACTGCTGCAGAAAAAAAACTCATTGTTGAGCCCTGACAAGTGATATATAGTTTCTCTTTTGAACTTTCGGTTAGAAAATGTTATGGACTTTTATCAGTGTTTTATGGTCAAGTAGAACCTATTTGATCACCCACAAGGATATGACTTGGTCATGGCCTCTCAAGACACTTTTCGACTGGGCTTTTCTCTGAAGTAGTCCTTGCAATTGAGCTGGATTTATCACAGGACTCTATTAAATGCCCCAATTACTATAAGGGTGACAGCAGTGATTTTCCTATGATAGAAGGTCTGATGCGTGATTTCATTAGAGCGCCCCTCTCCATCCTCTTCAGTAACCCTGCAGGTGCCCTCAAATAATGTGCCAAAACTGCACAATAGCCATCCCACGCCCCCCAACTCTGGTCAGTTCACCCTCTTCACACAATGCCGGCGAAACAAGAATTAAGTGCTCGAAAATAAATTGATTCACAGCAACAGAAACGTGTCAAATTACATTTCCAACGCTCATCACACCGCAAGAATGTTCCCATTCTTCGGACCTTTTGTCTCACTCGCTCTTCTTCTCGCCACTCGGCCTTCTCCGGGGAAATGGTAATTAATTGAAATCATTTCCATGTGTAAGGTTGCCCAAGTCCCTCCTTACACTGTGTCAATGGGTCGATAGGTATTTGGAGCATACAGTGCACACAAGTGATAAGAACTCAAGTCACACTGTGTTAAATGATTGCCAATGCAGCAAGTGAGGGAGAGAGGAAAAAAACGAATCAGATTCAAGGGCAGAGGAGTTTGCGGAGAGGGAACAAGGGATGAGGAAGAGGAGGGGGAGGTGTGAAGTCCTCTGTGGATGACATTCTGGCAGCAGGGGCTGATGGTCAACACCCGCAAAATTGAAATATTTCAGGTGATTCAAGGCTGGCCACATTTCTCACTCCTTTTTCCTCTCGCTCTCTCGCTTTCAATTATCAAAAGGTTGTCTGTGGGAATCAAACAGTCTCCTTGAGGGAGTTCATGCGTGCGTCTCGGCACTGTCCTCGGCGTTCAGAGCGCCTTCTCAAAGACGAGGGCCACTCGTGTTCCGCCGCCTGCCAAAGAGCGCTGTATCTTTAAGAGGCCTGTTACATGCTGTTGATTAGTTTTGCTGAGTGGGTATGCAGAGACCAATAAATTAAATATGAATAAATTAAGAATGTACTGTAGCAGAAAATTGCTTGGAAAACAACCACCTCCCCATTAAAATATGTATAGTAATGCCTTTTATGTCTGGCGACGTGGGATTAGATATCACTGTAAATTAACACGCCATCCGACCGTAGTTGAGAACTTTTCACTTTTAACAAGGACTTATAAAAAAAGCATTTACTCTAGTGTGTTCGCTAATTAATTTGATATTCAAATGAGCTTATGTATTATAATTGCAAATATCCCAAATAAGAGCAGTTTGAAAAAAAAAAGAGGGATAGTGTCAACAAAGATTGATGAAGCTTGCTTTGAAAATGCCATCTGTTTCGGATGTTTACTCGAGGCTGAGTGTTTCTCCTCTTAAGAAACGCATCTGCGGTTGTGTCAGCACCTAATGCGCCACACCGGCTCCGCTTTGCATTGAAGGGGATCAGGGACATCAGCATGTGAGATGAGCTCCCACAGATAATGTCCCTGCAACGTTGGTGTGACATTGTAGCTGCATTAGCTCATTACTACAATGTCATGGGCGACATGGTGAGGATGCTGTGCATTAGGAGGAACTCGACTGCAGGTATCAGGTCTTCGCAGATGAGCTGATTAATTAGGAGAAGCACCATTAAGGTTATTGAGATGCGACTCCCTATATGAGGAGATGCTGGGTCCGACGTGGGTGGGAGACCAGAGGGGGGCACTTACAATCCCTTCTCCCTTCTATTCCTCAACCTCAAGTGACATTAGCAGCTCCTGCACCTCCTGCAAACTCCTGGAGTCACACAGCGGGCCGCATCTCCGCATCCCTCAGTGCCTGCGACTCCAGGATCTAAAAGAGGCGACCAATTTTTAATTCCCCCCTCTCCTCCTCCCCAGTGCCCATCTGTCAGGCTACACTATGCTGCAGAGGAGAAAGAAGGCATGCACCTTGTTTCAACTGGCCGCCTTTCTAATTTTCTGTGCCTCTATGGCTTGTCCCAAACAAACGCCCTTTTCTCAGCTGCCATGCTACCATGCCTGCTGCATGCTCACTTGCTTTTTTTTTTCAGAAGAAAAGTTTGCGGGATAAAGATCTCCCGGAAAAACAAAACAATTTTACAACAAACTAAAGTGTGGATGTGCTGGCAAAGAGGAATGTGAAGATATCAGGGCCATTTCTCCAGCCGAACTCCAACCAAGTTTTTCTCTCGGTTTTTTAATCTACTAAATTTCTGCTCTTTTTCACTCTCCCTGAGGCCTACAGATGCACTCCTGTAATTTACTGCAGGTCACATTCCACCAGCACAATTCAATTTGAAGATTTCTGTCTCTCTCTCTCCCTCACTGATATAATGAATTAAAAGACTGGCACAAGAAAATGAGGGCCATATGTTGAAATCCCATCCCTGCTACTGACAAGGCATTAGCTGTACAGGTTCTTCAAACATGCCTTATGCAAATTCACTCCCCAGCCTTGAGGGGCTTGAGAGCTTCTTAAAGCATATAAATCATTGTTATCTTCCTGTTTTTCCATCAATTAATCAGTTTGGCTAGTGGTAGTTGAAAGTCCATCTTGGTGTAGTAAAATCGCTCAGATCAGGCTGTGGATATGATTCACTGTGTACGGGTACTAAACACTGTCATACACTATAATTATTTAATGGCTCAATCAATCAAAAGTGACCACAGCCAGACATGCAGGAAACTCAATACGGAGCTATTGTGATCCAACACTCATCTCTGTTCCTAGTGTGACAGTGGTTCATGTTTTCTACAGCTCCATCCAGTGGTATCTCTCCACTCCGAAGGTTTACAGTTCTATAAGACTGAGACTGAACAATCACTGAGCTTAGTTCTCTTTTATATGATAGTTCCGGTTCACTTTGATTGGATGAGCCAAGTGTGATGATATTTGGAACTGAAATGTTTCACAGATTGTGTCATCCCTTTTCTGATTGCAACACAGAATTTCCGATACTACTTTGGCTTCCTTTGGAACTTTTTATTTTTGGTGATGGAGCAAAAATACACAAAAAAGGCTGTTCATACTGTGTCTGAAATATCACTTACTTGATATTAACTTTTAGCATGTACTGATTACTAGTTTAGCAGGTAAACACTTCTATGCTGACATTCAGTACAATGTTCAATTGCAAGTGTGATACTGCTTTTATACCGTTCTGTAAACAGTTAAGGGTCATTCATTTCTTTAAGAAATTCATACTTTTATTCAGAAAGGATGCATTAAATAAATTGGGCCACAGTTACAGTAAATACATTTTTATAATATTACAAAAGTGTTAAAATAAATTACAATTCTGGAAAAAAGTGTATCATAGTTTCCACAAAAATATTAATCATTACAACTGTTTTCAACATTGTTTATAAATACAACACTTAGAATATTTCTTGGGCACCAAATCAGCATATTAGAATGTTTTCTGAAGAATCATGTGACACTGAAGACTGGAGTAATGGCTGCTGAAAATTCAGCTTTACCATCACAGGTATAAATTACATTTCAAAACATATTAAAATAAAAAAAGTTATGTTAAATTGTAACCATATTTCTGGTATTTTTACAATATCAGAATACTATTCATTACTAAGTAACTTAATTTTCAAAAACTTTTTAAAAATCTTACTGAACCCAAAATTTGAACTATATTGTAACTGATATTTATTCAATTAAAAAAAATAATTTATACTAAATTTTTGTTCCCAAAGTAGTAAAAAAAAAAAAAAAAAAAAAAAAAAAAACAACGTGAAATTAGGAATTTAAATATTTCAAAACGGGGAGTGATACAAACAGTAAAACGTTCCAGTGTCTGACCATTCAAATTAGTTATATTGCTTAAATATTATATTTTAAGATCTAAATTATCTTCATATCAACTACAGAATTTGTTATCCAGGTAATATCTCACCCCTGATGGTCTATTGTTATATACACAGCTACCATAGTGGATCATTATTTTAGTTTCATAGCAATGCTCTGTTAAATCTTCTAGCACATGGCACTTCATGAATGTGCATAATAAAAAATATTTATCAAAATAAACATTGATGCACAAATTATGTACGGACCTTATAAAAGCAACAACACACTCAAGGCCTCATTCCTAACAAGGTCCTTTGGACAATATTCATAATAAAACAAACCTTTCCTTGTTTTTACCTTGTTGCACCTAGTTGTACATTAATGCAGTCAATCACTACTTCTTTTACTATAAAAGGAAAAAATTTAAATTAAAAAGATAAATGAGTGCACAAGTAATAATTCATTCAAGAGGGTTAAATGGATGGGGCCTTCAAAATTCTCCCTGAAATCCCCATGAACACAAACACACACTCGCACACATCCACATGCAAATAGGAGGATTGTAATACAGTCTGTGTGAGTTCTGCTTGACTATTTTAATATTGGATCCATCTTGGGGATTATTCTCTCTTCAGCAGAGAGACCAGTGCTGGAGTGCTACAATACTCACAGTGTACCCTGCTGCTCTCAACAAGATTAGAGACCCTGCACTTTGACTCCCAATCCTGCTCTCTTCATGGTGTCTAACCACTTGGCGCCCCACCGCTCACAGTCATAGCATACGGCTAACATTAAATTCCCTCGCCCCCTGACTTATTTATTTGTGATGCAAGCGTTCTGCACATCTAACATTGGTAAGAAAAAATGTATTGGGAATTAATGGGTCACATATATTGTATACATGAGTCACTGAAAATCAAGACTTTTAAAAAAAAAATGCTTTTGGATGGCTTCTTTTTAATGGATAACAAAGAATAACTATTCACATACAACAGCTACCTGATGTTATTTGGCAAAAGATGACCAGTGTGATTAGCACAACTGCAGAGGAAACAGCAGACATTCGTAAAATGAATAGACAGAAAACCTGAAGTCCATCAGGATAGTTTTTACACGTACGGTTGTGGCATCTGCTTTAGTCGAAAGTGGTATATACTATGTTGTGTTTGAACATTGCATCAAATGACTCTGTTATTGCCTATTTACCATTGCAAAGCACAGAGCAAAAGCTATTAAACCCTGTTATAGTCAATACATTCTTCACAGTCCTTCATGATGAAACATACTTTTTTCTCTAGAGAATTTTTTAGCTAATAGCATTTCAATGTGCAAAGATGACTTATGCACCTTATGTTAGATGCCATGAATAGGCACGATGAGTTCATCGGTTTCAGGTCCAAAAAATAATGCATCAACTTACCCCCAAAATATCTAGTAGCTCACCCTCAAAAGAGGAGGCCTCTGTCTACCTCATAAAAAAAAGGCAACATAACTATTAAGATCCATCCTACTAAGGAGACTAAAAGCACATTCACATTGGAGGAAGTACAGTTTTACTTCAGCTTCACTGTAAAACTGTTCTGGCTTAAAGAGTCATTCGTGTATCCAGCGGGCCCACCACGCAGCAGTGACCCCTTGGAATTCCTCATCTTTGGCACTGAACGCAACTACTCAAGCAGTCTCACCGCCGAGGTCTAGCTGTGTTTTTTAGCCCGGAAGCCAATGGCTGGATTGGTGGAACGGTGGATGGAAGTGGTGTAGGGTCGTGGGGACAAGCTTTCGTGCCTGCTTGAGTTGGATGCTGCAGAGACTGCTTCGGTTGATGATGGTTTGAGACAGGATCCTGAGATGGAGGAGGCCTTGCTGTAGCTTGTTGCGCTTGGCTGAGCAGGGGGTTTGTTACCTGTGTGGGACTGCAGAGATAAGACACTCTCATTCATCTCACAAAAGCGCAACACGCCACAGGACTGGACAGCGCTGTATGATGTATGACAGCTGCTGGAAAAAGGTTATTTTGGCACCATCTAGTGGCTGTTCAGAGAACAGGCAGTTTAAAAAAAAACATGGAGGTTAACTATGAAATAGCCAGGATTTCTTTCACATACCTTTTGGGAGACAAAATATCTCCTTTTGAATAAACACAAATATTTAAGAAAATCTAATGCAAACCAATTTGAAGCTCAATCAAGTGAATGACTGACCTGTGCAGTGGATGTATTGAGAGTGCTGCAGGCCTTTGCACTAAACGTACTCTTCTTAACACCGTTAGAGAAGGACGCTGATAGATTTTTCTTCAGAGGCTATAGGAATGACATATATAACACATGAAACCCAAGAGGGTTTGAGAGACCTTCAAAGCCGTTTGAGCAAGTCAGTCCACATGTCAGCAATATTAGAATTTCTGGTCATGCAAGTGCAGCTCCTATCTGTTTAAATAGGCATATACCCAACTCCACAAAACTGCTTGCTAACTGTTTGCCATGGTTACAATAAAACATGTTAGCTCCCCAAGAAAATCTGACAAAAATGACACCATAAGCTTGGTTTCTTTACCTCAATTCAGGCTAAAAACTGAACTAAAAATAAAAACTGTTGTCTTGTGAATATTGTCTCAGCTAAATGATGTCATTATACAAATATTATATATTAGCTGTGAATATTTTCACAATATAGTACAGCCTTAGTGTTTTTGTAAAATGTCCACCTCATAATAAAATTAGTAAGAATCATTTATTTAAAAAGAAATCCTCTTTTTTTCTTCTCTGCATTTCACATCTGCTCTACCTTTTTTTTACCTATGAATATTGTTCATGGCTCTGTAACAAATTGCTTATGTTCCTCTTTTGTAAGAGTCTCTTGGATATTTAAGCATTCTGCTACATGGTAAATGTAATGATACAAACATTCATTAAAAATACATTCTATTAAAGGGGTCATATGATGCTTTTTTAAAGATCATTATTTGGTGTAATAGAATGTTGACATGCTTTAATGTTCAAAATACACGTTATTTTTCAAATACTGTACATTACTGTAGGTCCTCTCTCTATGTTGGCCCCCGCCCTCTCCAACACTTACTCCCTTCTTCGTTTTCTCTCCTACAAAGGTCCCCCTCCCTTCCGACAAGCGAGTCCGCTCCTTCTGATTGGCCAGTGATCTAGTGCATTGTGATTGGCCGAACACCGAAAGCACTGTCGGAATGTAACGCCCCTTACCATAATCGCCCGCTTCATCTTTCAAAATAAATGTAAAAGACAAACAAAAGCCCGAAAGGTGAACAGAGTCGCGGGACAGACACAGTGATGAATATGTGTTAGCAGTACACAAGCCACGGTTAAGACAACTGACTCCACTTTGATGTGACCCCCTCTCCCTCTCTCTCCCTCTCTCCCCTCTCTCCCTCGGCCTCTCAAGCCTCCTCCTCCTCTCACCCTCTCTCTCCTCTCTCTCTCTCGGGCAACACACACCACCCACACCCACAACACGATGCGCAAAACTCAAACGCAAACGCCAACTCCCGCAGGTGAACAGTCAATAGCAAAGACTTAAACTAATAACAAAACAGTAGCCGATTCAAAAGCCCCAGATTGTCATAGCAAAGTCATAATTACCTCCTCTCCTAGATTCACGAAACAGTCGTACATAAAATGCATTGCTGTTCTGTTGTAAGTAATCTTTAAAGATTCCTAAATGCATCTACTTTTGGAAGGCCAGATAAAGTGCTTTTGCTTTCACACTGATACACACAGTGTCTCCCTGACATGGCTTCTTCAACACTAACTGCTGTTACTGAACCCACGCCTTCTTTCTTTCTTGTCCTTTTGCGTTCACATTTGGGCGGCATTATGCTAATATTTCCACATATTGACGTAGGTATGTGGGGGCGTGTTATAACGAGCCGTTTTAGGGGGCGTGGCAGAAGTCTTAACTTTGATAAAGAATAATCTCTTTGGTTTTGAGACTTTAGCCTTTGCAACTTCACAGATCTTCTTTATGCACAAAGAGCTTGTACCACTCCAAAGGAGAAAGGAAAACTTTAAATCGTATCATATGACCCCTTTAAGTTCATTAAAGCTGAAGTCCGTAAGTTTTGCCTCTTTGTCGCCATCTCTGTTTAAAAATTGGAATTGCAGCTGTGTGCGGAATTACCTAGCTTGCGTGGTTTGTGCTTCGGCACGTCTCCAGCGCTGATGAATCTAATGTTTTGAGGAGTATTGTGCACTCAGTCACCGCACCGATGTGGATATTTACTGTACCTAGCAATCACAGATTCTAGCCTACATCTTGGAATATATGTCCCAAATAAGAATTTTCACCGTAGATTGTCATCTGAACAAGTAACAAGTCTGCCACGTTTGTTCTGACCAACTGAGGAAAAAGCATTACAATAAATTGTGTTACCAATGGTGATTTAATCTAAATTATATCATATCACATCAAACCTTGCAAATTATAATTATTATTGTTATACTTTGTTCTCAAAATGATAATGTTAACAACATCAGCATTGCATGACTATGTGTATAGTGTGTATTAGCGTGTAGATTTCAATTTTTGTACAGTCTAATCTCTAATTGTCATTCCATTCGAATTTCATATTAAGAAATTCTTTTAACCCAAAAAAGCAAATTATGCTCCCTTCGAACTGGTTGTCTTTAAAATACAAATCTTGTGTAATCCCAGGCTATCTGTAATCAGAAGCACATTTAAAACTGGAATATAATTTAGTTTCATTCACATGTGTTTCATAAACATATAATCCTTTATGGATTACAATCTGCCGTCAAAATGATACATTTAATTATTCCATCTGCTGTGAGAAAAGGCTGTAAATTTGATCCGCTACCTGCAGAATCCTCACATGTGATAGTCTAGTAGCCGGAACAACTTCTTTATGTTTACAGAAGTGAAGTAATGACGCAGTGCCATGCTCGAATTTCCACGAAAACCTACCCGTACCACTCAATTAAACACATTTATTAGAGTAAAACCGTTGTGAAACAGGCTAAAGTAAGGCAATAGTTTTGAACACTGGCTGGTTATGTACTATTCGAAATAATTGATTTATCATTTTTTAATTCCAGCTTTAAGTGTATATCCTTTAACTAGATATTGTATTGTCTCTAACAAGTAAACAATAACAGAATTCTCAGTGGGAGAGGGGATTGCAGTGAATACACCTAATGGTGAGCAGATGATTTGCATCAAAGCATTTATTATTTTAGAACTTCCATTCCTATGGCTGTGATGAAGGATTGAGATTCGTCCAGCCTGCTCTTGAAAATTTGATCCTACTGGTCTTTCATAATACAATGACCCACAGGAATAACTTTTTTTTTTTTTTTTTTGTATTTGCTTCACTTTTGTATTTGAATGAACTGTATTGCAACACTGTATTGTTTTTTTTTACCTTCTTGTTTTGGGTGGATGTTGGCTGCTACTGCTGATATCTCTGACATCCTCAGGAGGTGCTGGGGTTACTGAGAGTTCTTGAGATGTTCTCCGCCCAGACCCTTTGTCCTGAGAGGAAGTGAGAGAGAGGTTTCGCAGTCCCTCACTCATCTCCACACCCTCTTCATCCTCTGGAGCTTTCCGGAACTGACGCATCATCTCTAAGACATTTGTACGTGTAACAGTGGTGGAGGTGTCCCCCTGTGAAAACAGATTTTCTTTCTTTCAGGTCTTTCTTTCTGGCAGGTTCCACATTTAGTCATCCATCAAACTGAAGAGTGCTAATTAGCTGATTTCTGAATCTATAATATTCATGACCTCATTTTAAGTGTAATTGAGTTCTCTTACCGAAATCCAAGGGTTATCTAGCAGCTCATTGGCTGTGATGCGGTGAGCTGGGTCAACTTTCAACAAACACCGTATTACAGTTTTGGCTGCAAGACAAAACATAAAATAGTTACTACACTGGCTGAACTGCAATCATAATGGAACGGTGTGGGCATCAGAGGCAGTTCTAACCTGCATCACTAATGGTGTGCCACACAGGGCCAGAAAAAGTGAGCTCTCCTTTCATAATCATCTCAGAAAGCCTTTCCTTGGAGCTGGAAATGAAAGGAGGCTCTCCACACAGTCTGAAAAAGAATTACAAACACAACACATACATACAGGTGCATCTCAATAAATTAGAATGTCGTGCAAAAGTTCATTTATTTCAGTAATTCAACTCAAATTGTGAAACTCGTGTATTAAATTAATTCTATGCACACAGACTGAAGTAGTTTAAGTCTTTGGTTCTTTTAATTGTGATGATTTTGGCTCACATTTTACAAAAACCCACCAATTCACTATCTCAACAGATTAGAATACTTCATAAGACCAATAAAAAAAAAACATTTTTAGGGATTGTTGGCCCTTCTGGAAAGTATGTTCATTTACTGTACATGGTACTCAATACTTGGTTGGGGCTCCTTTAGCATAATTAAACTGCATCAATTGAGGCGAGAAGGAGACCATCGCCTGTACCCACGGGGGGCTGAGGTGGTATGGAAGCCCAGGTTGCTTTGTAGCGGCCTTCAAGTCACTTCCTTGTTTGTGGTCTGGTGTCGCTAATCTCTTCCCGTGACAATACCCCATATATTCTCTATTGGGTTCAGGTCAGGCGAGTTTGCAGGGCAATCAAGCACAGTAACACCATGGTTATTGAAACAGCTTTTGGTGATTTTGGCAGTGTGGGAAGGTGCCAAGTCCTGCTGGAAAATGAATCCATCTCCATAAAGCTTGTCAGCCTAAGGAACATGAATGCCTACAATTGTCCTGGTAGAGGCTGGCGTGACTTGGCATTCCAGAAAACCCTGTGGTCCAAAGTCCTCTTTTCAAATGAAAGTTAATTTTGCATTTAATTTGGAAATCAAGGTCCCAGAGTTTGGAGGAATAGTGGAGAGCCACAGAAACCATGTTGCTTGAAGTCCATTGTGAAGTTTCCACAGTCAGTGATGATTGGGGCTGCCATGTCATCTGCTGGTGTTGGTCCACTGTGTTTTCTGAAGTCCTCAGTCAACGCAGCCATCTACCAGGAAATTTTTAGAGCACTTCATGCTTCCTTCTGCTGACCGGCTTTATGGAGATGCTGATTTCATTTTTCAGTAGGATTTGGCACCTGCCCACACATCCAAAATCACCAAAAGCTGGTTCAATAACCATGGTGTTATTGTGCTTGATTGGCCTGCAAACTCACCAGACCTGAACCTCATAGATAATCTATGGGGTATTGTCAAGAGGAAGATGAGAGACACCAGACCCAACAATGCAGATGACCTGAAGGCTGTTATCAAAGCAACCTGGGCTTCCATTACACCTGAGCAGTGCCACAGGCTGATTGTCTCCATGCCACGCTGCACTGATGCAGTAATTAATGCAAAAGGAGGCCCAACCAAGTATTGAGTACATGTACAGTAAATTAACATACTTTCAGGAAAGGCCAACAATTCACTAAAAATGTTTTTTTTATTGGGCTTATGAAAGTATTCTAAATTTGTTGAGATAGTGAATTGGTGGTTTTTTGTGAAATGTGAGCCAAAATCATCACAATTTAAAGAGCTATAGACTTAAACTACTTCAGTCTGTGTGATTTTAATTTATTTAATACATGAGTTTTACAATTTGAGTTGAATTACTGAAATAAATGAACTTTTCCACGACATTCTAATTTATTGAGATGCACAGCAATGTGAGTCTGTGTGTGGGCATAGGATGGAAAACAAAATGGGAGATCTTCTTACAGCATGAACATGATGACGCCAATGCTCCACAAATCACACTGTTGGCTGTACTGGTGACCATTAACCACCTCAGGTGCTGAAAGAGTAAGTCCATGTGTCAATAATGGAAGATGTTTGAGGCCGGAGTAATGTGTGATATCTGATGCGTGATGCCATTGACAGCTTTCAGCCTCTACTCCTTCTCGAATATTATTCAACTTCACATCACTTAAATTAGGTCATCTCCTCTTTACTGCTCATTTTAATCAGCCCTTCATTCAATTTATTAAACACCCCCCATAGTAATTAATCAAATCACAAGTAAATGGAACATGTGAATGTATGCGATTGAATGTATGAATTACCCATGTAGATAGGTGTCCCGCAAGTGGCCTGCAGCATGTTTTCACTGCCCACACCGCCCTTCTGCACAGAGAGTCCGAAATCTGTGATCTGAGATGAGACAGGACAGGCCTTTGATACGTTATTCAAAATCAAACAATATTCAACAATAGCACATACAGGACACGCTAAAACATTTCTTTCTCTTCTTAATTAATACCATTTTTCATCATTAGATTCTGATCTACTGGAATGTTGAAAGTAATGAACTACAGACATGCTGCACTTGATCACTGTATCTTTCTCGCTTTCACTTCTAGATCTCAATTAAACTCTTTACAGCCCAAACAGACTTCCACAGAGCAGCCAGTACACCCACTCGCATAGACTATGCACTCCTGAGCCATATGAATAATATATATGAGGAGAGTATATCGTTTCATGGGTGCGTCGAGGGCGAGCAGGATTAATATCCAGGAGAGATGACCACCTTCTGCCAGATAAAAGCTTTTAATACAGTGCCAGGACAGCGCTGTCTTTGGGCCCCCGTTCTACTCTGATTTATAACAGTGCTGCCCCGATTCAACCCTCCGCTCCAGGTAGTGGCTTCAGTCGGCTCCCGTCAACGTTCTATTCTGCTCCACGCTGTGCCCCGGCTGGTAATTTGTCTCAGAAAAGCCACTTGTGATTCATTTTCTTTGAGAATGTGATATGAAAGGAGTTAGGCAGGAGGTCTGGTGTAATGAGACAATATTTAAAAAGCAGTTAAAAGGTTTGGGCAAGGAGGACAGTGGGAGAACTAAACAACAGACGAGAATGTCCAGAGGTCCCACCGTGTTTGAATGCCATACCACATGCCTGTGCAGAAGTTTTTACCGTGTCTCTCACCTTGATATTGACCACATCGTTATCGTGGTGAAAACTCTTCACAAGAATGTTTTCCAGTTTGAGGTCACGATGAACAATGTCTGAGAGAGAGAAAGAAGAAACAGAGCAAGGGAGAGATGGTGGGATCATTTTATTCATAGAGATGAGAGCATGGCAAAAATGCAACGCATTGGAATGGTAACGGTTTTAAATATGCTTTAATGACCAATTCTAGTGAATATTTTTGCTCTGTTCCCTTAAAATTGCAATTCATACCATCAGTTCTCATGTGAACCAAGCATACAGTACAGGGCCCACCTCTTTTTACCATTCTACACATCATGATTCTTCATTACTGCTTCACACGTTAACTGTACACACTTAAATAGAAATGTGAAAATAATCAAATTATAATCAGCATGTGAGGCTAATATACTGCAGTCTCATAAAACACTCTAGTCCGACTCCTGTATACACATTGCAAGTGGAATCATTAGCTCCTCTAGACGTGAGACACACCAGCACTCGGGGACTGTTGAAAAACACACCTATTAATCAGTATTCCTCCCCTGCTCGTTGTTAATGACTCATTAGCCCCATGTAATGGTGTCTCATTGCCAAGCAATGTCCTAAATTACCTCTAACTGCAGATTTCACAAGAAGGAGAGAGAAAGAGAAAAAAACGGCAAGAATCTTCAAATAAACCCCTCAGACTCAATTAAAATGGGCTGATATTTTGTCTGACAGTTGTTCATTATTATCTCATTATTAAAACAAGCCCGATTCTCCGTAATGACAGAGAAACTTAATGTGGATGCAATCATCAGAGCGATTATCGGATGGGGGGAACAAAGGAATCAAAGCCATTGCATATGACAACAAAGATGTGAGCAATTTTTCAAGCTTTAGGGTTTTTATTTAATGCATTTCTCTAAAGGTAAGGCCACTGAAATAAAAGAATATAATATGTAGTATGTTTTCAGGGTAAGGAACCATCAACCATAGGCTCATAAGAACCATCTGCTTATGAATGTCAGGGGAGGTGTATTGAGTTTTGCAAGCGTCACCTTTTTTATGCAGATAAACAATAGCTTCAGATAAGCTTTTGATGATGTGTCTGGTCTCCTCCTCAGTGAAGTGCTTGTTCTTCTGCAGGAGATCCTTTAGATCGCCTCCTTCACAAAGCTCAGTCACGAGGTACATCCTCTAGAGAATGGCACACAAACATACATACTGTATGTACATTTCTCATTTCTGACATCAAACGAGAAACCGCTGTCAAACACAATCCAGCTGCATACACAGTAGTATGATTCGGTTCACAATAGCACAGCTGAGTGAACTTTAAAGGAAAGAGGAGTGTGAAACAGAGTAGATTATGTTTTTGCTCTCACCTTTGGCGTCTCAAAAACTTCCTTCAGATGTATGATATGTTCATGTTTCACTTGTTTCATGATGCTCACTTCTCTTTCCAGATGTTTTACACCAGAAGTACCTGCCTGCATGGATACAAAGCATTTGACACTTGACCCATCCTTGACAACCATGGGAGCGGCTCTCCATCAATCACCTCTGACAACAGGTGAAACATAACCACCAAACACTTACCTTCTCTTTGTTCACCTTCTTAATTGCCCACTTCCTCTGCGTCTCAATGTGAGTGGCTTCGCAGACGACACCAAATTTGCCTTGACCTAATTTCCTCCCAAAGGAATAGATTTTCTGGGTATCCAAATAAAGAGGCCGCATTATGTGAAGTATTACATACACACTCCTTCTCCTATAGTGACAGTAAACAATGCTCCAGCTCTGACTAATGGGGTCAGAACGAGGGTGGGTTTGTTTTTCAGCTTCTCTATACTCCATTAAGTTGAGACCTGAATCCTTAAAGTGGAACTTAATTTTCAAGTTTGCCAGTCTCTGGAGTTTGGGAGAATATAGTATTTCTAATCAAGTTACAAATGATTAAGTTGCTGCTGCAGTTCATTCAATCTCAGGTCTAATTAACTTGATCATTATCTCTGCACATGCAAGGCTGAGCAATGCCTGCTGCGGATTTGACAAAGACAGCAGTCAGAAACCTCTTGAGAGGGCGAGGGCAATCAACAGCATAAATAGGTGTAATTTCCCTCCAGGCCTGATGAGGGCGCTGCCAGATTGGAGGGAGGTCACGCTAGGGTAAGCAAGGCCATGGCTCTGGTGTAAGGTAGAAATGGCCTTTTGCCACTAATTTGAAGCCATAGCCTTCTGATGGCTAACAAAATAATGTCTTCGGCGCAGCAAGAACAAAAATTCAAAAGAAAATTGGTTGGGAATATTCATATGGAATTTAGCATGCACTGCATGTAGATCAATATGGACTCTACCTGTATGTCGGATTCATCCTCAATGCGAGTGTGGGGCACCTTCTTCTCTGCACTGTTTGTCCATTGAGATGGCATTTTCTTTTCTGCTCCAGAAACATTTGTATGTCACTAAGGTGGCGATAAACCATTTTAGTAATTCATATAGAGAACCAACATAATTGCAAACATGGAAACCCTCACAAAAAGAGATCATAGAATTAACGACACTGGGGTATCAATCACTAACCGTGCATGCACCCGTATTTTGGCACGAAAACTGTGTGAATTTTTTTTAATGCCGAAATAATATCCATCAATAAATCACTACAAAAATTCGCCCCAAGTCTTAAAAAAAAAAAAAAAAAAAAAAGATTGCAAAGATTGACAATGTCTGCACAGTAGAGCTTGTATGAAAAGCCCTAATATGACAAGGACTTCCTCATGTAGAATCATCAACATTAGAATAGGTTAACTTGTGTAAACTTTCTGAACGTAGAAACTTTTCTGTGTTCTTATATGCAATTATTAGTGAACAATGACTAGTCTCTCAAAAGCTTGTATATTACAATGAATTGTAAAGTTTCAAATAAGATATCTCATTAAATATTCAGGCAGGAGTAAGTGTCTGTCATCATGTTCATGCATCTACGAGTCTAATGTCTAAACCGTAACCCTTTATTAGCTAGGCTTCAACTGCCGCTCTCCAATTCACTTCTCACTTTAAAAGAAAGTGTCTAAACTAACTCCACACTAACATTAAGTACAATTTACTCAGCTTAAAACCATGCTCCAGAGCCAAATTAAATGTAAAGCAATTATGGTGTGATGAGTGGAAGCGGCGAAGTGGATCCGCCACACAGACAAGAGATTAAATATTAATGAGGAAGCAGTGTCTTTAACCTCTCCTCTCTCAGTGGCATTATCAAGTCTCGCTGACAGGTCCTCTTATAACAGCACTGCCTCTCTTATTACTGACCATCTATCTGCTAAACAAATTGATTGTGACATTCTGAAAACTCTGATCAGCTCAATTAGTTACAGTATGTGATAAGAGTAGCAAAGGTCAAAGTGTAACACAATGGGGTTCCCTCTAAACAGGTTTAGGAAATGGGGAAAAATGATCACGACATAGAGACATATGAACTGAGAAGCTGCACCTTTTTGCAGCATTGGCAAGAGAATGTGTAAAAGAGATGGTTCTGAGGTGAATGATAAAATGTTGCTGAACCAGTGCTTTGTTAGTAGAGAGGAACTGTGAAGTCCTCTTCAAAAAAGCTCTTAAACTTCAAAAACTGAGTGGCATTTATGAAAAGGTGCATCAGCATTTCACTGGTTTAAATCGGGTAAAACTGCAAAACTCAGATATGAGGGAGCCAAACCAAAATTCATCCATAAATGACAAAACCCCTATTTCCAAAGTGCTAAGATCAGAGGGCAGAACAGTACATTGATAGCACTCTCCTTATGCTTAACGCTGAATACCTATTGATTAAGATTAAAGTTCAGGGATCAATGCTAAGGATTTTTTCTACTGGGCCAGTGGTTCAAATTTGTACTTGCCCTGCCAACATTTTCACTGGCCCTTCCACAAAAAATAAAATAGTTGCTGTTATCATTGTTTTTGATCTGTTATCTTGTATTCTAATAAATAAGCTTATATGACACCAATATTTTAGATACCAATTCAATTTTACAATTCTCGATTTCAATTTCGATACTGCAGCAAAAATTACTAGCCAAAAATAAACATAAATATAAAGTTTAAACATTATTAAAGACAAGTGACAGCCAGTAAATAAGAACAAATGAACAAATTACAAGTAATACAGTTAAATATAGGCCTATAGCACAAAAATAGAAATGACATGATGCTTTAGGTTTTTATGTTTGTAGATGTTCAGGTACAGAAATTGAAAAATCACATACAGTGGGAAAAAAAGTATTTAGTCAGCCACCAATTGTGCAAGTTCTCCACTTAAAAAGATGAGATAGGCTTGTAATTTTCATCATAGGTATACCTTCAACTATGAGAGACAAAATTAGGAAAAAAAATCCAGAAAATCACATGGTAGGATCTTTAAAGAATTTATTTGCAAATTATGGTGAAATAAGTATTTGGTCAATAACAAAATTTCTTCTCAATACTTTGTTATGTACCCTTTTTTGGCAATGACAGAGGTCAAATGTTTTTTCTGTAAGTCTTCACAAGGTTTTCACACCTGTCGCGAATAGCTCATGTTGAAATATGATATTAAACCATAACGAGTTATAATTAACTATTCTTATTTTAGATCCGCTGTAGATATTTATCTGACCACTCAGGGTCAACTGTCTTGTCATTTCTAAGAACGTTAATTTCCTGGTTAATGGAAATAACTTTCTTACTGTACAATTTTATAAGTTTGTAACGTAAATCTGCATTATTATTGACTCCGGTTATGAGTAAACAATGAAAACGTCAAGTGTGATACAAGTAAGACTTTATTAACTATTTAAACACTTAAACTAGTCTAACATACTTCATAAACACTTAAACTGGTCTAACATCCACATACACACACACACACATACAGTTGGTATAGGAAAGGGTTAAAGCTTAACTTAGTACAGAAAAGAGACATAAGGAATGACATTTATGGAACCATTTTGCATATTCAGCATATCTAAAACCTGAGGGAAAACGTCAGATTCTTAGTTCAAACAAACCTTGTAAAAAAGGTGTAACTGATACTTAATGCATCATTTAAATCGACTAAGTTTGATACTTGCGTATGTCTGAAAAGATTCCTGATGCAATCTTAAGGACCAAGATCTTGCTGAAGTTAGTTGATAAAAAGAACCAGTTTGAGTCAGAGAAACTTGATGAATGGAAAGGACTAGGCCAAAGAAAAGCCTGGCACAATGCTTTGGTATACTGAAGCGTTTTCTCACATCTTCATCTTAGCTTCTCACGACCACCGACATTGGCGGGTCACATGGGAGTTTGGCCTTTTTTTTAACAAGTCTCTTGCAGAGAGTCCGATCGAATTGCCTCTCAAGAGGGGTTCGTCCAATGAGGAAGGCTGAAATCCCAAGCGGGAGGTTGGAAATACTGGGGATTTTTATGACTCTTTGTCTGTAAGCATGGTATTTTGCATATGTAATTCGCTGGAGTGTTGAGGCACAAATTAGTACCGATTCTTAGAACATCAATATGTTGCATAGGTATCAGCATATAATATACACACTTGTTTCGATCATAAGAAGGCGAATTCATAGATACTAGACATGAAATAGTTATTTATATGAATGAGTGGTTTATCGTAAGCATGAATAAAATATTCTATAATACAACAGATTAATACAGAACAGCAATAATATACACAATGGCCTTAAGAAAATGGGTGTTCATTCAAAGAAGGTTTTCCTATGAATTAATTAGTAGAAAAGTCCATTTCTCCTGTGCATTTGTGTCCCTTTGTTTCTGGAGAATGCAGCTAAGTAGTCGGCTCGCATTCCACAAGGTTGTAAATGTATCGGGTTACCATGAAACCAGGGTCTTGTTCTGGCGTCCTGGGGTGTTACAAAGTATTTGTGAAATCTAGCTAACAAAATATATATTGTGTGTTTGATTGGTCCAGACGCTACAAAATCCCCCCTTTCGAGCGTTGTTGTCCGTAGAATAGACATCAACGAGCGATGTCAAGGTGCAGAACCATCGAACACACACCTGCCACTCACGGCTGGGAGCCAGTGGTGGTTTTTGGCTGTTGGTGCCGTGTTGGATGCTGTCTGGTGGGGTGCTGTGGTGATGTAGGCTGTAGCAAGGTGTGGGTCCTCGAGCTTATGCAGCAGGTGTCGAGGCTGTGTCACCTGTCATCCTGAAGTGAGTTAGTCCGGGTAGGATGTTTTTGTTGATGTTGTTAGCCAGTAGGCTATCTGTGGTACCCGTGATGTGGGACAGCTGGGTTAGAGTCTCACTGGTGAGAGTGCAGGTGGTTCCATTGTTTGCTGGGAACTGTTATGGAGATTCTATTGTGTGTAGAGAATTTCTGACTGACCTAGTGTTGATGGCAGGAAAGCGGCAGGTGGTTTTGAGCTCTCTGCTTTGCTCAACGTCACTAGAAATTCGATGTTTGCGGTGTCACTTGGCTCTTGTGGTGGCACCGACTTGAGCTTGCCTGAGTTGTGTTGGTAGAGCTTTCGCTGTTGGGCATGTGGGCCCGTTGCTCAATCCAACGTTGTCTGGCTGCTTCTGGGGGTGTCGACCGGTTTCAAGGGATGCTCCTCCCTTGGAGGGGCCTGATGCTGTGTTGCATCAGGCAAGGTGTCAGAAGTTTGTCCTTCTCAGTACTCCTTTGTTGAGTTTTGTTCAAGGAGCTCTTTGCGAGTGTCAGCAGCTCCTGTAACCAAGAAGTAGGCGTGTCCAGCTGTCCTTTTGTAGCCCTCCGTTGTGTGGATGAGGATGTTGTGGTGGACTGCTGTTGGACATACGGTGGTGTTTGCAGGATGAGGATGCCTTTTCCCAGTGGTTGGTCTGGAACCTGGGTCTGTTGCCATGGTGATGGCTCTGTCTTCTTCTGGCTAGGGGCTTTCTGTAGAATGGTTTTGTATTGTGGCATTGCTGGGTGCCTTCTGGTGCCCGCTTCGGATTCTGAGTTGTGAAGTTCAGACTCAGTGGGGTTTAACAAACACCTTTAGTGGAGGCCTTGTACTTGTTAAAGGCCTTCTGTGTCAGGTTACACAGCGGTTGATTAGGCATTGTGCGGCAGGTCCTAATGCCTAGATGACTTCTTGCAGTTGGTGTCCTCCGCCATCCCAGGGTAAGTGTGAGCTTTGGAGTAAGTTTGTCAAGTCTGTGGTAGTAAGCATGGGGAGTTTCACGCCGGCCCTGCTTGGTGTCTGGGGCAGTGATCAGTCCGTGTTCAGACTCTGGGTCTGAGAGTATTTAGGTTGCCAGATGTGTTGTCTCTGGCCAGCTCGTTGGGGTCTGTGGGGTCACACGGTGTGTGTGTCTGCAGTGAGCCTCTGGAAAAGTCCCTGCCCCACCCCTTTGTGTCTGCTGGTTGGTGACGTGTGAACAGTGGGCTCTCGCCCCCCCCCCTCACAGGTTCAAACTCTTGGCTGAGGGGTTGGGCCTGCTGGCCAGGGGAAGTTCTTTTTCGTGTTTTCCCTATCTGTTCGCCTTTTGGTCTGCAAGCATATTTCAGTTCATTTGTGACACTGAATTCACCTCGTTGCGTTGCTTCGGTTCGCCTGAATTTTTTTTTTTTGTTGCAGCTGCAGAGGTTTTCAGGGAGCTGACTTGTGAAGTGTCAAGCAGAATTCACCTCGTTGCGTTGCTTCGGTTCGCCTGAATTTTTTTTGTTGCAGCTGCAGAGGTTTTCAGGGAGCTGACTTGTGAAGTGTCAAGCAGAAGGCTTTGGCTCCCTTTCCCCCCCTTTCGTAGCTGTGCACAGGCATGGAGGGTTTGCACTGCTGGCGACGTGATGTTCAGACGGCTGTCTTTTGCTTAATTCTATGCGCAGTCGGTAGGACTGTTTAGATTTTTTTCTGAACTATGTCAAGCTCCTCTTTAATTGCTGATTCAGGGTTTGGACCTCAGCTCTGTCTTTATGCAGGTGGCCTTGTAAGGCCTAAGTTGTGGTGTCTTTCTCATTTAGTTCCACATGTGTTGTTTTTAAGAGTGACTTTGTGTGAAATAGTTCTCTTTTCAAGTCCTGTGTGATTGCTTTTTCCAGCGGCGCTTGGTGTTGTGCAGCTGTTAGAGCCTCTGTGAAGACGGGTGATTTCTTTCTGTCGCACCATTCTGTTAGGTTCTTTGCATCCGTTCTGTGCTTTCTCTCTTTGAGCAGGTGTCAGTTCTCTGCAGAATTCTGTGCCTTGCAGTTTCAGCTCATATACCTCCTGTCTGAGGCCCTTGAGGGTGTGGGCCGAGGAGAGGATGATGCTGGTCAAGTGTTCGCTTATGTCGCAGTCTCGCTGTTCCTTTCTTTGCCATGGCAGGTCGTTGGCTGCTTTGAGCTGAATGATGTCCATTACAGTGCTCTACTGAGTGTCCAGGTGGTCCTGGTGAGCTGCCAGGGCTGGATGTCTGTGGAATGTCTGCGACATACTGTCACACTTGTGGGAACACCAGAGAGAGAGAGTCACAAGGCAAATGCAGGTACGTACAGGGGTGTTAAGGTATCTCTAAGGGGAACGGTTGTGTAGGCCGTGTAAGGTATGACTAGTTGGTGGGAGGCAGCTAGTGAGGTAGGTTGCTATGTTTTTGTGTTCGTGAACACATAGAGAGAGTTTGAGTAACTTTGTTGATGGTGCTGTAAGCAGGGGTCAGCTGATGACCGGGCTATACTACTGATGGTTCACGGGTTTGGTCACTATGACGAAACTGAAATAAAATAAGATGAACTCAAAAAAAAAAAGGAACATTTTTACCTATTTTAGTTTTGTTTCTAAGAGATATGGCTAAGCAGGTTTCACTTGTGTGTGATGCTGCAATAGACTTCATAACCCTAGGGTTAGGCTGTTAGCTAAACTAGCAGGGACCCATCAAATACCTCTTCAAAAGAAAAAGAAACAGTGGGAATTGTTCCTAGTTTTATCTTGGCTTACATTGTGTTGAACAGTAGCTGCAATTCAATGTATTAGGTCTGGCACTGAGGCGTGAGGAGAAGTATAGAGGAAACAGGGATTATGCTACTAAAAACCTGTATAACTCGCTAAGGAAACAACAGTTGCTCGAACTACTGTAATCCTATCCAAAAACGACGATGGTGATGGTGGAATAACTAAAATAAGGTAAAAGTAAAATACAACAAACAAAAATTGAAATAAAAAAGTGGTCCTAAGAGCTGTAGGAAATTAAAGGGGGAAAGTAAATAAACAAAATAAAAGTAAAAATAAAAATGGAATAAAATAAATAAAAATTTGATTTAATTAAATCTCAAATTTAATACAAATCAATTTAGTTGAATTGGTACATTTGTGCTAAACAATGTAAATAAATGCAATAAAATAAAAAAAAAAAGTTAAAATAAAAAATAAACAATAACACAAGTAAAACCCAGTATGTGGGTGGGTCCCACAGGGACCTGTGAGGGCATCAACAGGAAGTGACACCAGGAGTGACGGAGAGAGAGAGGGAGAGAGAGAGGGAGAGAGAGGTGTGGTTAGAAAGTTACACTTTACATGCCTATTTAAGTGTTAGTCAGATGCTAACAGCTAGCCGTTGAGGTAAAGGGCTTAGCTTAAGAGTTAGCGTTAGTTACACTCAATTCTTTGTTGACACACAGGTCTGTGACGTGAATGCTGTTGTCAGATTAACCGGAAGAGTCTGCTCACACTTCCGGGGTCACGTGTTGCTAGGAGACCAATGCAAGCTCACAACAGGTGCAGGTGGAGCAGACTTGCACTGCTGTGAGCATGCATGGGAAACTCATGCATGTCCCATACAAATTCATTCATTACTCAAAACAGCACATTCACTTCACAGGCAATGGTGGATTCGTAGTTAGCTACGCTAGAATAACACATTAATTTTACATAAATGTTTCACATGAGCAGATCAATATGAATACAATGATACTTAACACATAATAAGGCCTTAAATTAATGATATGAGGAGTATAGCTCAGATCACCTACACAGTGCTGAAAAAAGGGGATTTCTTCGCCCAAGATCAGACCGATTCATTCTGGTACCATTTATATGAGCTGCTAATCTGAGATTGCGTCGTCAGAAAATAGATTTATGCTCCACTAACAACAGAGATTAGGATTTCTTCGCTAAAATCAGGTTAGTTTCTTATCGTACGATTTAAAAACATTATAGCACTGAAACTTTCTAATACCTGTGGGAAGGCACCTTCAAGCTATAGTTTTTACTGATTAATATTCAGAACCTGGTGCGCCATGTATAGCTTACGTAAATGTTTCACATGAGTGGGTCGATATGAATACAATGATACATAACACATAATAAGTCCTTAAATCAGTGAAATGAGGAGCATCGTTCAGATCACCTACAACAGTGCTGAAAGTGTGGATTTCTTCACCCAAGATCAGACTGGTTTATTCTGGTACCATTTATACGGGCTGTTAATCTGAGATTTCGTCGTCAGAAAAGACCTATACTCTACTAACAACAGAAATTAGGATGTCTTCGCTAAAGTCAGGTTAGTTTCTTAACGTACGATTTAAAAACATTATAGCACAAACTTTCTAATACCTGTAGGAAGGCACATTCAAGCTATAATTTTATCTGGTTTTGATCAGGAATTGGTATGCGCATGGAGAAGAAGTTACTGACTTATGAAACAGACACATAAGGTTGCTTATTGGGTCTGCTTGCAAGCAAGGTTTAAAACGACTCCACCGTTCTAAATTACTGCTCGTACTGCATAAAGTAGGAAACTATTGTTTTCTGGTTAGCTTGTCAAAGTTTCTGGGGGTCGCATCATGCGCTGCTGCAGGGATGCTTGGAAGGGACCCCCTCCTCTCTGTGGTTGCTGGAGGTATTATGGGTCTGTCTGCTGAGTTGTTAAGCAGAAAGTGCTGGCTCCCCCTTTCGTAGCTTCGTGCACCTGAGGGAGTTTTGCACTGCTGAGTGAGGATGCAGGAGTAGGGTGTTTCTCCCACTGTGTTTCCTTTTGCAGCCTTTAAGAGTACCTGAGTTCTCTTTGGACCTTGTCAAGTTTGTCTTGAGTGTTGTTCAGCTGCTGGATCAGAGTCTCAATTCTGGCAACTTTGTCTAAGAGCTCAGAATTTTGCTGCTTTCATAGTAATTTTGTGTGGGTTGTTTCCTTTCCAGGTCCTTTCTTTTTTTTTCCCCTGGCCCCCCCCCCCTGGCCCCCCCCCTTCCAGGTGCTCTTGCTGTTCAGCAGCTGTCAGAGCCTTTTTAAATCTATTGATTTCCTCCTGTAACTCCATTTTGCTGGGGTCCTTGTGGGCTACCGCTGTGATCTGTTGCTTGAGATCATTTACCTCCTGTTTCAGACCCATGAGGTTGTGGGCCAGGAAGGTGATGACCTTGGCGAGCTTTTTGTAGCCAAAACTCTCGCCCGAGTCCTGAGTCTGAGGTACACTTCTTTCTGTGTCCAGTTGCTTTCGGCTCAGTTGGTGGTCGTCGGGCCTGGGTAAAGGGTGTGTTCCTCACGACGCCTGGCCAGCCCTCTCTGGTCTGCATTCTGGGCAGTTAGTCTGAGCATCTGCAACGTTTTGACACACTGGTGTTGAGAGTAAGGGCTAGAGACTACTACAAGATCAAAACAGAGTGTGAATGCTAAAATAGTTTTGGGTCAGCATATGTTTTGCTGAAAAGGACGTAAACAGGATTTTGATTGATGATTTAAGACTACTGTTAAATTATTGTCAAATTATCACTCAGAATTTGCTGACGGTTCCCCAAACAAGCTTAATCTCTGAGGTATGAAGGAGAAAAGGGAAAAGCAGAAGGAAAAGGAGAGCATTTCTATTCAGATTATGCTGATTATTTTTGAAAATAACAAATCAAAAATAGAAATGTCTCTGTTTCCTTTTGAGGTTCAGAGAGAACATCTAGGGGGCATAACATGTAAATGGATTTGAAATTAGCTGACTGCTATTAACAAAAAAAGGTAATCATTCTGGTATTAGGAACAAATAGCAGCACTAGTGATTAGTGTGTTACTAAAAGCACCCAATACCTCAATGAGTCTTTCCTCGATAGACCGTTAAGATTTAATTAAATTTAGATTTAATTAACTAGTAACTAAGCAATAGCATTCAGGAAGGATACATCTAGATAGTTAAATTCGCTGAGACGAATTGAAGATTGAGAAACATAGAAAAAGAAGAAAAAGAAGGAAGAGAAATGGAAAAAAATCAGAAACCAGGGATTAGGTTAATTTCAAATTACTTCACACTGCACACACACACATGTTGTATTTAAGAGCTTCAATTAAAGAGTGTTAACCCCTAATTGTTAAAGCTATTTGAGTAGCTTAGCCTAAAATGAAACTATGCTAAGTCGTGTTAGCTTAGCTGCTTCAAATGGTTTGTTTACAAACATGGCGTGTTGTGCTATGTGACGTTAGCACTTCCTGTGACAAGTTGTTGTCACGGTAACCAATGCATGCCAGTGTAATTAACGCAGTTTAATGTCTGTCTATGTTAAACAGTCATAGTTTTAGAACGTGGTGCTTTCAGCCTTCAAGACTTGTGGCATTACCTAAGCACTTCGTTGAGTGCTTCTCTAATGTAACAATAAACTTCTTGCACTTTTTTAAAGAATTACAAACTGGTGTTTCCTGTAAGTTAAAACCGGTTTAAACATATATGTAGTTATGTTTGCCTCACATATGAGTACTAAAGTACAGTATTACACCTTTAATTTCACTCAGCGAGTGAAACACAGTAATGACCACCAGGTTGCTCGGCTTATATATATACAGTCAAAGTGTAGATGAATTGCTTCAATCTAATTATAAACTATAAGGCCTTTATGCTGTAGAAAGGGGAGCAGCGCTCACATCTACATTGATATAACTGTACTGAGATTCCTTCTTCAAAGAAACAATTTCAACACTACTGCGATTTTTGTGATTTCTTCACTAAAGCATATTACGTTATGGTACAGTTTGGAAATGCCGCTGAGCTGAGATTCAGACTTACGCTTTGTCAAGACAGATTTATGCTTTAATACTGAAATTAGGGTTTCTTTGCTAAAATCAGATTAACCTTACACCGATGCCATTAAGCATGAAATACATAAAGACTCTCACAATTATAATAGCAGTACCAATTCAAACCCCCACTTTATCTGCATCTCAACAAGCCAGCAAATAGGGACACAACAGCGCATCTGAAGTCACGCCCTATTTTAACCTGGGCTATCAAGCACACACTTTTAAGTTGACAGTTTTTAAACTCATAACTTTCGTTTTATCGTGCCCGCATTCTCCACCAATCTGTAGCGAATCAGCTCATGGGGAAATATGAATAATTTACCATAACTAGTTATAATTAACTATGCCTATTTTAGATCCACTGTAGATATTTAGCTGACCCCTCAGGGTCAACCGTCTTGTCAATTCTAAGAACGTTAATTTCCTGGTTAAAGGAAATAACTTTCTTACTGTACAATTCTATAAGTTTGTAACGTAAATCTGCATGATTATTGACTCCGGTTATGAGTAAACAATGAACACGTCAAGTGTGATACAAGTAAGGTTTTATTAACTACATAAATACTTAAACTAGTCCAACATACTACATTAACACTTAAACTGGTCTAACATACACTACACACACACACACATACACAGTTGGTATAGGAAAGGGTTAAAGTTTAGTACTAAAGAAAGAGACATAAGGAATGACATTTATGGAACCATTTTGCATATTCATCAGATCTAAAACCTGAGGGAAAACGTCAGATTCTTAATTCAACAAACCTTGTAAAAAGGTGTAACTGATATTTAATGCATCAATTAAATCGACTAAGTTTGATACTTGCGTATGTCTGAAAGAGATTCCTGATGCAATCTTTAGGCCCAAGATCTTGCTGAAGTTGGTCGATGAAAAGAACCAGTTTGTGTCAGTGTCACTTGATGAATGGAAAGTACTAGGCCGAAGAAAGGCCTGGCACATATGCTTTGGTATCCTGAAGCGTTTTTTCTCACATCTTCATCTTTGCTTCTGACTGAACCACCGACTGGGCGGGTCACATGTAGTGTGGCCTTTTAAAGCCTGCAGAGGTTCACGCCTCTCAAGATGGGTTTGTCCAATGAGGAAGGCTGAAATCCCAAGCGTGAGGTTGGAAATACTGGGGATTTTTATGACTCTTTTTCTGTAAGCATGGTATTTTGCATATGTAATTCTCTGGAGTGTTGAGGCACGAATTAGTAAAGATTCTTAGAACATCAGTATGTTGCATAGGTATCAACATATAATATACATGCTTGTTTCTATCATATGAAGGCGAATTCATAGATATTAAACACGGTATATGTAAGGTTATATTAATGAGTGTTTTATCGTAAGCATGAATAAAATAGTCTATAATACAACAGATTAAATACAAAACAGCAATAATATACACAATTGCCTGAAGAAAATGGGTGTTCATTCAAAGAAGGTTTTCCTATGAATTAATTTGTAGAAAAGTCCATTTCTCCTGTGCATTTGTACCCTTTGTTTCTGGAGAATGCAGCTGAGTGTCGGCTCGCATTCCACAAGGTTGTAATTGTATCGGGTTACCATGAAACCAGGGTTTTGTTCGGCGTCCTGGGGTGTTACAAAAGTATTTGTGAAATCTAGCTAACAAAATATATATTGTGTGTTGGAGTGGTCCAGACGCTACACACTGTTGCTGGTATTTTGGCCATTCCTCCATGCAGATCTCCTCTAGAGCAGTAATGTTTTGGGGCTGTCGCTGGGCAACACGGATTTTCAACTCCTCCAAAGATTTTCTATGGGGTTGAGATCTGGATACTGGCTAGGCCACTCCAGGACCTTGAAATGCTTGGGGGTTGGGACGTGGCAGCCGATCTCTTCGTTGCCCGGGCGGTGTGTTTGGGCTCATTGTCATGCTGAAAGACCCAGCCACGTTTCATCTTCAAATGCCCTTGCTGATGGAAGGAGGTTATCACTCAAAATCTCACGATACATGGCCCCATTCATTCTTTCGTTTACACGGATCAGTCGTCCTGGTCCCTTTGCAGAAAAACAGCCCCAAAGCATGATGTTTCCACCCCCATGCTTCACAGTAGGTATGGTGTTCTTTGGATGCAACTCAGCATTCTTTCTCCTCCAAACACGACAAGTTGAGTTTTTAACAAAAAGTTATATTTTGGTTTCATCTGACCATATGACATTCTCCCAATCCTCTTCCGGATCATCCAAATGCTCTCTAGCAAACTTCAGACGGGCCCGGACATGTACTGGCTTAAGCAGGGGGACACGTCTGGCACTGCAGGATTTGATCCCTGGCGGCGCAGTGTGTTACTGATGGTAGCCTTTGTTACTTTGATCCCAGCTCTCTGCAGGTCATTCACTAGGCCCCCCCGTGTTGGTCTGGGATTTTTTGCTCACAGTTCTTGTGATCATTTTTACCCCACGGGGTGAGATCTTGCGTGGGCCCCAGATCGAGGGAGATTATCATTGGTCTTGTATGTCTTCCATTTTCTAATAATTGTTCCCACAGTTGATTTCTTCACACCAATCTGCTTACCTATTGCAGATTCAGTCTTCCAGCCTGGTGCAGGTCTACAATTTTTTTTCTGTTGTCCTTTGACAGCTCTTTGGTCTTGGGCCATGGTGGAGTTTGGAGTGTGACTGTTTGAGGTTGTGGACATGTGTCTTTTATACTGATAACGAGTTCAAACAGATGCCATTAATACAGGTAACCAGTGGAGGACAGAGGAGCCTCTTAAAGAAGAAGTACAGGTCTGTGAGAGCCAGAAATCTTGCTTGTTTGTAGGTGACCAAATACTTATTTTACCGAGGAATTTACCAATTAATTCTTTAAAAATCCTAAAATGTGATTTTCTGGATTTTTTTTTGCTCATTTTGTCTCTCATAGTTGAAGGTATACCTATGATGAAAATTACAAGCCTCTCTCCCTTTTTAAGTGGGAGAATTTTCACAATTGGTGGCTGACTAAATACTTTTTTGCCCACTGTACAAATAACATTTGCATATTCTTCACCTCTGTGTTGCACGCTTTGATTTTTCATAGCCATTTTGAATGAGAGGCACCCCTGCATTTTAATCATGTTATTTCGGTTTTGGGTTTTATTATTAAGAACCATATAATTTCAAAATCTGAAGCAAAAACAAAATAACCTGACTTTGTTTTGGCTGCAAGAACCCTGTATGGACCGAGTGCGGACTTATTACCCATCAGTCAAAGGTAGCGCGACAGCCTGGGCCCCAAAAGCCAAGGGCCCCTAAATGCTTTCATATAGGCTATGCCATTAAGTGCTGACACTCGAACGGTTGCTGTTTTCGGTGTTTGTTACCACGACACCCTCCGACAACTGTCCGAGTTGAACGTGCTTTTTGTGTACCCTGCTTGAGGGAGATGAAAATATTATGCATCTGAAGCTGTAATTAAATACTGAGAAACGGTGTGTATTATAAGTTTATAATTGTTTTAAATGCCGCTTACTCATTTATGAGGACACAGTTACTTTTTTAGTTGATATAATGTGTGTAAATGTATAATTGCCTTTTCATAATTTTTTCATTTTTTTTTTAATTTGTAGTTAAAACAACTAAAAATAAATGTATTTTAAAGTTTAGAATTAGACAGGCTTTGCACACAGGCTTATGCTGGTAACTCATCAGTGGATTTTCCTCGTCAATATAGGCTATATTTTTACACTTTTCTCATTCTATATTTCTGACGTTCCAAAAGTGCCTCCTACTGGCAGAGAATGAATGTTCATTTTCAATAATCCAGTCTGTAGTTTTTGTTCAGATCAATGCGAAAATCCACCCACATAACCCTGTTTTAAATTAATATCATAATTTATACTTTCGAAAATTGTTTAAAGGCTCAATTGTGAGGTTTATAATTTTATTATTTATTTTGTTTTTGTGAAAACCTGAATCTCAACTGTAAATCAGTTGCTATTTCGTGGTCTACAACATGAAAGAAAACCATTATAACACATTGGACATGAAAAATGTAGAAATATTGACACAACTACTGGGCCCATTGTACAGCAGCACGCATCACACAAAAAAGGACCCTCAGAAATGTGTACAAGGTATAGGTTGGCCCATTCCTATATTTGCCGCCTGGGTCCCCCAATTCATAAATCCGCCCCTTTGTTGACACAGAAAGCAGTGGCTGAATAGACCAGATTCACTCTCTGACATGTAGTGGGCGTCTCTTCGGAGGGTGGGTACGACAGTTAGGTACGCGTTTCCTTAGTTACCGCTGTAAACACAGCAGCGCTGCACGTATTAACACCAATTTAAATGCATTATACAGAGACAAAATGAAAAGAAAACGCCATTACTGAAAACAGCCAGTTCCATTCCCCTCAGAAACACATTCATAAAATACAATATTTGGATTTTCATCCTATATTTTGTGCATCGTGAACAGTGATCTTGTTTTGTCTGCTATATTATTTTCTCCTCTTTGTGTCGGTCTTCAGCATCTCTGGCCTCTGTTGACGGCCGTTTACAGACTAAGTATAATAATAACGTAATATTTCCACACAACTGGCCATTGGGAAAATGATTGCAGTGCAGTTTGTGCAACAGAAGATAGTCTGAAATAAAACAAAAAATGTCCGGTAGATCGGTGCATCTGTACTCCAGTGTATAAATTCAATATAGATTAATCATTGTTAAAGTCTTAAAAACACATGCAAATGATAAAATGTCGTGACAACGCTGCAGTGGCCCGATCATGCAAGTGACAAATCCATCTACTGCCCCGAACGTCTTTCACGCTGGCCCCGGGCCATCGGGCAGTCCTTATTGTCGAGCCCTGAAGTTTTTCTTGTGCTGCTGAAAGGATGCTTCTTACTGAGGTCTTGCTGAGAAGAAATTAGAATAAATTAAACTTTCATTCTGCAATTTAAACCTGCATACATACATTTTATGATTATTTTTAATGGGATTTTGCCTTGTATTTGATAACATCAGCAATTCCACACACCGTGTCAGAGTACATGCATTTCCCGCCAGGCCACGTTTCACATCTTTGAGCTACGTTTACAGAATTTCATTTTTACAAGCTAACTACAGAAGCAAAACATCTTTTTACAAGCACAAATTTTCAATGAGCACAAAAACTTAAACAGGCAAGAGGGTAGTAAGGGCTGGGTGATAAAACGATAACGATAATTACCGCGGTATAATATTCCTTGATAAAACGATAACAAGAGTTTGATAAATGTTCAATATAATGTTTATGTGCCATAAAGGGAGCAAAACAACACTACTCATTTGAAGCGCATCACACGGACCATTTATCCGCTCAGCTCAAAGTTCAAACAGCAGCGTACTCGCTGATGAGTCTCGGTCACGCGACACTAAACAGTGCTGTGAGATCCAGTGTGAAGCACTTGAATTCAGCAAAGAGCACAAATGACTCAGTGATTTAAAAAAACTAAAAGTTTTTTTAAAGCCTATGACAAACCGGAGACACACTGTCGCACGGTAGCCATCAGAAGCTTGTCATTCTACAGATCTGCCATCATTTACTGTATTAAACCAAAACCCCCCCTAAAAAAAACTGCATCTATTGTGGGATATTCATATCGAATGTTATTATATTATTAATGTAGACATGTATTAAATGTATTAAAGGAGTAATGGATAATAATTACAGATTTGTTTGTGTTTTTTATGTTTCGATTAAGCCATAGCGTTTGTGTAGGCTATTTAGCCTACTAAATGTATTTAGACTTCTGTTTTTCATCAAATACCCAGAAACAATATAGTTACAGTTTTAACCATAGTATTGAGGTGCTGTATGGTGTGTTTTAAACCTGTGGTTATCATGAACTAAATTTATGCTACTATAAAAGACCAGACAGTTAATTTTAATACACTCACAGTCAGAATAATTACATTTCATCAGATAAAAATGAGGTTGTTACAATTTTTACAGATGTTACTGTTTTTGTTAATGAACATAAATTTACATCTGCATCCTAACTCAAGCTACTACTACTGTCAACTCAAGCTACTGTCAAAGGTGCAGTTCTCTCTTTCTTCCTTCGCCCTTGCTTCCCTTTTTTCAGGGGGTCCGCCACAAGCGGAGGTGATCCGCACAACCGATTTGGGCACAATGTTTTATTGCCGCATGCCTCTTCCTTTCCGCAACACGCCACTGGATGGGGCACTAACTTGTGCAACCCAGTGCTGGAAACACTCATTCACTCACTCATTCACACACACACTCACTCACTACAGCCAATTTACTTTGTCCAATTCACCTATACTGCATGTCTTTGGATTGTGGGGGAAACCAGAGCATCAAATGTGCAGTTCTAAGAGACCAACATTTTTTTTTTAATTTAACATTATTAATATTGGAGCCTACAAACTGTGCTGAAGATACACATCATCAAAAGTCAGGCAACACAAATCTGTTTCATGATGTGAAACAATATCACTCATTAGGAAAATTCAGAAAACTAAGAAATACTTTGTTCTATTAAGGAATTAATTTTTTATTATTAAAATATATTATTAATTATTTTTATTATTTTGTTAAGGAAAAATGACTGGAAAAGTGTAAAGAACTCAAAAACGTGAAGTGTTTGTCATGTTCTGATGATAAAGAGTAGTTTAAAACCACAGTTAACGGTCTGGTTTCTACAAATTTCACTTAGGAGCAAAAAATCTGCCTTTAAACTTGAAAGAAAGAAATATTTGAAAAGTATTGTATAATTATTGATTTGCTGATACTTAAAAAAAAAAATGTTATATGATAATTTTTTTTTGGGGGCATTTGCCCCAGCCCAGTATAAGCTTCACTCTAAAAGAGACACATTTTAGTTCCCTCACAGAATATGCCATCAGCTAAGAACAATCCACAGACCTCCCAGATTTCTGGAAGCACTCAAAGGAAAGTAATTGTGGCAGACAGAATGTCCACAATTGATCCTCTTGCATTTTTCATTTCTTGGCCATAATAGTAAAAATCCCATTAGTGCTTGTTTACTGATTGTTTATGGACTAAAATATGCATTATTTCTCCTGACTGTGGGAGATGCTGTGTCTATGGCTTGAGCCCAAATTAAATGTGACACTGGATTGATGTCTGAACACACAAAGATATAACAGTTCTCTTCTGCTCTTTTCTCTCTATCACATACAATTTTCTTCCTACTTCCCCTCATGCTGTCCCTCTCTCTCCTCTTCTTATTTCCCTTCTTGCTAATATTTGAATTATGGTCTTTCTGAAAATTATTTGGACTTGACATGAGTCATTCATGTTACGCTGTACCTTTTAAGCTCTGTAAAAATCAATCAATCAGTCAATAAATAAATGCAAAATTCTGTCATGAAATTCTAGATGGCGCAGCTGGGTCGTTAACACAAACTGATAATATTCACAGCATTAAACTACTTGGCACAAGCTGATTGGTTCATGTTGCATACGCAACCAATGAGCTTACTGCTTTACATTTAAATGGCTGGTTGGCATTCACTAGAGCATTTCACAGCGCACTTTCAGAGTTCCTCTGAAACCCTCCACCTTTATCGACGGTACACCTTCTTCGATAACGATAGAAAAAAATGTTCGATATAGCACACGATATAGGCACGTGCTATGAGTAGCAGACAGCACACACAAACACGAACACATGCTGAAATGAGTACTGTGCCTGCCTGTGATGAGGAGATTGTGAATAAAAAAAAATTAATAGTCCGAATGTAAATACAGTTGGATTTGAATGTTAGTTGTGCATCAGGGAGCGTCATCAGTGGAGCTCGAGATGCGGTGAGTGATGTAAGTGACGTTGTAGTTTAATTTTTTGTTAGTCTAGCCCATGAGACGTGCAGTTGCTGCGTTATTCATTTAAAATTTTAGAGAAATATAGAAGCTCAATGCGAATATTTTGAATGGGTTAAAACCGAAACCAAGGCATTCACACAGAACGCATATTCAGCGCATTTTTAGACGGACAAATATGACTGCTGCACTCCCGTCTCACACAAGAGATGTATAGAAAGCCATGCAATGTTAAAACGGTTTAAACTTTTAGAAAACATGTCGCGAATTTGTGGAGGTTTATTCCTTATCACCTTGTCTCATATGTTTTTAAATGCAGTCTTTGTGAATGGCATTTCGGCTCTTTGGATTAAACAATGCATAAATATATGATGCTGTTTTGTTCATAATTGTTTATGCAATTTACAAAATTATATTTGATTTTTATGAGTTAATTTAGACGTTATGCACATTTTTATAGAGTTACTTCCTTGCGTTGACAATTTAATGCGCTGCATTATTTTGCTCATTGTGCCCTCCTGTGGCCTCGGGAGACAAAAGTTTCCTTAAGACCTATTTTAATCTGCATATAAAACATTAGAAATTAGATATTTGTTTAATTTTTGTGTTTGATTGTTAAAACAAAAAATATTTGTTGGTTGTCTCAATAAATTGGGTTAATTTAAAATACAGTGGTTAAATGTAAACATTTTTCTATTGCTCTTTGTTTTAAAAAAGGTTATAAAAAAAAAAGTCAATAATTATCGATAACTGACGATATGAAACATTGTATCGTTGATCACATTTTTTTTTTTTTTTTTTTTTTTTTTTTTTTAGCTATATCGACCAGCCCTAGGTTAATATATTTGTTATTTGTGCAGCAGCAGTATGTCTTAAATACTCAAAGCACCGTATCAACATATGTATTGGTGGTAGCAAGTTCCTGTATTTTGCTTTGCAGCAGAGCAATATCTACACAACATCAATAACCAGCAGCAGCGTAGCAGATCTATTCTGCCAATACCAAATACATTAACATTGTTATATCCATCACTATGTTAAATCTTCCGAGAGTTGTCATGATAGAAATATGTTTGTGTATAAATAGTTCTAGGGCTATTAAGGAGGCCTAATATGATAGAAAGCGAAGTTGAAAACACAGGGGGAAAAAGATTGGCAGAAAAATGTGTGTTGTTTACATTTTGGAAATTTGTTTGAATTCTTAATAAATTGCCTGTTTTTTATAATAGAATGACATGCGAGTTATTTTTTAAAATTCACATATTTAAAAAAATATTTTTTGAAAACAAAAATGTTTAAAAAATAGTGACTAATATTTAATCTAATATATTAAGACACACGTGATGGGGATATGACAGGCCACCCTCAAAACGACACTTTGCAATTGAATCGCCATTGTCTATTAATTTTTTTTAGTTTACTCCGCCAGACCGGCTATATATATATATATATATATTATATACTAAGATTATAATAATTTTTTGTAAAATGGCACAGTTTTTTAAATATCTGAAAGTACACTCTTAACATCAGTCAGTCAAGCATTATAATATGATAATCAAGTATTATTTAATGATAGAACTTTAGTAATTAGAATTAAAACTTGATAACCATGTATGAATGCATATTAATCATTTTAACTGAACTTAGGACTGGTGTTGTTTTTTTTTTGGTCATTCAGTGTTTCTGTAAAAAAAATTTGGAAAACAAACAATAACACTGATAAGATATTATTATTATTTTACGATTTCTACTAATAAGAACAATACAAAAAAGAACTAAGGATTAATTCATGAATATTAATCAGGTTGTGTGCGTTCGCTAGTACTGATTCGCTGAAATCAAAACAGGGACGATAATAGGTCCCTGGTGAGCGCCAGCCAATGAGATTGTCATTTGTGCATTAGCTCCACCCACTACCGGAGAACCCGGCAGTTCTTAAAAGCTGAAGAATTATCAAAGGAACGCTGTTATTTTGACAGGAAAATATATCAAAGAATATTGTTTACATATAGCGCGTCAATTCTCTCTCTTTCTCTCTCTCTCTCTCTGCGTGTGTGTGAGACAAAGCGATGGCGAGTCGTGCGCCTTCACAATAGAGTTAACGTTACTGTTACAATTCTGTTTAATCTTTACATGGATGATCTATCTGAATGTTTGAATGCTTGTAAAACTGGGTGTATGATTTGGAATATTCTAGTGAATCATATTATGTATGCAGATGATCTTGTGCTGTTTAGTCCTAGCAGTGCTGGTCTTCAACAGCTTTTAACTATGTGTTCTGATTATGGTCTTGAACATGATATTTTATATAATCCTGATAAGAGTGTGGTTATGATTTGCACAACTAAGGAGGATAAAAGTATACAATTTCCAGTTTTCAAGTTGTCTAATAGGAGTCTCACTGTGTGTGCTTAAAATATAATACCTTGGACATTTCATCACTGAACGCATGACAGACGATGAGGATATTGAAAGGCAACGCATATACCGAATATAATTTTACGTAAGTTTAGTTTCTGTTCAGATAAGGTGAAGGTGACACTTTTTAAAGCATATTGTACAACACTTTATACTGCTCATCTGTGGTTCAACTATAGAACATCTAGTTTACAGAAGCTGCAAGTAGCTTATAATGATGCAATGAGAATTTTACTAAAGAGACCTAGATGGCATAGTGCAAGTGAAATGTTTGTGAGTGCAAGAGTGATCACTTTTAAAGCACTGTTAAGAAATCTTATGTATAGATTTATCTGCCGGCTAAATGCTTCAAAAAATGAGATTATTGTGGGTCTATCAAATATAAGGGTTAGTACTACACGGTATCAGTCAAAGCTGTGGAAACATTGGTATTGTTGTATTTTGTAACTTTTTATTGTGGTGGTAGATGCTGTGGGTTGTATATATTGTCCTATTGTCTTATTTTTTTATTTTTACAAAAAACTTGAGTCTGTATAAAGAGATTGATTGATTGATTGATTGATTGATTGTTACGTGCGCTGCGCATCCATTGAGATGAACTAAAGAACAGAGCAGATTGCTTGATGGAGAGTGAAACGAGTGAAAATATATCTGTGCTAAACTTATACTTAGCCTCTAACTCACACACTGGCGAGTAAAATCTGAGAATTTATTAGCCATTGGCTAATATTAGACATCATTTAGTCGCCCAGAGTGAAGATCTAGTCGCATATGCGAGTGATTTACTCGCAATGTAGAGGGTTGCGAATGTACTGCATAACTTGTATGACTTAAATTATTTATCAATGAATACTTGACCAAGAAGATTATTTGCAGAAGCCAAGCACTTGCAATATGTTATTAAAGCATTTATGAAAAATTATTAAATATTTAAGGTTATGCTCGAAGGATGCCATAGTTTCACAAATGTGTTGGCCGCTATTTGAAGGTCAATGATTGCTATTTTACATGCAAACTGAAATCAAACCTTGCATGAAGCAGTGGTCTCCTGCTGCTCTACTCTTACTAAAGATTTTACTGTTCTCATCTGCAGCTTAATTATTCATTGACAGGTGCCTTTGATGAAAAATGATAAACGTCAAAGTCTTAATGAAGCTTGGAATTACATTACCAAGTGATAGAGTGCCTTGCTTGTCCAGACTGCTTACACTATTGAAGTCATTTAACCTCATAATCATAATTTACCTGAGTGCACCTCGCCATACTACATAATGTTTTCCTGTTTAACATGAAGTGTAGGTCTGTAATGGACTGCAACTTAATATAGTCCAACAACTCATGAAAATGTTACAGAAGGGGTCATATCTGTAAACCTATCAATGACTCATTGCATATAAATATGGCTTGTCTTGAAAATCTAAACCAAGATGTCATTTGTTGGAGGAGGTTTGGAGGTCTCAAATTGTACCTCACTCTAAACCTGGATATCAATTGGTTGTTGAGAAATCAAGGGTCTAGATGAATTCATACTTCAAAGGCAAAATAAAATCACCAAAAAAGTATGCTTGAAGTCCAGAGGACACCAAATGTCACAACAAAAGAAATAATCAGTTTGAATGATGTGATGAGACTGCATGTTAAAACTGTGTGGTGTGGTACAAAGTATTAGCAAGAAAACACGTCTTTCTATTTACATGTATTTGTCTTTGTAAAATGAATGAAAATACATACAGCACTACCGGTGTAATCTGGTTCACAAACAAATTATTCTTATGAGCCAGTTCTTTAAATGAATCATTCAGAGAGACTCACAGACTCACAAGCTAGCAGTTAGAATCATTCTGGTGAATCATTCACAGAATTAACATCAGAATAATCAACAACACTTACTGAACATTAAGTTATCATAAATTTAATTTCCATCTTAAAATAAAGCAATTTTTATGGTCTTAATGTTTGTGAAACTTAAAAACAATATATTTACTGCCTAATTGTTAATATGACAACCTGTTGTTAAAGATAGACATTTGAAGTTTAATTACTTTTTTGCAATAATGTTATTTCAAAAACAATACAACATAAAAAATAATAATAATATAAAGGAGCAGGAGTCGTGAGGGAAAAGTCCCGTTTCCCAGTAACACTACAGCAATTTTACAGTCATCAACATACTATTCAAAATACAAATGTGAATCTATTGAGATACTCTTAAAAACTCTTGGATATGAGTAAATATATCTGGGTATTGGACTTTTAAAAGGCAGAAGCCAGGTGGTCAAGATGAGAAACATCACCTCATCCATGAAAATAATTAAGACCAGCACTCCACAGGGCTTTTGCCTCAGAACCTAATTATACTCGTTATTCAACCATTCACTGCATCTCTACACAGTAGAGCAGGCACCATCATCAGATTTCCTGATGACAACACCATTATTAGGTTAATCAGTGATAATGATGAGTACACATACAGGGACCCTCTGCAGGAGAGGATAGTGTTTTAAAGGGGTCATATGATGTTGCTAAAAAGAACATTATTTTGTGTATTTGGTGTAATTATATGAAAATGTGTTTATGCGGTTTAAGTTTCAAAAACCTACATTATTTTCCACATACTGTACTAATGTAAATTTTGTTTCTCCTCTATGCCCCGCCTTTTCTGAAACGCGTTGATTTTTACAAGCTCATTGGTCTGAAAAGCGGGGTGTGCTCTGATTGGCCAGCTATCCAGTGCTTTGTGATTGGCCGAATACCTCAAGCGTGTGACGGAAATGTTACGCCCCTTACCATATTGTGATGCCGTGTCCGGCCGGAGCGACGAGACAAAAACATTAAAACCCATTATAAACGAGGCATTGTTGCATCCAGTGGGGACATAATAAATAAATGATTATAATGACTTATACTGTCTTTTTACACGTTGCGTTGCAACGCGCCGCATAAACATAAAACCATGTCTTCATTTGTGATCTGAGAAATGCTCAATACAACAGGCCCCCTCTCTTGCAAACCTGCTGACCACTTGCGTTTGAATCGTCAGTGTGGCAAATTCTTTAAATATAAAAATATTTACTTACAGTCTGTGAGTCAGAATAGCCTGCATTGTAGTCTTCTCTACCAGGATCAGTAAACAGTCCTACATTAAATGTGCTGCCCACATCTGAATATTTGGGTTGAACTGTTCTGTAACATTGTTGTAAATACAACTTAACCACTGATTTCTAGTTGTGTCCTCTTTTAGAAGGCCAAACAAAGTAGTTTCGCTTTCACAATGAAACGCACAGCATCACACAATACACACACGGCTGGCTGAGTAAGCGGCAGAACTGGGATTTGACGAAGGATCGTGGCCGGCGGGCTTGCGGCAACCACATGTGACGGACCCCGGGCTGGACTCCGTTTTGTCCACGGTGAAAGCCGATCCGGAGATTCACAGCGTGAAGTTGATGTATTTCCTCAGCGACCAGCACGGATCAGCTCCAGGCATGACGAAGCGGATATCGTCCTCTTTTGGAAGACCAAACAAAGTAGTTTCGCTTTCACAACGAAACACAGCGTCTTCACGACATGGCGGCGACGGCAACAATACTACAGCAAGAATAAAAGTTACACCTTCTTTCTTTGCGTGAACATTTGGGCGGCGTTATGCAAATCTTCCCAGATCGTGATGTAGGTATGTTGGGGGCGTGTTAGAATGAGCCTTTTAGGTAGGCGTGGTTGACTTAACTTTTATAAAGAATATCTCTTTGGATTTGAGACTTTAGTCTTTGCAACTTTACAGATCTTCTTTATGCACCAAGAGCTTGTAACACTCCAAAGAGAAAGGAAAAATTGAAATCGCATCATATGACCCCTTTGACAACAATCTAGCCTTGAATGTCAGCAAAACAAAAGTACTTATAGTGAACTTCGAGAAAAAGGACAACTCACAGCACAATCTGCATTAATGACTCACCTATTGCAATCATTAACAATTCTTCAAACTGCAAATATTTGAGGAGCTCAACAGGACACCGAACATTCCACATAAGAAAGAGCACATCAAACGATATCTTTGATGCAGTGCTTAAGGAAGCAAGCAAGCACACCCTTATACGAATTTACCATGGCATTGTGCTAATGATTGGAATGCATTACTGTGTTGTATGCGAAAACAAATATGAAGCACTACCATTCAACTGATAGTCAGAATGGCTACAAATCTTTTCAAAAGAATATTTCAAAGGCCTTCAGTAGGTGTTTTCATTTAGGCTTCACCTCTGGAACATTTTCTAAACTGGATGGTCACAGAGGTGGTCTTGACAGAGAGTCATCTGTAATGTGACATTCTCACATGGGGTACAAATCATGTGTAAGCCAATTGGGTGGACAAGCACCAAAAAGAAGATTATTCAGGATGCAGTTTATGATCATAGCTAGGGCTGCACAATTAATCAAAATAAAAACAAAATCATGATATGACTTGTGGATTTAGCAATTACAAAGGCTGCAATTGAATAAATAAATATGTGCTGCTTGTTTAAGAGTGAAGCATGGCATTGTGTTTATACGTGAGCAGCTCATTATCCAGGGTTTTCAGTGTCTCAGAGCAGCTTTGTTCGCAGTAAATCAGTGGCATGCACATACCTCCACAGGGGCAGGGGAGAAATCATATTACAAGGGCACATGGGTTCCCCCTCGGTAGAAATCATGTTCCGGGGGGCACCTAGATCAGGCCGAAAGGGCACTTTAATGTTGATGATTAAAGGGGCGGGGGCTTGAGCCCCCCTGGCAACCAACAATTTTGTTTTGTAATTTTATTATTGCAATATTATTATTATCATTAGTATTGCACAATGTGTATGGAATCTAGGGGGTGGGGGATAAAGTTTGTTCCGGTAGTACGCCTCATGTCCGGTTTTGTGTTGTCCTAGTTGTTGGTCGGCCACATACATCGGGTATATCACGACCCATGGTGGGGCCGCACCGGACGACAAGTCAGTACGGAGCAGGATGCGGCAGACTGCCGTCTAACTCAGTGAGCGCGTTAGAACAAGCAGTAGCAGAGGGGAGGAATCCTTCGAGAGCACAGCTTTCGGCATTTCGAATCGCGGCGTGCCGGCGGTTCCAGACGAGACGGCTGGGGTTTTTTGGTGAGGTCAGCTGGGTCACCTTCAGCATGCAGTAAGTTAGTAAAATAAAGAGGGTGGCATCTCGGAAAGTTATCAGGAAAGCCCCGTCCGCGTTTACATCGGATGTATGGACTTAGTTCGGATTTGTAAGCAAATACACAGCGGCACCCCTAGGGGGGAGACGTGCTGCTCAGCGGAAGCGCCGGTCGGGGCAGTTTCGTCCCGCTCAGCACGCGGACGGACCGAAAACCACCATATAGGATACATATAATAATAATATATCCCGCCCGGCAGTGTTCAGCGCGCATGTTTCACTCTCCTCGTCACTGCGCGGTTTGACGCTCCGCTCAATATTCCGATCTATGAATGTGCGTTCCGCTCGTGTACCGCTCATGCTCATCGGAAAAGTAAAGTCCGCTCAAATAACGCGCTGACAGGAAATTTCTATGCAGTATAGGCCTACTTGTTCCGGTTTGCAGTAGCGCTACTGTGCTGTAACATGGTGTAGGCTAGTTCAGCTGTACTGGGCAACGCTGCTAAAATAATGCTACCTTCAGTGACACTATGCTCTGCTCTGCTATGCTATGTTCTGCTCATATGCTCTGATAATAATAGATTTGTAGGACTATACATTATTTGGAATAATTAGTGGAAAAAAAAACAACAACAACAACAACAAAGTATATCTGATTCTGTTACATAGAAGTGAATAAAAATAATATATTGATATTTAATATTAAGGTAACACTTTTCAATAAGGTTCCATTAGTTAATGTATTAACTATCCTTATTTAATTTCATTTAAATTTAAAGGGGTGATGTTGATGTTGCTAAAAAGAACATTAGTTGTGTATTTGGTGTAATGTAATGTTTACGCGGTTTAAGGTTAAAAAAAACATTAATTTCCACATACTGTACATTATTGTTTCTACTCTATGCGCCTCTTCTGAAAACGCGTCGATTTTTACAAAGCTCAAAAAGCGAGGTGTGCTCTGATTGGCCAAATACCTCAAGTGTGTGACGAAAATGTTACGCACCTCACCATACTGTTGATGCCGTGTCAGGCCGGAGCGATGATTAAAAATTCCTGAAAACCCATTATAAACGAGGCATTCGTTGCATCAAATGGGGACATAATTATGGATTATAATAAATTATACTGTCTTTTTACTCATTGCATCACACCGCGTAAACATAAAACCATGTCTGCATTGTGATTGGAGAAATGACAAACAACAAGCCCTACTCTACACTGCCAAAAAACTTGCTTTATATATAAAATATAAAAACGCTTTAAATATAAAAAAAACTTACTTAAAGTCTGTGAGTCAGAACAGATGGCATTGTAGTCTAATCTACCAGAATCAGGAAACAGTCCTCAATAAAATTTGCTGCACACATCTCAATATTTGGGTTAAACTGTTCTGGAAAAGTGTTGTAAATACAACTTAACAACTGATGTCCATTTTTGGAAGGCCAAACAAAGTAGTTTAGCTTTCACAATGAAACACAGCGTCACACACGGTGGCCTAGAGTGAGCGGCGGCGGCGGCGGCCTAGAGTGAGCAGAGGCGGGGGGCTAGAGTGAGCAGAGGCCAGGGGCTAGAGTGAGCAGAGGCGGCGGGCTTGAGAACGGCTCGGCCGGCGGATTCGACGAAGGAGTGCCCGGAGGGCTTGCGGCAACCACATGTGACGACCCGGGATGGACTACGCTTCGTCCACAGTGAAAGCCGATCAGGCGATCCACATCTCATCACAGCAACCAGCACGGATCAGCTCCTGGTTTGACGAAGCAGATATCGTCCTCTTTTGGAAGGCCAAACAAAGTAGTTTCGCTTTCACAACGAAACACACAGCGCCTTCACGACATGGCGGCGGCAACAACATTACTACAGCAAGAATAAAAGTTAAACCTTCTTTCTTTGCGTGAACATTTGGAGCGGCGTTATGCAATCTTCCCACATCGTGACGTAGACAATGTTAGGCGTGTTAGAATGAGCCGTTTTAGGAAGGCGTGGCTGACTCTTAACTTTTATAAAGATTATTTCTTTGGATTTGAGACTTTAGTCCTTGAAACATTACAGATCTTCTTTGTGCACACCAAGAGGCATATGCCCCTGTAACAGTAAATTTACTTTCAAATGCCCCAATTGCTTAAGGGTCTGCACAACTTTTTAGTACAATTTAAAGTTGCACTGTTCAAAATACCTGTAGTAGCACAGCAGTGCATACCTGTTTACATTTAATTAAGGTGGACTAGACTAGACTGTAATACAAATAGTTGAGTTTGCCAGGTGCATACATCATTTATGACAGGTTTTCATGAAAGTTTTGGTCAGTTTGTCTGCTTGACAATCCCATTTTGCACTTCAACAATAAAACTGAAGTGAGATAAGCAAACTGAGAAATTTTTCTTTTTAGTTAAAACAGATGTTGCCAAAATTTTCCTTTGGGGACATGATTTGAAGTTGGAAAAAGGTAATAAATTGCAATATATCGCAGAATATCGCAATATATTAAAATCGCAATAATATTGTATCGTGACACAAGTACCGTGATAATACCGTATCGTGATGTCTCTGGTGATTCCCACCCCTAAATACAATTTTTTTTATTTTACAGTGAAATACTACAATAGTACTAAATATTTCAATATATAAAATCTAGTAATATACAATATAGTAAAATAGTACTATTTCTTTGTTTAATATTTTTATTTAGTAATATAATAAAAATAAAACCAACAACAACAACAACAATAATAATAATATTGATTATATTATTATATGAGATATAATCACCTTTTTGGGATTATACATCATTATGACTATAAAATATAAAATAACTGAGCTTTCTTTTGAAAATACATTAAAAATTCCAATCAAAGTTTTATCAGAAAAATATGGAGACATCTTTTTCCGAAAATCATGCAGCCCCGGAGCAGAGGTGATACACATCTTCCTAGGAAAGAGCAGTAAAAAGGATCACATGCTCTCTTGTGTAGCTGATGATTGAAGGGAGTGGGATGACGAGGTCTGAATAGGGGATCAGCAGATAGTGTGGATAATAGTGTGACTGACAACTGCCAAAATGAAAGATTTTCTGAGAGACTTGGAAAGAAAAAATGTCTGTTCTTGGAGATGAGAATATATATATATATATACTATATATATATATATATATATAATATATTATATATATATATACCTGTTATAAAGTATTGCATGAATGTAAACAAACTCTGGACAGGAAACAGATTCATTGGACATAAAGTCTGGGCGAGAAACCTCCTCGGACATGTGCCAGTGTATAATATGTAGATGCCAAGGCACAGACAGTGTCTGCTTCAGACAAAAAAAAATCCTTCTTGATCTTACTCCTACTTACATTCAGGAGAAACCTCAGTCTTACAGGCCAAGTGCCATTACCTGCTGGGGAGGATAATCAGTGAGAGCCTCAGCAACTAAAAACCATCTGAGAAAGACCTATCTCCTCTTACAGAGCAGACTCAAGCAGTGCCTACCACTGGGCACTCAAGTTACACCTGGCAGTGTGAAGAAAGCGTCAGCCAGAGAAGCACATAAGCCAAGAGACTTCAGGGAAACGCTTGAGGCTATGTGACACTTTAGTTTAAAATCAGAAGTGCTCAGTGTGAATACTGTTTAATCTCCAGCATTTTACAATAACAATACTCTATATGAATACAATCTGCTTTAACTACATAAGGGGCGGGGCAGAGCAGTAAGAGGAGAAAATACTGGGTCAAAATAAGCCTATAAAGGTTCCAAAAATGTTTACACTGTTAAAGAGTTGGATTCTCATGCTAAACATGTCCAAAGTTGTATTTCTGTGCCAAATACACTCCTTCTGGGTTTGAATAAGTTTCAGAAAGTTTTTTTCAAGCATGCCTCTTCATGACTTCACGAAGAGCGGAATTCCTTGTATGGGCACTTCTCCCGGAAGAGCGCGTGCACACAGCAAATACAGCTAGAGCAATAGCGAGAGCGCACGCTGCGCGCCCATCAACATGCTTCTTTCGGGTTCCGGAAGTCCGTCGGCACGGCAGCGCTGCGCAGGATTTGCTCAAGAAGAATGTCTCCAAAGAAGTGTATTTTTGGATGTGAAGGAAAGATAACCATATTCACCATTTTATCAAAGGAAAATGGTTTCAGCCAGGCTTCCAAAGCACCCAAACATCATTTGTAATGTTCTAGAAGAAAATCAAATGAGTTCTAGAGATAACCAGGCAAATATTTAGTGACAACTATTTTCATGTATCTAGTTCATATTTAGTGCTTATTTCTCTAAGTTCAAACATTGAAAATAAAAACATTGACATATAGCCTATAAATGAATTTACTCCTTTCAGTTGCTCTATCACATTTATTATTTCCACCAACTGCCAACCCACACACCATACCGACTGGAATATCACAGGTAGCGAAGGACACATCTAAGCTTCAAAATCCAACCAGATAAAGGCATTTTAATATACAGGATGTGATGCAAACAATGAATTCAGGCATGTCTTGATGCTTTCCGACTTATAGGCCACTGCCTGAGAAGGCAGCTTTTTTCAGCTTTTGGACACAGCCTAGGCCAGGGTTAGGCAAGTTCGGTCCTAGAGAGCCGCAGTCCTGCAGAGTTCAGCTCCAACCCTGAAAACAAAACTCACCTGCCTATAGCCTTAGTAATCCTGAAGACATTGATTAGCTTGTTCAGGTGTGTTTGATTAGAGCTGGAGCTGAACTCTGCAGGACTGCGGCTCTCTAGGACCGAACTTGCCTAACCCTGGCCTAGGCTATATGTCATGAGAAATTTGGGAAAATTAACGGCGTCCGGTAGTATTATTTATTAATAAACTTATTATGGAAAATTCCTATTCCATATATTTGACCGTATTTGCTTACAGAATGATAAAATGACACTATGCTAAATATTAGTTCATACCCCACTTCGCAACATAGACAAAGCCTATTTTGTAGGACAAAATGAGGCCTGGCACAACCACGGCAACCAATATTCAGTAGCTTAAAGCCAATAATTATTTAAATCTCGTGCAAGTAATTAACTCCATGTGACCTGTTCCAGCTAAATATAATTATCTGGCATAGAACCTGCATAATAATAGATGTTTTATTGCTCCCTTATGTTTCAAAACACCCACTACGCTTGTGTATGGAGTGGCTAGGTGACCAAGTTATCCTGAGTGTGCTAAAATCAAGTTCTGTTTGAGCACTTCATTTTATAAACATAACTGCATACAGTTCTCTTTCTGTCTTTTTAATAGATTTTTTTAAATACCTATTTCTGTATTATTTTAGTGGGGTTTTCTTATTTCTCGCGTCTAATAGATAGTTGTTAGCCACGCAAATTTTCTCAGAATTCTTTTAGTCGTGTTGAGGTCCAAACTAGAATAAAAGTAACAAAGCTTTCAGCATACTGGTTCTACTTACATTATACGATTACAGATACATATTGTCAGATATCATTGTATTTCCACGAGAAATAGTCGAGTTACATTTATTTAGGTGCACATTAGTGAGATGAAAATTATTACACTGCCGCTCCGGACCTCGTTGCCATGGCAACACAGCGCGCTTGGCTAACTCGCGCTTCCTCTTCAATGAAAGCTCACGAGACATTAAGACAACCCGCTTTTATAAATATACACTTACCTTTCATATGAGTTGTTTCGTTTGCCAAGGCGTTTTCCGCTGCGACGCCTCTTACAGGTCATCGAAATCCTTGACGCCAGAGAATTTCAGATGTGACATTTGCGGTTGTCCAAACTTTCCTCCCTCGAGAGGCAGCCAGGCAAGGCGAACTACGGTGTGGTGTGAGGGACATGACGAGCACGAGACACCTGCACACTGCAGCAATGTTGCCAATTTAGCAATTTTGTTGCTAAATCTAGCAACTTTTTCGACTACCCTAGCAACTTTTTCTTCCAAAAGCACCTAGCAACAAATTTAGTTATTTTTAAATTTTATTTGGATACTTTGAGCAACTTTTGATAAGTGACTCAAACAATAAAAAGGCACATTTTCCATCTAAATTTCACAAAAAGAGGAAACCAAAGATGCCTAGAAGTACATACTTCACATGAATTAAGTTGTTGCTATTTGCAGTTGTTCAATTTGATAATAACAATAATAATTTAAATAATAAAATTGTTCATTTATGATACACCTTGTTAGTAGCTTGTACATGTGATTGTTGATCAGTTAGTAAGAAAATATCTAGAAAAATGGCAAAGGTACTAGTAATTTTCCAGGACATTATCCGTTATGCCATTATATGTAACATTCTAAATGTCTTTATCATCACTTTTGATCAATTTAAAGCATCCTTGCTAAATAAAAGTAGTAATTTCTATCATTTCTTTCCCAAAGAAAAAAACAGATTATACTGACTCCAAGCTTTTGAATGGTATAGTGTATAATGTTACAAAAGTTTTTATTTCAGATAAATGCTGATCTTTAGATCTTTCTATTTATCAACGAATCCTGAAAACACTTTACTCAACTGTTTTACAATATTGATCAATAATATTAAAAAATGTTATCAGCATATAGAATGATTTCTGAAGGATCACGTGACAATGAAGACTGCGGCACGTGATGATGCTGAAAATTCAGCTTTGATCACAGGAATAAATTACATTTGATCATATATTCAAATAGAACGCAGTTATTTTAAGTAGTAAAATATCACAATATTACTGCTTTTGCTGTATTTTGGATCAAATAAATGCAGGCTTGGTGAGCAGAAGAAAAAACATTAAAAATCTCACTGTTCAAAAACTTTTGACTGATAGTGTACTTGCCCATTTTGCTTTTCAGTATGTGTATGTTTTTCCATGATACAAAGTCCCCAGGGGACTGTGGTGATACCATTTTTTTAAGCTAGTGCATCTGAGGTCAAGATTTGTAATTTGTACTTTTAAAAAGAAAATGTTCAACAATTAAAAATAATATTATCAGAACTAAAGCTCATGAGTTATTGGGGGGGTGTAAAGGTAAAAATCATGGTTTACAGTGCAGTACCACAATTGGATTGTTTTTTACAGGTAATTTTTTTTTTAACTAAATGAAAATAAACTCTACAGTACTGACACTGTAAATGAAAATACGGTAATAATACTGTAAATAAAATACAGTAAAGACATTATTGTACTGTAAATGTAATTACAGCACAAGCTGTAACAAGCAGGTGTGCTTGAACTAATCAATCTTAATCTCTGCGAACGCAGGAATCAATTGATCAATTTGAAGATTTGATTTCAAATAATTGTAGGTAAATATTCCACTTCATTCAACGTCGCAAGTATTCCTTCGTATTGTTTTACAATAGCGACAAAACGATCCAAAGGATTCAGTGCGTCGAATGATTCCTACTGAATCGCGAACCGATTCCAACTGTTATGCTAACCGGTTTGATCAGTTCATTGAACTGACTCAAATGAGTCATTCATTCCTGTTTCGGGAATCAGCAGTTCTGAATCTGAACAGCCGACAAAATACTGGGTGGGCACACGACGTGATTGTCACGGAAAATGTCTATAGGATCAGTATGCTGCTGCTCTCTAGTCAGAGAAGGATTCATTAGTACAGTTTACTGAAGCACAGCAGAATATCACTGCGGCTTGAGCTACGCCCTCTTAATAGGTATTGTGTTATATAGTGACAGCCTATTTAAAGACGTTTACTTTAATCTTGCACGTGCTACAGCTGAAATAACTGCAGGACATGCTTTAATACGCTTTTAGTGAAATTTGTAATTGTGTGTGAATATTATGCTATATAAAGTATTGTTTTTAAATGCAATTTAAACAAAAACTTCTATCAGTCAAGATAAGCTGGCATTGATCAGTAACAAAATGTGCTTCTCTTTTAGATTTTGCTTATGGTTAAAGTGTATCAGTTGTTCAGACGGTTAGGAAGTACTAGGTGTTTGTCTCCATCTAGTGGATCATGAGCTCCTGTAAGGTTCATGACTGTTTTGTCTCATTTTAAAGTGGCACGTGGTATTTTTCTGAAAGTCTGGCAGTGGCATACTCTTCTGAAGAAATGCTTTTTTAAAGGTATAACATAAGTATATACATTTTTCAGCGCTAGTAAGGTCATGCATAACTTTAAAGTTTTGTTACATTAATTTCTATTTACATGATATGTACATTTTATTGTAGGTCAGTATGGTAAGAAAACAAATGGTAATTTAGTAAATGTACTGAAAAAAAATGCATATAAGAGTAGGCCTACACCAACAAATCTATCTATAGGGGATTTAAAAACAACAGGTATGGTATTTATAATAATAATAATTTATGCATTTAGCAGACGCGACTTACAGTGAATTCAGCATGACATTTTTTACCATGTGTGTTCCCTGGGAATCGAACCATCGAAACCTTTTGCGCTGCTAACAATGCTCTACCACTGAGTAAAATTGAAAACGTGTATTTTAGCATCAGTTAACCCATCCAAAGTTTGACACACACACACACACACACACACACACACACACACACACACACACACAACACAACACACACACACACAACACACACACCCACACACACCACACCATCACACACACACACACACACACACACACACACACGGAGCAGTGGGCAGCCATTTATGCTGCGGCACCTGGGGAGCAGTTGGGGGTTCGGTGCCTTGCTCAAGGCACAGAGCTGTACATTCACTCCAGATACAACTACAATCCTGCGTACGAGACTTGAACCCACAACCTTTGGGTTACAAATCTGACTCTCTAACCATTAGGCCCATTAGACTTCCCCAAGATTCATTGTAAACATATCAGGTTATGATAGAATGTCTAAGCAAATACATCTTTTATTAATTATAAAAGACATATAGCAATAGTAAAAAAAAAGACAAGAAACATTTTATTCATAGGTTATTAGGTTAGTGAACATGTTAATGCATTTAAAAAATCAAGGTACACATTCCACTTTAACTACAATTGTAAGAAAAGTTCTCTACAGTATGAAGTGGAATTCTGCATTATAAAGCTGCTCTTCAAACAAGTTACAAAAATAGACAAACACATCCTGCTCAAGCTAATCACACAAACTACTGAACTATACATGACATTACTGGTACCTAAACAATAAACTGAAAAGTAGAATCAGTATTGTATTTTGTAACTTTAGCAGCACCAGTAAATGAATGTCTTTGAATGTTCTTTTTTTGGAAGTCTTTCATGGCTTCTGTTGCTGTGTCTCATTACACTCCCCATTTCCCTACGTTGTGAATCAGTATATCGTAAACACAAATTCAAGCACTCGCAAGGGCCTTGAGCCACTAAACATTGGGGCAATGATCGAAAACTGGCTCACACATAAATGTCACTGGTATTTATCAACAACATCACTGTATTATATTCCAGGACCAATGCCCTTCTAGTATGATTTGTGTTGTTTAGCATGCATCTTCACAGTAGCTGTAAAAATACAGTGCCACAATGACATATCCACTTATCCACCATTTCTCTTGACTCAAGACACACGAAAACATGACAGGATATAAGCAGGGTACAAGTGATTTAACCGTTCACATATAGTGCTTTTCCCAATCTAGACTGCTAACTTTTAAACGAAGTGATCAGCACGATCCCAGCTAACAAAAATATGCTCTAAGAACGTTTTGCTAACGTTCCTATTATGTTATGAAAACGTATTCTGAACATTCGAAACGCCCAGATTTTTAAATGCTTGAAAAACGTTTTTTGTTATATGAACGGCAAGGGATCATTCCATTTTATAGTTTTCCAATGAATGTTCTCTGAATATGCTGAAACAAGTAGCAACATTTTAAAGATGTTAGATGAACGTCCAACTAAAACGTTTCAGAAATAAAACATTCCATGAATGAAGTATAAATAATGTTTTGTGCTAATGTTTTGAGAACATTAGTAAAGACCAGATAACTCTGAGTGAACATTCTGTTAACATCAATAACTCTTTTCCATAACTTTGAGAGAAACTTGGCAGAACGTTAACCAAAGTTCTGAGAACATTCCTTGTTAGCTTGTTTTACCTTGTTTTTGTGATAAACCGAAATTAGAATGTGTTTTTACACAGGTCATTCCCAAGGGTCCACAAACCTCTTCTTGCAACTGTACATTACATGCGGAAAGGCTGCAGTTCATTGTTTTTATTCAAAAGAGGCCCTGAGAATGCTACGGAAGGAATGCAGGAGAGTTTTATTTTCATTCCTCTGCCATTGGTTTTTGTTACAAAAAGGTCATTTATCTGCATTTTACACCTCATCACAGCATCTTGATATATGAAATTCACTTCAACTTTGTTGTGCATTCCTTGACGCAAACTCGTCTCATGCCATTAAAACATTTTCAGAGAGCAAGTGAAATAATGTTTGCTACTCTTTCAAGAGAAAAGCAAAAGCTTCACCAATTTGCAAACATTCCCCATTCTTCTCAGACAATATTGAAAATATACCAAGGGTCATATATATAATATATATATATTATATATATATATAGGATACTAATAATATATATAATATATTATGCAACAAAAGATGAATTTAAGACAAACATTTGCCTTGACCAACTGTTTGGGCTGTGGGATTTCTCATAGTGGTTTGAATTTGCACTATGTATCAAAGCATACTTCTATTCATACACATAAAACATTTCCAAGAACATCAGGCTTAGCAGGGTGAAATCTCCATTACTGATTCAATTGGGACTGACTCGTTGCTCTTTTCTAGGCTCTTTCATGTGCTGCACTCAAACAGACTTTCTCCTCTTGCCAAAGACATTGTTAATGAGCTTGGCCATGGATTTGGAGCCACTGTACCGCCTGCGGTCGCCTCTATGCTTAAGCTGTTCCATCACATGGCGGATGAGCTTTGTGAAGAGGCTGGAGATCTCCAGGTAGTTCTCAGCCGCTGAAACCTCCTGGAAGTGGCATTTGTTCTCCTGGGCCAGAGAGCGGCCCTCCTCTTCACTCACTTGGCGGCTGTGGCATAAGTCCTGCTTGTTACCCACCAGGCAGATGGGAACCTCCCTATTGAAATGAAATCTGATCATTTGCTTTCAAGAGAAAATTGCTTTGTGATCAGAACATGGCCATATGATGTATTAAGTAAATAGAGTAGTGGTTAGGAATACATTTATAATTGCTTCTAGTTTAATAAGTAAATGTGACCTTAAATAGTAACATCCATATTGAATCTAAACATGTTCATACACTGAGATTCATTTCTCACACTGTGTCCTAATTGGAACAATGGCAATGGCATAGCCTACATTTTTACCTCATCTGACACAACATCAAGTGGAACAATTTGACATTAAAAATATCATATGGTCACAATGTGGTTGGAAATGTGCTGCAAAGCTAAAACTTCATGTTACAAGTACAACCACTTGCTATTTTTGAAGTGTCAAAATTTGGGGGGGATTTTGGATGTTGGATTTTGACCACCCATGAGTGATCTCCTTGCCCATTTCAGAGTTCTAATGGGCTCCAGATGCCCAGTCTCATGCTCACTTACTATTGTTTCAAAGGACTTTCAAATGACCAATAACCAGTGAAACCTAAACCATCCAGACTTTTACATTTCTCTTTAAATGTGATGGACTAAAATGGAAAGCTTTGGCCTGCTGGTCATAATACAGTTATCAAAACCATTGGAAATCTTACAGCTCTTTTGATTATTTGATGTGACCCAGTCTGTCCTTTACAGATGCGCACAGATCCAAGCAGGAAGCCTCCACTCTGTTCTGCAAATGGTCCTCATTAATTCATTAAAACTCCATCGCCCTATTCCAGTCAACATCTGACAGAGGTCAAAAGGTCACTGGAGAGACTCTGACTCACCCTTTACAGGTCTCTCGACGACTCTCTTTGATCTGCGCCAGGATGTTTTTGGCATTTAGAAAGGACGTACGGTCACTGATGGTGTACACCACCACAAAGCCATCAGCCCAGTCCAGTGGTTCCTCTAGGATACATCTGCTTTCTCCACTCTGCCAGGGGGTGGGAGCACACAGAGTTCCAGTCAAAAAAAAACATGCTCATGTAAAGTCCCGTCTGACAAAATGGAAAAGTGGATTGTTATTTCAGTTGTTTTTTCAGAGTTGACTAGATCTCTACCAGAAGTTTTTGTTATGGATGCAGTGATTGACTGCCATACATGTGTTGACTGTATATACACAGGCATTTAGTTACAGGGTAGAAAGGTGCTCATCTCATGACTTCAGTTTTGGAAATCAAAGTAAAACAACAACTGGCGAAGTAAAAGTTCCCAGATGCAGCAGCCGTAAGACGTGAGGTTCAGTTTTCAAAGGCTTTGCACTGTATACTCTGCTTCAGGGAAAGACCATAAATCCCATCAGAACACAACATGCATTTCCCATAAGAAGCAGGTATATCTGAGCATGTTGCCCTATGACAGTGTTTGTATGAACTCTAGTCATGAGCTCAGGGTAGCCGTTATGAAAGAATAAACACATACCTGTGAGCACGGATCAAAGACTTCCAAGTTCAACTGTCTTCCATCAATGGAGAGCCTTTTATGGTATAAGGAGTCTGCAACAAACAATGTTCGATAAAATCCTTGGTATTAAAACAAACGTGCACATCATAAAATCAGACCCCTGAAACCAAGGTAGACTGTTAGATGCTCATATAAAATTCAAGGGAATAAAAGTAGATGCTGAGTGCATGTGATGTGATACACATGTAGTTGTATCAGAGGTGCAGTGATTACTGGGAGCCTTAAAAAATCCATGGCATGATTAGATGGAATAGACTTTTAGGAACTAGACAACAGGAAAACATACATGACCAGCCCTGCATGTACACAGAGTTGAGCCTTTTACAATCAATGTTAACATTTATTATAAATGTCTAATGTCTTTCCTGTATGACTTTCTTCTGTGGATCACAAAAGTAGATATTATGAAGAACGTTTTAATGTTTTTGTCCTTATAATGAAAGCTAAAGGAGTAAAAACAAAACGGAACCCCATTGACTTATATTGTATGAAATAAATATTGTAAGAAATAAACTCATAAAGGTTTGGAATGACATGAGGTAAGTAAATTATGACAGCATTTTCACTATCCCTGTAGAGCTCATCAAATCAAAAATAAATACACTGTCAAAATTTATGTTAAAAAAAGAGCATCTGTGGTTGCCAGAAATTCACTGTAAAATATACAGTGACAATGTTTCAGGTATTACAGGATGGCATAATGGTGCCTGTATATTTTACAACTTTATTTCATTAAGTTATGTTAATTTACCAAACTACTAGAATAATCTGCTTTGAACTACCCAAATCTGCTTTGTACCTTAAAATGTGCTGAAAACCACCAAAATAATACAGGTTTTTAAAGAGAAAGCCACATGATAAATCAGTTAATTGTAAACAGCCATCGTAAAAACAAAACACCATCAGAACAACACGACACTAAAACAAGAAGTTCTTATTTTTCTATAAAAATTACAAAACTATTTTACAGTGTACTCTAAGAGATTTCTTACTTTTATGCAATACGCTTTGTTTCAATGTATTCTTTTTTTTTTATCCTTTTACTCATTTCACTCATTACATTTTTGCACTCAGATGCATATTTCTTTCCAATTGCTTATAAAGGAAGTACTCTTGCATTAATAAAATACTTGTGAGACTGTACTTACTGGTATTTGATGCATATTCTCCTATGAATCGCTTGGTCAAGAATCTCACCAAAACCGCTGAGGACAAGAGAGAGGAAATGATTGATCAGTCAGTTATTGAGATTGATCATCTTAAGCCTTGATGTAAATGACTCATATGATCTGTTTAAAATAGGAAGACAGAGAACAAGGTCAAAGAACAGCCCCTCATCAAAACTTGTCCAGTCTACAGTGAATGCTGGTGCATATTTGGCACAGGAAAAACTGTTACATTTTCTCCATGAGCACACTACCTGGTTTATATTAAATATTTGAGCCATGAAGCTATGCTGGCTCATTGAAGTCAGGGCTTGAGTTTCCATGCATAAATACACACTCCGTGGCAGCCTCGTGAAAGCTGCTTTCAATCCCCCCAACCAAATATAAACCATTAACCAGTCAGGATTTAATATTCCTCACAAACCCTCAAATTTGCAACAATAGACCTTCCTTGTTGTTCTGTTCTTTCTTCACCCCAGCCATTCAGGTCAGAACCCTGATTTAGGACCCCCACTAAGCTAGTTTTGTTCTCAGGGGACGTAGCATCATCATTTCCCAAACACTTAATAGTCATTAGCACAGGTATGCAGCCTCAAGGGCTAAATGTTCCTATGCTGCTGAGTGGAACAAAAAATAATCTTTCCCCAATTTCAGCAATTACTTGCCTCTCACAACCATCTCTTTTAATTTCCCTCTGAGATGATTTGTATAACCATGACCTCACTACTGATCTGTTCCAATATACAAAGTGCTTTCAGTGTTTGTAGGGCAGACATAATGTGTTAGTGAATTGTGAAGCACTCACACACATTACTGTACAGCTTACACATGGACCATTTCCAACTCAAAATGTGAGGACCATGCAACAGGCACATGTTGCTGTAAAGTTTACGTTAATCTGAAAGACACATACTTAGATATGCATTTAAAATGTACACACTACATAGAGTATAAGATAAGGACTCACCAGATTTGCCTGCTCCCTCACTTCCCAGCAGGGCCAGTTTGATGTCATTCATTGTTGTAGATGGTGTCCGGTGTTTGCAGTGCTTCTCTATGTCCACGTAGTTGGACAGTCCCAGTTACAACCCTTTATATTATTTACTCTTCTCTGTAAAGTGGTGCCACGCTCCCTCTCTCTCTATTCCTCTTACTCTCTTTCTGTCGTACTCGCAGACGTTCCTCTCTTCCATCTCCCCTCCCACTACTGGCAGAGTGCTGAGCTGCCACAAGGTCAATTCAACATCCCTCCAACACTTCAAAGTTGTTCAGACAAGTGGAGAACTTTGCTTTTGTGAAGTTAAACCAAAGTGCTGATTTTGATCAGAAACTCTGATTTAGATTTAAGCAATATTAAACTGAATCATTGTTCACGGTCCAAATTAACTGGTGAAACTATTCAATGACTCGTTTTGCAAGTTACATCGTTGCGACGGTAGGTGGTGAAAATCTGAATCTTTGACTCATCAAATATGTACAAACAAAGCCACAGCATAACTGTTACAAAACAAAAAAACTCACTTGTTTATTTATATAGTGTAAAATAATCAGGAATCAGAGATTCTAGAACATTCCACTTACTGTACATACTCTTCTGGTTGCTTGTTGCTCTCCGAAATAAAGGTACAAAAGCCATCACTGATGTGGTACCTTTTTAAAAGGTACTACTATGTACCATTTTGGTACTAATATGCAACCTTTAGGGGTAAAGGTGTACCTTTTGGGTACACTCTTAAAAATAAAAGTGCTTTAAAAGGTTCTTCACAGCAGTGCCATAGAAGAACCATTTTTGGTTCCACAAAGAACCATTCAGTCAAAGGTTCTTTAAAGAACCATCTCTTTCTTACCTTTTTATAATCTGAAGAACCTTTTTCCACAAAGAACCTTACATGAAACAGAGAGGTTCTTCAGATGTTAAAGGTTCTTTATGGAACCATTTAGACAAAAAGGTTCTTCTATCCATACCAGCAAAACGTAGTTAGCTTTCAAGTTCTTTTACCGTAACTTTAAGTAGTAAGTATACAAATATCAGTGTACTAGTAGTATACTTGTAAGTGTACTATTTCAATACTCCTTGGGACTAAATTGGCCCACTTTCTAGTATATAAAAGTATACTTTAAGTATAACAGTAGTAAACTTTGAGTACACAACTAGTTTACATCAATATTTTTAGCTTGTACTGCAACTATACTAAAAGTGAACTTATAGGTATACTGATAGTTTACTAATTAAATACTTGTAGTAGCATTTTAGTACACTTTGAAGTATAATCTCAGTAAACTACTAGTTTAGTAGTTTTTATACTGCAATATACTCGTGTAAGTTTTCTTTAAGTGAACTTTACATCATACTTTACGTATACTACTATGTCCCTATTTAGGTATTAATTTGTATATATTTTGTTATATGAATATCTGAACATACAAAACATCAGAAAAGAACAAAAGAACAGGGTATCTGCTTGTAAACAAAAACATTTTATTCTAGCTTCATGCATTCTTTTTTTAAACACTTGAATGTGGTAAGTTTCATAAATAAAAAAATAAAGAAATAAACAACATTTTGAACAAAAAGCTGAAAAAAAAAACTATGAATTGGATTCAGAATGATAATAAAAACGTAGATAGAGTCGATCAACACCCCAAAGCTTGACAGCCGTTATTACCTCTTCATGGGTCGACATTACATCAACTTTACAGTTTTGATGCTGTTTTATGTCTGGTGATTGTGTTAGAATACATGTGGAAGCGTCTGTTGTTTCGGTTTCTTCTTCACTTGTGTTTTTTGGAAATTCTGTACAGAAGATGTGTACTAGCGCCCCCTACAGTATAACAATGAAAACACGGATTCTAGGAGCACAAGTATACAGTAGCTCAAATATATTTAGACTATTTCCAAGTATAAGTATACTTAAATGTCATTTTAAGTATATTTCTGAGAAGTACAAAGCCCATTTCTGAGAAGTACATAAAAAGTAGACAAAGTATACTTTCCTATTTTTTAGTTTAAAAGAAGTATACTAATAGCACACTTGAATAAACTTCTTTTTCGTAAGGGATGGCATCCTGAAGCACCTTTATTTTTAAGAGTGTACCGTGCCAGTGACAGGACAGCTTTTGTACCTTTTTTATGATGATGTATAACCTCTCAGGCAAGTCCCCATATGAAGTATAAAAGTATACATAGTCTTACTGAAACTGAAGTTTGGGTCATTTATTTAAAGTGGTTGGCAAATCTGTCTTACATCAAGTATGCTACCTCTCAATTATCTGGGTGAACATGTTAGCCCCAACAGCAAAGTTCTCAGTGCCAACATACAACTCGGCCAAGAATGTCATCCATATTGTGATTGAAGGAATCAATTCCTTTTAAAGTGGAGAGCAGCAATCAATTTTCCCTCGTTTCCAGAATAGTTCCAAAAATTGAAAGACGTTCAGCCATCCAAACTTCAATTTCATGGGCTGCTACACTGGTCAGGGAGTCGTTTTTCCGAAGACCTCCCCCCCCCCCCATCTGTCTTTTCATTCTTCAGCTGAGTTCACAGCAGTGTCCCATTAATATTCTGTTTTGTTTCATTTGATTTTTGTCATCGGAGGACTCACAGACACTTTAGAAATACAAAAGCTGTGGCACATATCAGGCTTAGTCCATTTCACTACTGAGTATATCACTTTAGACAGAGTGGAATTTCATTAAATTACAGGCTATAAACAAATTTTGTGGAATCAGTAAGGCTTAAAAACAGAGTATCACTCAAGTCGCTCAAGTTAAAAAGCTTGCAAAGATCTGAAAACAAGCAATCACTGACAGGAAAAAACAGGGGGAAAAAACATGATTATGAAATGGAAGTATACCTATTATGATCATGAAACAGAAGGATGCGCTAAATCACTTATATATATAAAAGGCATTCTCTAAACTGGCCAAACAGCACACAGATGTGAATCAATCATGATGAAGGCAAGTTAAAGTTCCATCAGACCTCACGATATTTTTTGATCTGTTCTAAAAGGACACATTTGTTAGGGCTATAAACTTTCTCATTTGCAAAGGCCTAAATATTGATTATATTAGACTGCAACATGCTACGAAACATTTCGCTTATTTACTTGCATGGATTTTCATAATTATCTACATATTTTAAATGCAGTTGCATGTCTAATCACAATCAAAGTATTTCAAAAGGCACGCAAAATGGGCAAAAATTGCCCATTAAACTACAAGAAATCATGACCTCCTTTAGAAATCATTATAAATGAGTACTCAAAGCTGAGGGGGGGGGTGAAATGAGGCCAGCTGTATCTCATGAGAAGAAGAGGTAAGGGGGATTTAAATGCTGCCAGTAGAGTTATTGCATCATGTCTGTGTTTAGTGTGGCCTTGAGGGGCTCTGCTCATATCCCCCATCTTTAAGAAGGCAATCAGGGGTGTTATCCTGCAGGTATTGGGGGAATTCTCCGAGACCCAGACCAGACACTGATCTGATTTAAGTGTCATCAGGAAGCTGTCAGTTAAGATGAGCCAGAAAGTGTCTGCTGGGGTTAAGAATCACAGTACCTTTCCAGGAAAACTCAATTTGTAAAGGAAAAAAAGTCCGGTATCACTGAAGAAAATGATCACCCTTTTAGATAGCATCAAAGCTCACTTAATATCTTTATCTGAAGGAATGGTTAGAGGAAGATTGTCCCATATGTGAGCCTGTGAGATTACAGCAAGAAACAAATTATTAATCTGCGTTTAGTATAGTATATCACATTGTAAATTATTTGATGCTTAATTTTGGGCTTGAATTTTTAAAAAATAATTTTTTCCCTAATCTTTATTTTTTTAAACTTAATTTATTTTGTATGCAGTGTTGATTGAAGATATCACTAAAGAAAATGTCTAGAAATTGAACTACTGCTATCTTAAAAAAGCAATGCACAAGTCATTAATCAAACTGACGTCATACTAAGCAATAGCCTTGTTTGCAGAATCTTTATCTTGCAAATATTGAACCAAAACAGTGTCCTGTTTCCCTCGTGCAAAAAGCATATGCATTTTGTTTTCACATATCAAACACAAAGTGGAAAAACCTCATTTTGATTTAGCGTGGCCGGTGGAGATGTCATCCGAAAGTTTTTCACTTGTAATGAAATTATCCAGGGCCCTCTTCTTGGCTTATGGCCTCCGTGCTGTTGGATGGTCAGCCTTTATTAATCTGTCAGAACTCCACATGCAACAATACAGCCTCAAGAATCTCAGGGAGTTCTTGCAAATCTCTGCTCTGTGGGAAAAAGCCCTCACAATACTTATTACAGCGTTCACTTTCTCACCAGTGAGTCACATACTCCACTCAGACCAACACCAACACTGCAGTTCTGTATCTCTCATGCATTTAGAGCTCTATTTCCACAAGTAATGCTTTAAAAGTTGAAATGATTTTTAATCCGTTGCCTGCAAGTAAAATTGAATTAGAAAATGTAGTTGGAACAGACCTGTTTTCAAATGAGGCCTAGTGTTTGTGTACAACTTGCCAGGTTGAGTCATGAGTGTGTCAGAGCTGTCTGAACCCCTAAATGGACCATTTTGTGTAATGGAATTACACAAAAAAAAAATCTAAGGCTATTTTATGCTGAACTTGTTGAAAAGTTGAATGAGTATGTTTTTATATGCCTATCTAGGATTTTAGAAACGTTTCAGTCTGTTAACCCATCCAACTCTTATAAAAATCAGTAATACACTGAAAAATCTTTTACAATAAATATGCTTTGTGTACATATGGCTTTGCCTATGTGCCTTTAGGGTTTTAAGTGTTTAAAAGTTGCATGTCTACCTGAACTAATGTCAATTTCCTTCAATTATAAATGTCACAAGAAAATTAATGATGCAGTAGGAAGGGTTTGTTGACACAGCAAAGGTATTTTAAATTATATTGAAAATTTCCAGATGTAGTTTTAACCTCTTAATTTGTACATTTCAATCAAAGCTAGAAGTTACAGTTGTTTTTGGAAAAAGCAATTACTTGCATGATTAATTTGTGATCAAATTAGTTTACTTCTGGCAGCCCATTGATGATAATGCTAAAAAGGCCTTCAGAAGAAAAAAAAACACTCAGATGTTTCTTTAGCGGCTTCAATGCACCAATATGCAAGGCTTTGTTTTAAATTTTTAAAGTCTTGAAGGTTCAATTGGCAACATTTCATCCATAACTGACTATATATTTAAATGAGGTGCATTTCAAGTCTGATTTTAAAAACATTAGGCAAAAGCAATATTGTTTGTGTAGCAGAAGGAAACATCAAAGTATGAATCCCATATTTACACCATACAGTATATGTATATTTTAAGACTAAATACAATCCAGCTAAAGATAGTTAATAGCATTAGAAGACGATTGAACATTATCTGCACAGCAATTTCAGCAATTAAGACCAGTATTACAAAATTCAGAAGACGAATATACGAATATCAAACCTGTTTGTGAACCACATGGAGGAACATGCTGGACTAAAAAGTCTTCCATCCGTCTGTGAAAAGACTTTTTTGTCTCATTAGTCAATGAGCATTTAAAAGATTAATTTTAAACATCACAGCAACAGCCTAATATTATCCCCCTTTAATTCTAAAAAGGGTTCGTTGGTTTCAGTCTCATTACGCACATCCTCCTGCCACTGAAAACGTCCAATATGAACTAATGTGTTGCCACAGGCTATATGAAGTGCTCCCTCTACAGGTCAATAAAATCATCACAGTAAAACAGCTGGGAAAAGTACCTCATTACAAGGATATTTGGATAAAAGAGGCATGAAATTTAGAGCAATTATATTATATAATATTACCAATGAATGTTGCTTATCTATATTTACTAAATAGCAGTTGCCAGCAACCAGTCAGCTATCAAATTGATTGTACAATTTCATGTAAGTATAAGCATTGAAATAAATACTAGTGCAAGACCTTAGGCGAGTCTGGAGATATAGGCTTATATCAACTCCTACCTACAGCTACAGATAACAGCATGACACATTAACAGTATATAATGTGTGAGATTAGTCCTCAGAAAAAGCATATACTGTATTTCAATGTGAATCTTTAAAAAAAAAAACAGCAAGTCACCCAGGATGGAAAACTCAGAGCAAGTGGGTCAAATGTCTCTGTAACATAATTATATATATATATATATATATAGAGGCACAACTAATAGTGATTTCTCCTCCAGTTGAGGGAGTGCCTCCTCTTCCTCTTCCTGTGGCTCTGCTCTTTTCTCTCAGGCCAGGGAAATCCAGTCACCATGGCTCTCTCCAGCTCCTCATAATCCTCATTCTCTGAATCCTCCTCCTCCTGGACAGGGCAGGTCAGATCTGGGAAAACCTCCCTCAATTTGGATGTAAAAAAGGACTGTAGACTATGGCCTGCCTGAGCCACCTCTGAGTCCGACTGGAGAAAGAAAGCAGCATTGTCAGCATCTGCAATTTCTGACCTCTTAAAGGGTTAGTTCACCCAAATGAAAATCTGTCATTAGTTCAAACCCCGTAACACAAATTAAGATATTTTTTGATGGAATCTGAGAGCTGTCTGACCCTGCATAGACAGCAACGCAACTGAAATGTTCCCAAGTCCAGAAACGTAGCAAGGAGATCTGTAAAATAATCCATGTGACATCAGGGGTTCAACCATAATTTTACGAAGCTACGAGAATATGTTTTGTGCGCAAAAGAAAAAAAATAACGACTTTATTCAACAATTTGTCTCCTCCACATCACCCTTTAGCACCATTTTGGAGAGTATCAGCTGCACGTAAACAGCATATGCTGTTCTGTGTCAACTGCGTGTCAACACTGATATGCTGTTTTCGGGTTCGAGTCAAATCAACAATGTAGGCAACAGACCGTGTTACGCAGCTGACAATGAACAGCATACGCTGTTTACGTCCAGCTGATACTCTCCAAAATGGCGCTACAGGGTGATGCGGAGGAGACGAATTGTTGAATAAAGTCTTTTTTGGGGGGTTTTTGCGCACCAAAAGTATTCTCGTAGCTTCGTAAAATTACGGTTGAAGCCCTGATGTCACATGGATTATTTTACAGATCTCCTTGCTACGTCTCTGGACTTGGGAACATTTCAGTTGCGTTGCTGTCTATACAGGTGTCTGAGAGCTCTCAGATTTCATCAAAAAAATCTTAAATTGTGTTCCGAAGACGAACAAAGCTTTTACAGGTTTGGAACGACATGAGGGTGAGTAAATGGTAACAGAATCTTCATTTTTGGGTGAACTAACCCTTTAAGATCTAGAGACATCCATATGTCTGAGCATATTCCTATACATATTTAACAGTATATCCAACTAAAGTACGTGATCCTGCTACATGCCAATAATGTCCTACCATCTTGATGATAATAAATAAGTCCATCAGTATCTACAAAAAAATTCTTAATCAGTAATTATTTTCTTGTTTTCCACAAGATTATTAAATGTAGAAAGTACATCTTAAATGTGCTTAATTTGTATAAGCATACATTTAACTAAATATAGTGAGGTCCATGCTAGAAACAAGAAGAAAACAAAATGGTTAATAACAAATAAATAAATAAAATATCATCACGGTCAAAGTCTCTATTGCTCACCATGGCTGCATTTATTTGATCAAAAGTAAAAACATTAATATTGTGAAATAATATTACATTTTAAAATAACTTTTCTATTTTAATATATTTTTAAATGTCATTTATTCATTTGATCGCAAAGCTGAATTTTCAGCAGTCATTACTCCAGTCTTCAGTGTCACATGATCTTTCACAAATTATTCTAACATGCTGATTTGGTGCTCAAGAAACATTTCCTGTATTAATTCCTTTATATTATTTAGTAGAGTTGAAACATTTTTTTTTGCTGCTTAATATTTTTATGGAAAACGTGACATTTATCTTCAAAAGTAAGTTTGGGGTAAGGTTTAAACAAAAAAAAAATTAATATTCACAAGGCCTAGGACTGTAAAGACATTCATAATGTTGCAAAAGACTTCTATTATATATTATATAAAAAAGTACCCTCTAACGGACTCTCCCACTCCCCCCTCCCAAATACACACACACACACACTGTCACTTTAATCAGTCTGAATAAGTTCTTTTGCACTACAAATCATTTTTTTGCACTACAATCATTATATCTGCACTGCTGTTTACTTTACTGGTTTGCACTCTATCTGCCATATGCCTTGTGCTTTATATATATATATTTTTTTACATTTACCTTATTTGTATATTTGTATAGTTGTATTTTGTATTTAATCTGTATTTATGTTATCTGTATGCACCCAAGGGTCTGAGAGTAACACAATTTCAATTCTCTGTGTGTATGTGCTGTACATGTAGAAGAATTGACAATAAAGCAGACTTGACTTGACTTGACTTGACTATAAATGGTGTTTTGAACTTTCTATTCATCAAAGAATCCTGAAAAATGTATCAGTTTCCACAAAAATATTAAGCAGCATAATAATAACAATTATTAATGATTGAGCCCCAACGATAATTTTTAATAACTGAGCACCAGATAAGAATATTAAAATGATTTCTGAAGGATCATGTGACACCGAAGACTGGAGTAATGGCTGATGAAAATGTATCTTTATCTTTCTGCCACAAGTCAACATGTCCACATAATCCTTAAGAGTGATGTGGGTAAACGGACTGGGGGGCATGACCCTCAGTCCATTTGCTCGACCCTCCACCATGGCTTGATTTTATGCACCAATTTCTAATCGTGTAGCTACACTGCCACATACTTTTGTTAATGCAGTGTACAAGAAATAAAGATGGATTTGGAGGATGAAAGAGTGAGATACTGTGAGTAGCCACTTTATATTCATGTCATTTGATTGACAGGATTAGATGAACAAACTCCTCCCAAACTTACGTTCAGAATTTAATTTATTATACAATGCAAATACACAAAATTAACACAAATTAGTTGTTTTTTTTTGGGGGGGGGGGGGGGGGGGGGGGGGGGGGGGTTATCCGTTATCTATTAAAAATTGAATTTCAGCTAAATTAAACAGGATATTAAAAAAGTAATGCATAATCATTATATCAGTACGTGGTTTGAATGTGAATCTGAATATTATAAGAATTAAATATTCACCACTAATGGCTAGAAGGAGGTAGATTAGCAATATAATGCATTTTACTCACGTAGTTGAACTTGCCACAGTTTTTGAACATGAGCAGGACATCAGTCACAAACTCTTGCGGGGAACGATAGTGTGTGTTGCTGGTTCTGCTGAGCCTGTTCCGAATGACAGACAAATCCATGGGTTTCTTGATGATCTGATAATAATGACGGGCCTATAAATAGATAGAGATAAAAAATGAGCAGATAGAAAGATAGTTAAAAGTATCATCTACAAATGAAGAGTTCAGATGCAAAAGCCTCTAAGTACATCTGACGTTTTTCTTTAAAATTAGAATTTCTTTCTGGCTACTATGTATAGGTTTCTATGTAAGTACTGGTACTTCTGAATGGGTTGAGACTGGGATTTAGCGCATTTGAAATGAAAGTACTTGATGAACATATACTATGTGTTGAGAGCATTCACTCAGTATCGTTATCTCATTTTTGACCAAGATGGCTTTTAGAGGCTTTTGCACTGGAACTCTTCAAATATAAAATCACAAGATAATTCGTTTTAAAATTACCAGAGGGGCTGACAGGCTCATGGAACGGAGCACTGAGAATGTTGCAGAGGATCAGCAGCGTCAGCTTCTCACATTTCTGTGATCAAACAGACAAGCCATCCATCAACAGAGATATTTCACTTTTGTTAGACAGACTGTAAATCTCTTGAGGGAGGAACTTTTTTTGGATTTAGACTCCCAGACCTCTGAGGTCACAGGATTAGTCAGAGCTAGGCCAGATGAGACTCGGCATCCCCTTCACTTACCCTCTGGTCACACGCCGACAGCCCATATGCCAGCAAAGCTGTAGACATCTGGTCATTCTCACAGTCATATTCCACCTCTGGCTGCTCCACATCCCTGCATAGGGTGCAAATCCAGTCGCCTCTGTGGAAGCCCGAGATGATAAAGGTTAGTTTCAGCATTGAGTAAAGACACAGGTGGATATGTGAAGTAGAAGGGAGAGTGGCTTACATGGGGAAACTATGGAGAGGAGGGACATGGCATGACAGGTGAAAGACCTTGGGGCAACGGTCACAGCAGAGAAGGTCTCCTCCGATGAGACAGACCGCACAAAAGTCCTCATTCTCTATCTCAGGGCTTTCCTCTGTAGGCTGATGTTCAGCTGCAGGTTCTGATACAGTCTCAGAGCCGGCAGCAGGTGGAAGAACCCATTCAGACTCCGGTTCAAGATTCAGAGTCACTTCGGCTGTGGAATCTGGATCTGATTCAAATTCTTGTTCAGAAGCTGAGAGCACTGATTCAGAAGGCTGCTCCGAAATCACATCCGATTCAAATTCGACCTGCAGTTCAAACTGAGAGCTCGGATCTGATTCTTGCAGGAGCTCCGATTCCACGTCTGCATCCGAGCCCGGTTCAGCCTCTCTTACGGATTCAGTTTGGAAATCAGAACCTGTCACTGATCTGAGTTCAGATGGGGAGTGTATTTCTTCAGTGTCAGATTGTAAGATGGGATCTGAATCATTGGAGATGGCTAGTACCCCAGACTCTTGGTTTATGTTGCAAAATTCTTGCACAGGAAGCTGAGAAACCTCAAGGGAGCCAGATGGCTCACTGCTATGCAGATGTTCTGGTGATAGCTGCTCTGTGGCCGACACGCTGTCCTCTGTCTGAACTGACTCCTTATCCAAAGTTTCCTTGAAGGACATTAATATTATTATTATTAACTGAGATGATACAAAACCTAGAAAAACATTTCAACAACTTTAAAATGATACCTGAGAAGTGTCCTTTCTCTCTAGCACTCTGAATACAGTTTCTTCAGGTTTGAGTCCAGGCTCAGTTTGAGAAATAAGGTCTGTGCCCTGGTGGTTCTGTGGTGGATGTCGTGAAACTAGGATCTTGAGTCGCTCAAGACACACAACTGGAACCTTCGAACCATCGGGGGCTTCTTTGTCACTGTAGAAAACATTTCTACCTTTCAACCTTCGAGGCACATTTCCAATGTTACTTGTAGAGCTGCACAATTCATATAAATAAAATCAAAATTGTGTATGGCTTTGTGTTCTTTTACACAGTAGTTTCTCAGAGCTGCTCAGTTCACAGTAAATGCTGTTGCACACGAGTTTGGATCACTTATATCTTCCCATACTTAATTAGAACCATTTATAAACTGGCTGTTGTCAACAAAGGATACTGCTCTTTGCAGTTTTCCACCAAAAAAAAAAAATGCTCAAATGGTTTAACGTTTGAAAAATATATTAATAGATATTGAGTTTTAAAATTAAGATTTTAAGCCATAAATATTAGTATGGACATTTTTACAAAGTTCTATTTTTTTTTTTTATTATATTTTTCTTAATACGTTTATTTTAAAGTGAAATATTACAATATGATTTTCTTATATCATAGCAATAATAAAAACAATAAAATATTAATAATGAATATTATTATCATAATTTATAGTCCTATTGATATTTAAATAACAAAATTTTTGCCCAAATTGTGCAGCCCTACAAACAAGCGCAGTAAACCTGTAACTTTTTCTTGTTTCATTTTTAAATTCTACCTGGTGTCTGGATCCTCTCGAGACAATCTGTTCTTCTTTCTGGTTTTCGGTTTTCTGTTTTCATAGGTATATGCATATACGTTATCTGAAACCAGGAAAAATGTCATTTAGATGGATTAATCAGCTACGAAATGTGTAATTCCTCATTATGTGTATTTCTATTGCAAGTTGAACATGAAAGAAGCTTATTTGGAAATCATAATTGGCCTCTTAACCTGGTTCAGACTTGTAGGTGATCAGAGAGGATGCAGTGTGACTGCTTATATGTCCTGGCATCATCTCAGAAGCATCGGGTCGTGCACAGACCTGCTAAGATTAAAGAAATGAACGGTAAAATCTAAATTATGAAACGCAGCCACTTTGATGACAGGTAATGGATGCAGTGATGTCACAACATCAGCATGCAGACTAAATCAGCAAATATGAATGTGAGCCAACAGTGAACTTGTTAAACCGAATACAATCAGTTATGTGGGCTGCTGCATCTAATTTGTTGTCTAACAAAAGGGGTTAAAGAAACTGTTTCCAAGACAACAGTTATCTCTTCTGATGTACATCATCTGGTTTATCCCTTAAAAGGCAAGCAATAGAGCTGTGTGCACTGAAACAAATGTGTTTTGGACTGTATAACAGACATGTTTGAAATGGACATTAAAAGGAATTTTCAAGAGCATTTCATCAATGTCAATTATTATTAATATTAATATAGTGAATCATTCATACCAATGTACTATTCTTATCTTCTTAGAAATATATTTTCAAAAAAGTTTGTGGGGTTTAACATTAAGTTTAACATTACGACTACACCTAAAGGTTATTTCAAAATCCCTACACTGAAAAAAAAAACTTTGGTGTTGAAACTATTTTCACTCTTGATAGTACATTTCACAATTAAATTTACAAGAATAGTAAAATAACACATTGAATTAAATGTGAAATGTTATAGTAGAAAGACTGAAATAATATTTTCTTGTAAAACATTCTAATAAAATTTGTTTTATGTACAACTTTTAAAAATCCTTTTTTTATTTATTTTTTTATTTTCAGTGTAGAAACAATGCTGAGCTCTGGGACAAAACTCGCCAATATAGTGGCTCTCAACCTTTTTGACTCCAAGGCCTCACACTGTCCACAACAATATAAACAATATAAAGTATTTATTTATTTATGGAAAAAATTGGAATTGTAACACGATTAAAAAGCTTATTTTAAAGCTTGTTTTTTCCTTATTATAAACCACTGGTTCTAAACCACGCACTAGATGGCGCATCGGCTCAGCTCAGCCGGCACGCACGGCACGGTTTTGCGTTTCCCTGCAGTTTAAGTAACCGCTTTAGAGTGGGCGGATATAGTAAATTTACCTCATAGTCTCCAACCACTCTATGGTTGCGTCGCCTCTACTGCCGCGACTCCTGAAAAACTTTTTCATTCCGCATCGTCCCATCAAGCTCTCCCTGAATCCGCCCCTCGGCTATCAATGAGAAGAACGTCTGTACTTCCTCAACAGACCACGAAACAGCCATTATTTTGTTGTTTAAAAAAGGTGTGCTCGTTCGAAACTGTTGCGTTCGTTCAAAAATAGTTGCGTTCGATCCTCGCTGGCTGTGCTGATATGGGGTGCTTCTCAAACGGAAGACTGCATCCTACCGAGGCTGCCGCTGCGTCCTTCCTAGTTCAGTCCTTCAGAGTCTTGTAGGCTAGAGTCCTCCTTGGCATTAAACGCTAGAATGAGACAGTCTAGTAAGTGCGCATGGCTACGTCACATATATTCCCGCCCTGACCGTCACTTCACAAAAACAGTAATAAACTTAGTTTTGGAAAAATTCTTTGTATTACAAATCTTTATATTATTTTGCTTTCTATTAATGCAATACAATGAATCACAGTCGTCTAGTCTCCCCGTGGCTTAAATTATTGGCAGCTTAGCCTTTAGTAAGTAATTTACACCAAAACAAAAGATAACATCTATCCTTTCATGTCCGAAAACATTATTTTTGTCTTACATTGCATAATAAATTCAGACAAGCTCAGTACTGACTCATTTTTCGTCAGTTTATTTTCATGAATTGGAATGGGTACAAAGGATTGTGGGTGATTGAAGGTCATGGAGGATACATCCCATGCATCCTTCAAATTCAGCTGAATGAAGGACGTGAAATGAAGGCTGCCTTCCAAGGATCCTTCCGATTGAGATGGCCTTCAGCGACGATTGATGACGTGGCAGCCGAGATATGCAGCCTTCGTAGGATGCAGCCTTCTGTTTAAGAAGCACCCTTAATCTAGCGGGACTAGTGTCTGAAGTTCAATGATGCAGGTAGTGACGATTTTCTCCGGGAAATGATCAGCAGGGTTTACACATTACATTTTGGTAACGGTACGGTACGGTACGGTACTGAAAAAAGTACCAGGTACCAGGTACTGTACACAGTGGAAAACCCCCCAAAAGCAAGCCGTGCCATACCATGCAGTGGAAAAGCGCCATAATACAAGTCTCCATGTCTACACTCTTAAAAATAAAAGTTCTTATTTTGTCATTGATGGTTCCATGAAGAATCTTAACATCCATGGAATCTTTCCATTCCACAAAAGGTTCTTTATTGTGGAAAAAGGTTCTTTCGATTTTCTTAAAATGTTGTTCACACTAAGAAAAAATGGTTCTTTTAAGAACTGTTCACTGAGAGGTTCTTTAAGGAACCAAAAATTATTCTTCTATGGCATTGCTGTGAAAAGAGGGTATGTTTGTCTCGCCACATATATAAAAAGTTTACCTGCTGCGTTGTGCATTCCTGGTCCCCAGCCACTGTTGCCAGGCTATGAGCAGCCCTGTTCGGCCTGGCTTTACACAGACTTTTACGAGGTCCTCTGGGTCCTTTTGAGTTGCTCTGAGACCTGGTAGCCCTCTTCGAACCTCCTCGGCTCTGGCCGTCACCTCCTCGGCCTTGAGCCAGCGTGAACATCTCTAGCGCTGAGGATCTCTACGGAAGAGAGCCAAACTCTCATTAGCGCAGCACTAGGCTAAAAGTGATCTCGACAGCATATGCGGCACATTACAACCATAGCAACAGTGACATCAGAGGACATGACGGTGAAGAACAACAACCTTGAGTGTGACAATGCACAGTACCCATACTAGTTTGGAGTAAAAGAAAGAACAATCACATCTTTCAAATACAGAGAGAAAAGTGCCGCAACTCAGAACGCTACAAAATAATTCTCCTGATAATATATGACTTAGTTACAGCACCAATTATCGTATGTAAATCCCACATCTGGGGCATGGAAGGCTTCTTTGAATAAGCAGCATTAGCACATCAGAGATTAGACTTTCTCTCCTCCACGGCCCTTCTCTTCTCTTGTCATCATTTCACTAATGCGAGAAGTTCTAGAAAAGCCCAAGCGACTGCATCCTTCACTAACACGACAAATTTCAGAGTTGGAGGCAGCAGCCCGTACGCTCGATGTAGCCCCTCCTCCACCTGTCTTTTAGCACTCTTTTGGTTTTTTCTCCCTCTCCTTTCTCTTATAATTACCTCAGGATTAAAACCACTCACCTGATAGAAGCCCAGGAGGAGAGGGTGGAATGAATCGAGCTGTGGAGAGTGTGTCTTGCAAGCATGTGTGGGTGCAGAGTGAAGGTAGGAGGTCTCAGAGACTTTAAAGGTAATCGTGTGGGCTCTACAGCGAGATGAAGAAAAATGCAACAGCCGGCTCCTTCAATTCCCTTAGCTTCTCATTAATGCCAGGTTAAGTAAATATGTGGTTGCACCCAAGCGCTTTTCCCCCTCCCTTTAATCATGTCACAGTTATGGGCTGAAGATGATACATAAAAAAATAAATATTACACAAATTTGCCCCTGGAGTGCCAAATCTTACAGGGAAACTGATTTTGATTGGTGTTTGTCCTAGGAAAATTTATCAAAATACTGACATCAAGAGATCTAATAATAACTTCTATTGCCTGATTTGGTTATCTTCCAATAAAGCTTGAGGAGTGGTTGCTGAGCAGAGCGAGTTTGTCTATCTGGCTGTGTGTGTGTGTGTGTGTGTGGTCTTGATTGTTTCTGTGCTCACACCACAGTTGTCCTCACTTATGTCTCACCATCTGCTTGCAGATGTGTTGTCAGTGGCTGTCAAGATGAAAACACATTACAGCCGCATAAATAGAGATGATGCTGCCAGGAATGATTCGATTTCCTCTTTCTAAATTAATATTGAGAGTGGTGGAGCTTGTTGCAATGTTGAGTTCACTGTTCTCACGCCGTCACCAACTCCAAATACACTTAAAGCACAAGCACAACATGAGCAAAGTGCTATGTTAAAAATGTTTTAATAAATAAGAAACTACAGTAAATGGGTGACATGAAATGTGACAGTAACAGCAGTGTGACAGCATGTCAGAAATGCTGTACTTAATCTAAAACAATTTTTCTTTAATCATTAATTATTTTCTATAAAATAGTTTATAATAATAATCGCACACACATATTATGAATACTATTATTATTGTTATTATTATTTAATATACAGTATGCAGTACTTTGAACCACGTAGTTAATAATAATATAATATACATATTAATTATTTATTTTCATTACTGATTAAATAAAATGACTTACCCGTCATTTTTATGACTTCATACAGCATAAAAACATATGCCTCATATAACCTTATTGTGAGTACAAAATATTTGTACTATATTTTTTGCTTACAATATTTTAGCTTGGCCTAAGTATGAAAATGTTCATAATATTCATAAAATGTACAAAACTTACCCATGGATTTTATTAATTTACATGGCTTTCCCAGGTCTTTGAGAAAAACAGTTTCTGAGGGGTGAATTAGAATAATAAATAGCTATTGGGTTTAATTGTTTTAGCTTATTTTAATGGCTGTTTTTTTTCTTTTTCTTAATTTAATTCATTTTAAGTCATCTTGAGTCCCCCTTAAAAGTTTACTGAAGCCCCCTAGTAGGTCCCGGACTCCTGGTTGTGAGCCACTGTCATACAGAGACTACATGGAATATCTGTACTTCATAAACTCATTTGCTGCACCACAGGACAAATGAGTTCTACAAATGTTACTAGATGATTAATAATAGTCATGATTAATAATAGTAAAAAAAAAAAAGCTGTACCTGTAGCTTTGCTGAAAATGTATACTTTACATTCATTTAGTCATATAAGTTTTAACCTAAATTCTTGACACTGAAAAACAAATGATCATCTACCAAAATCAAAATCAGTATACTGTAAGGACCCCACACTTTAGTTCTCTTCAATGCTTCAGCACATTTGCAGTGCTGCTCAATGGCCTTTTCATCTGCTTGTGGTGTAGACCAGTTAACAGCATGGTTAACATGCAACCTTTGCAAGCACTAAAGAGCGCCAGGCCTGAGGATTGTGGTCAGTATTGAGCACACTGAGAGCAAAGGTATTGCTCTGCAAAAGACAGATAAACACCGACAAATTAATTAAACTCACCCTGTCATCATCGATGCGAGCAACGATTGGCTGCAATTCAATCATGGGCTGGTTGCTAGTTTCTGTGGTTGTCTGCACTTGAGCCTGATTGTGGACCAGCGGCAGCTCACTGTCTGGTGATGCTTCTTGCCCTGTGGTTGCTTCGGGTGCAGATGTTTGCCCTCTTTCACAAGGAGGCTGGCCTGGTGCAGATTTTCTCCCGTCCATGGCAGCCTGGTTGGAATTAGCAGGGAGCGGGTGGTTGTTGGATCCGACAGGCTGCCTAGGTGAAGCTGAGCTGGCTCCATGCTGGACAAGGTCAGATCCAGGGTGAGAGGTGGACGGCTGTATAGGCTGAGCTCCTGGTGGATGCACCGGGACAGATGCATCAGCCTCCCAGCAGCTGTGAAGGGACGGCGGGGAGCTCCGCCTGGTGGCCTGAGGACATTGAGCAGGGAATTTATCCAAAGGGACGGATTGAGTAGGTCTGCAGTGAAGGCAGCAGAGCTGGGGCTGAAAGAAGGTCTGGCAGGCACAGCCAGGTTCACGCACCGCATGGCACAGAGGAGGTATTGCTATGCATGGGACAGGCTGGGGTCGCAGGATACTGGGATGACCCACAACCTCTGAGTATGAACGACTTCCACCTTCAACAACCAGCTGACCTAAAGCAAGGAGGAATCATTACAGTGCTTGCGCGGCCACAGATATTCCTCAAACATTCATTGTATTCTTGTAACCAGTGTTATCTGTATCGTGGTTTTTTAGTATTTATAATATTTTTTAAATTAATAAGGATTTTAATTAAAACTTACTGCTAACAAAGATATGATACATGTTTTTCAGATACATCTTAGGAATTGACTAATTATTATGACGTGACTAAATTTGAAGAATATTTTCATTAAAAGACAAAGCTATAACTAAAACAAAAAAGTGTGGTATTTTTTAAAGAAATTGAAAGATTAAGTTGTAAGCTCATTTAAAAATGTGATAATGCCATCATATTTGTATACTGCATTGTGATTGGCCTACTTTTATAGTCACCTTTACACTGCCGCCAAATTTCCTTTACACAGAACCAACATCTAAAACCTAAGCTCACCTACAACTTTAAAACCAGTTTTAGAGGGCTTGACATTTCCTTCAGAATGTGCAAATCTAGTTTAACATTGTCCTTGTATGATAAACTATAAACTGTAAGAAAGTACAAATGTGAATGGCTTTAAAAAATGACCATCTAATGCCATTGTCCAATAGCTCAGCTTACCTAAAGTGGACATCTGCTTGGTCCAGAAGCTGGCATCCCAGTTAAACTTGATTTTCAACGAGGTCCAAGCCTCTGAGAGCATCAGTGGCTCCAGTAATTGCTGCATCTGAAGAGCAATCTGACAAATGAATAATAGATCAAACCTCATGATTACAGAACTCTGAGTTATAAATATTGCATGCAGTTCTGGCAGTGAAACTGAAACTCTTACAGCACTGTTTCTCTATTTTTATGTTTGTGAGAAAACGATTAAGGCTATTTCTAAGAGATCTAAATGCAGCCACAAAAAAGAGGTGAGGCTGCTTTAAACTAATAGTGCTGACATCTTTTTGAGACCCGCCAGAAACTTAGCAGGCAGCTGCCAGGAATCTTAACATCTAAAGTCCACTTGGACATTGAGAAAATCCTACCAGCTCTTTGCTGAATAGCAGTGGATTGCATCTGTGGTGGGCTGTAGCCCAGGTAATGAAGTTCTGCACGCGCTCCAGCTGGCTGCACAGCTCTATGGCCCCCTGCAGCTGGTCCTCCAGACGTTGCTTGAAATCACTGGAGATACTCTGCAACCGGAAGACAATGACAAAAACGTGGATCTCCTCACCACTTTTCCTAAGATCCCCATCAGCTTGGATATGTTGCTACTTGGCAGAATCTGCCTATTTTGCATGATTCGCTCAGAAGACGTTCTGTTCCGCACGCTCCATCACCAGTACATCCACGGTCAGATGGATGTTTGGAGATGAATACGTTTGGAGCGGCACAGAAAGACGGAGAGGAGAGAAACGAGGGAAAAAGTAATTACCTCCAGTTGTTCTATTAATAGGTTGGCCCGTTTGTTAAGCTCGTTCATCATAATCATCTTAGCCATTTTTATCTGGTTCTCTGCCTTCCTCTGCGTGATCTTTATACCATGGAGCCTGGAAAGAAAAACGAACAAGGAGATGGCTGAGGATAGAAGGATAAACAAACCGATATGACCAGTACATCTGGATGCTTGAACATCTGCTGAAATCATTCAGAGGAAGTAACGGATCTTGTCAAAGTCATTATGCTGCATATAAACTATGCTTGTTGTCTTAAGAATCCCAGCTGTTCACATTTTAGATGAGTAATGGACACTTTGTTTAACTAGCATTAACGCTAGCATTAGCAGCATCATGGAGGTGGAATGGGTGTGATATCGTCTCACCTGCCCTGGATCTGTTTAGCGGTGCTCTCCACAGCGGATCTCTTCTCCTCCACTCGGGCCATGAGGTTCTGCAGGAGCCAGCGCTGATCTTGCAGAGCTTTCCCAACATGCACCAGTCTAAAGATAAGCAACCAACAGCCAGTGAAACACCTTTGACTTTTAATGTTTACACACAACATGCTCGAGAGCATATTTGTTGATACGTGAGAAAGTGGCCACCTGTTCTGTCTGCATCTTTGTGCATGTGTTTAGGAAAGTGTATGAGAGAGAGAGAGAGTGTTTGCATGTGTACAAGAGCACTGTGAATGTGGCCATGCGTGTCAGTGGGTATGTGTCCTCTAAGCATACCGATGGTCTTTGTGGGCGGACAGGTGACAGATGCTACAGGCCATGAGGTCGCACGTTTCACACAGGAGTTCCAGAGGCTCCTGTTTGTGGAGAGAACACATGACAACTGCATGCCCGCAGCAACCGGCTCCTGAGACACGCAACACAACAGAAGAGAGGAAATGAGGCCTAATTAGCTGATTCCCATTAAGAACACATTATCTGTAATCAAGGATCACATATTTAAAAGAAATGTTACAAACGTACAATGGAAAAATGCACGAAAACAAGTGTGTTAATATGAGCATGAGGAATCTCTCAGAGTTCTGCAGGTTTAATGAGGTTTTAAGTATGTTCAAATCATTTTCACCAATATAGAGCAAAAGACCTCGCTGGCCTCTGTGAGTCACTCTCTATGCTAGCTTCATTTATTTTTAGTGGAGAAACAAAGCACATCAAAATGCTTATAAATATTTCTGGACGTATAAATGCATCATTTTTCCACCAAAAGTAAAACAGACAAAAATGGAACACAGAAGAGCTTTGATCAATCAGTTAATGTCTCATTAAAAGCCCTGCCAATATGAGGAATGTAACTCTACATTTGCTTTTGAAGAGCCAAATAAAGTATTGCTTTCAAGTGTGCCTTCAGAATGGCCCGCATTTCACACACACCTAGCACTGGACATTTAAAAACTACCACATCAGAATGCTAAGTTTACATGATCATGCAAACAACACACACAGACAGGTTTGAACTGTTTTATTACATTTTAAATGATTATAGTTACTATAATTATTTAGTTGCTTTTCAAGAGCCATATAAAGTAACACCTACTGCTTTTCATGTGTGTGTGAATGAATGCCCCACAATTTCTGGTATACACCTAGCATTGGACATTCAAAAAAATATCAGATCAGAATGCTAAGTTTCTTGATTGTATAAACTACCTACAGACAGGTTTTTACAATTTTATTTTATTTTACTTAAAATAATTATAATAATTTTGTTGCTTTTGAAAATCTAACAAATAAAGTAAAAGACCTACCTACACAGACAGTTTATAACTATTTTATGATTTTATTTAAATTATAATACATTTGTTTTGTTTTGTTCAATAAGATCAAAGTTAAATGATACATTCATATTTTATTTTTATTAAAAACAAGATAAATTAATATTCAATTTTACAATTTTATTTTATTTTATTTTAAATCTAAACCTATTCATTTCTGTTTTAGATATACAAATAAACCCCAAAAGAAATTACCAGAGATGCCTGGCTAGGTTTTAAAGTGTTCTCCTGAAATGAGTTTCTTTGAATAAAGACATCCACATTAACCTGGGCTCAGGCAAATGACGTCAACAAATAAATCAAACATTCTCATTTCCATTCCACTGTAGCAAAAATTATAATCTAAATAAAACATTATTACTTTAACAGTCCCTTTGCATATATAATTCTGTGGCCAGGGAGAGTTAGTCAGGCAGAATGCAGAACTCCATTAGAAATGAAGGACCTCAACTGGCAGCACCTGTCACACTGGATATACAGTCTGTCCATCAGAAGCGCAGGCCGGCTGATGCTGTGACAGTGTGGGGTAGACAGAGACACACTGACACATTGCACAGGGAGAGATGTTAAAGTACGAGACCACAGGCTCCAACACCGAAGAGCTCCCACTGACTCAGTGCATACTGGTGACCGACCACATCCTGCTTCACACCCGCACTTCTGTTTCTCTCACACTCTACCACTCTTTCTCGCGCTCTTGTCTTTCTTTTTCTTTTCTTTTCATTCTTTCTATCACTCCATCTCTCATTTGCTGTGAGGACTTGTGGTGCCGTTATCATACATTAAGTGGATTTCAGAGCATCTTGAGAGAAAGTTCAGGAGTTTTGATAAAAGAAAGCTAGCGTTGGACAGACAGGCCAAAATTGTGCTGCGTTTGCTGAGAGAGAATCAGTTTTAGAAACTGGGTCACATAAAAAATACAACACTACAATACATCACAGGATAATTATTCACACTTATTATAAAATGCATTATTCATTGAGTTAAAGAAGAGGGGTTAGAAAAAGATGGTGCGGAGCTGATAATGTCCAGTGGCTAAGAGTAGAAATGTGCAAGCAAACAGCCAACCTGAGCTAATTAGAGATTGGTAAAAGAAAGACTTTAGTCTTGCCTATTTCAGATGATGATGGAAGGTCTCGCGGCTGGTGCTGCAGGTCAAATGGTTGAATGAAGCTTCTCTCATGCTGATGCAGGTCTGTGCACTGGAAACACAGCCACTTGTTGCAGAAGGTGCACAAGCTCTGTGCCATCCTGGGCTCTGAACACTCAGAACAGCACTGTAGATACATTTAAAATTCTTTTGCATTCCAGTAGAACAGGGTTTGTTGACACCACATCTATCAGCCACAAATGAGTGGACATCTTATATGCTTACACCCACAACAACTAGTCTAGCAGGCATAAACTGCACGTCCACCGTATCAAAAGAAGATATTTTGAAAGCCATCTAAGTGTTTTTTGTTCATACAGTTAAAGTAAATGTTGTTTCGACCCCGTTGACTTTCAAAATATCTTCTTTTGTGCTCTATGGATTAACCAGAAAGTCTTACAGGTTTGGATTTTTGGGTGAACTATCACTTTAAACTACTCTGGGACTTCATATTCATAAGCCAAGCATTGTTGTCATGAAAAACAATATAAAGTCTTCATTCTGAACCCTGCACTTGCTGTGCTTTAATAGCTCATTAGAAAGCAAAGCAGCCTGTTCAAAGAATGCCAAAAATATTCACATTTGCATTTCGCATTAGTATTCCCAAAAAGCATAACTAGCGAAACAATAACACATCATGCGTCATCTCTGTGTCACAAGAAGCTGCAGTTTGCAGATTACCTCAGTGTCAACTCAAAGACAATTAAAATCGAGCTTGCAAAATCTTCCTAAAAATTGAGTGCAGGACCGTCTTACCTTCTCCATGGCGAAGACGGGATCTGGATTCCTCTGCGTGTGCGTGTGAGAACGATTGCGATATCCAGCCAAGCAGCTCTTGCAGCAGTGAGGCAAGGACACGGCAAGCCTCTGACACAGCTAGAGCGCCACACCACACTGTGACAGCTGTACCTGCGGCAGGAAGTAGTGCACACTGCACACTTTAACCCCAGTGGAGTAGACTCCTGAGCGCTCCTCCTCGTGTGCCCTCAGCCGTGGCCAGTGCGTAGCTCTCCTCATTGGCTTCCTTCAGCTGCTTAGATCCCGAATCCTTCCCTCTGACAGCCACCATGATCTTTCTTCTTAAATAAGCCTGTTCATAATAATTGGGAATTAGGGAGGGCTGATAATTATTTTTTTTTCTGGGACAAAATATCCCCGGCAGCCCTTGTTGCCAAAAATGGAAGGGGAGAGGTGCCAGATGACCTACAATATTTAAGAGAATTGCACGGAGGAGTGCACGAAAAGGGTGTGAGATGGATCGGTGATGAGGGAACACGTTGGTGCCCTCCTTCCTCACTTCCTTAGATCAGCACTAGTAAGGGACAGGTCCCTCCGGACCGGGCCTGCTCCCACGTAACACGCTGAAACCGGGTCAGCCTTCTCCAGGAGCAGATGGGAATTGAGATGTGCTCTCACAATGCCCTGCAAAGTGTGAAATCAATTATGATCATATAACACTTCCACTTCTCGAAAGAATTTTGAGGCATGACTTCCTCAAAAATCTTTCACAGGTAGGAGATGTTCAACAACCAATGCATAAAGGGGGAAAAGGCAGGTGGGCGGGCAAATGGGATTGGCGGAAACTAATGAAACCATACGTAACCCGAACTGACAATGGTGTCGTGCAGATCCCCTCTAAGAAACCCCCTCTACCACCGTGAGTCTGCCTGACAACAACCCCTGCAGCCTGACCTACAAATCTGACAACTCTCTCTTCCTCTAGAGCTGCTCATGGGAGCTTAAAACCATCCGATTCCCCATTGTGTACCCACAGACCCACTTTAAAACACAATTAGTCTACCCAGCCAGTCATTCTCTTGTTCTTTGGGCAGACAGGCGTGCCTGCATCTCACCGTCTTGCCTTCCATGCCACTCCATTTGGCTTTTAAAACAAAAAGCTCTCGCACTCTCTCTCTCTCTTTCTTTCTACTACCAGAGGTGACTCCTTTTCTCTAGTAAGTGAATTCAGCACGAGTATCTTTCTGCCTGAGCAAGCAAGCACAGCCATCTCTAGAGAAAGTACATTAATAGAAACTTGAGAGGAGGTTCCTCCCCTGGAAGAACACCTTAGTAACATCCATTAACATCATTGGTTATGAGATAATGACAGGGGAATGGCAGATTTGCCCATAGCAGATGGCAATGTCTCAGTACAGATTATTCAATTCATTATGTCTTCACTCATTACAAGTGAATGTTTATAATAGCCAATTGTCGGTTTGAGACAGGCCTGAAAGAAGTAATTATACCAAAATATAATTTTGGTAATCAGTAATCAGTAATCAGCAATTGTAATCAGTCATGTCCTTTATATAAGTGATACAAACATAATCTAATGTTTAAATTACCATTGGGTCTCTGAGATGATTATTTCCTTTACATGTGTAAATATGCAGCCATTTGTCTAGTGAGACAGAACATTTAATTGTAGTGTATTGCAATTATGTGATGTCCCATTAAACAAGTTACAAATAACCAAACAATTGTCAGTCACATGATTTAGTGTGAAACTTTTGGGGGAAAAACACGCCAATGTCTTCAAGCACACACATGAGAGGTTTCATCATAAAGAGAGCTATTTAAAAAAAGTGTAATAAAAGGTGTCATAAAAAAGTGAACATGTATTGGGGAAAAAATGAGTCAGTATCATTCTAACAAGTGAAAAGGAAGTGGAAACACATAAAATAAAAATAAAATAAATCATTTTGAGATCGAATGTAATGAGTTTTTTAATATATATAAGGTGGACTCCAGGCACATTTTCGGTAGGACAAAAAAAAAGAGCATTTTATTTAACATGTTAACCCATACCTAGGCTTGGGAATCCAAAATCTATTCCAATTAAGGTCAGGAATCGTCTACTTGTTATAAAATAAAAATTTCGATTCCTCTTATTGATTCCTTTATGCGCATTTTAATGACTTTAAACCATTCAAGCACAAGCAGACTCGTGCTCTGTTTTCTGTACTGCACACATAGGGGCATAGCCATCATTTCAGAAATGAGGGGGACAGAAATGTAAAACAAAACAAAAAAAGAACAACTTTTGTCTAATTTTCAAGCTTTATTTTTCTTATGTCTTTTAATTGGCTAAGAAATCAAATACACTGCTGGACGATAACCAATCATTTGTAATCTATAATATTTTTTCTGTGTTTTCCTAATGACAATTTTAGGAATGGCTTATACAAACATAATAAGGCAGAATAGTTTCTATATTGTAATAAATGTTATGACAATTAGCACTGCATTATTCATATACTATATTTCTTACCTGGAAATGACCTGAAATTACCTTTTTTTTTTAGCTACAGCCATAGCTGGATGCCTTTGTCCATATTAGGGCTTTCCTGCACATCATAAGTTATTATATATTACTTCTATGAGGCTGTTTTGGACATTCTGCGTGAGAGCGCCCTCCGGCTTCGAGTATGAATGAAACATGCACTGCATGTTCACCTCGTCTCATTTTAGATATGAATAAATCGTCTAGTCATACATAGGCTATCTCGTTTCTTCGCCTATGTGCACACACATCCAAAGCACGCACACAGAAAAAGTGATTTAAAATGTATCTGATTGACAGATAAATCATGGTTGATCTATCAGCCAGATGCACATAAAAATGCATGCGCTCTTATTTCAATGTTGTTGTTAATGTTGAGGTTATTTTAGCTTTGTGCATTTAGTTTAACTACACTGTTAAAGAGGGCTATTTTTACCATTCAACTGAACTGTGTGTATGTATTTTAGACACTTCTTGCTCCATCCATGCAATAACTGCATCCTTCTATCAACCAAGTTTCTATTTACTTATACTGCTGTATAATATTAACTGTATGACCAATTTCAGGAGTTGACAAAATTGCAGTTTAAAATCACAGCATAGCTCACATTCACTAAAATATTGAAACGCTATGCTGATTCAAAACAACAACGCCGGTGATTTACAGTCAAAGCAAAGCACGGTTTGAATGCCCCGCCCCCCAGCTGAACTGGAAGTTTTGATTGTTTTTTTTTACCCGCGTCAGACCGGTCTGTTATTGGCTGAAGCACAGGGCTCCACCCCAGAAGTTTGAAAAGTGCCCGTCAAACGGGCACTTTCTCCATCGGCACCTCCTTTGTCTTTTTTTTTTTTGTACTTTGTACTTTTGGTAAAAAATAAATGTAGCGAAGTTGAATACTTAAGTTTTATTTTACTCAAGTAAAAGTAAAAGTAACACAATTGAATTCAAGAATCAAATTCAAGAAAGTAGAAACATTTTTTAAATGTTCTTAAGTACTGTAATGAAAGTATTTGTTATTAGTTACTTTCCACCTCTATTAAAAGCTTATTGTATTACTTAATTAAAAGCTTACTGTATTATGTACATTAGAGTATTGTGAGCGAGAGATAGACTGAGCGAGTGTGATTACCTGCATCTGATACAGCATTCATTCTTCAGCTCAATCTCATATTCCCAATAAAACATTAGTTTGAATGTCTGCTGAGGAAAGCGTTATCTTTGTCGTACTGTCCTTTCATCTGTTAAGGGTGATTTTCGATGACAGCGCTGCTCACTGCATTTGTCTTAAATGCGTCTACAAGCTGTTATTAAAAGTAAAAATAACTCCCGTTTCAGTCTCTTTCAATATAAAAGTCTTAAATGCTGACTCGTAAATAGTGATGGCCGCTTTCGAAGCACTGCTTCAAAACGTTTATGAATCATTTGTTTTGAAACAGTGGTTCGGAGCGCGTATCAAACTGCCAAAGTCACGTGATTTCAGTAAACGAGGCTTCATTACGTCATAACTGTTTCGAAACGCTTTTCGAAATTTCAATGGCTTTCCATTGGGGGGAGGGGGGCGATCTCTGTGAACCAGGGCTTGAAAACGGAAAAAAAAATTCAATCGGTTCACTCCGAGCAGAATCTATATTTTAACATTTCTGTTCCTGCATTCATTTGTATTATTACCGTTCCAAAACCGGTTCAGGTAGAAGAAATACCAGTTAGTAACATAATTTTTTAAAAACCTATATTTGCCTTTATTATTAATAATAATAAAGTACAGTGTTTTCTTTACTCAAAAAGAAAAAGAAAAAAAACAGGATGAGATAACGGAGGAACTGCAGCTGCCAAGCTCCCTGTGCAAAACTGGCATCCCAAGTTGTCCTCTTTTCCCGAGCCATGAGAGGGTCCATATTGCCCTCTTCCGCCGGCGCCTCTTCTTTGTTTCAGCGTACATGAAAAGCACAACTGCCAAAGCGCGATCCATCTTGACGTACCGGAATTTGTTTACCACGAGCGCATGCTGATGACGTTGTGCTAACGTGTGTCGCAGCCGTCACAGCCTACGATTCAATAGGTGTCATCATCGTACAAGTCTACATGCTTGTCGTACCCAAGTTTAAACGATCCATGGCGCACAGTGTGATAAAGAAATGATCATATAGGATTGCTAAAATCATGCAGTGTATCCCGGGCTTAAGATGAGTTCTGAGTGGGCATTTCACTCGTTGGCGTCAGCGTTACATTCGCAGGCCGTACTACTTGAACTCCTGATTGATTGACAGCAAATTTCAAATATTAAATGGAACGATAAAATAACGTTATTAACCGGTTAATGGCCATTTCAAATTGTCGATTCTGTTCGGAACTATAAAATTTGAATTAGTTTCTGTTTCTGGTTCTGTTCTTGTCAATTTTGTTTGTTTCCAGTTTTCGTTTTCGTTCCTTGAACCCGTTCAGAGCCCAGCTGTGAACCAGTGAACCATTTGTAAATTCTATGGGTCTGGCTTCCGGTCTCATCTGGGTCCACTCTGTCCAGCTATTTTTAGCTGAACAAAACCAGTTCGCTTTTGCTGCTTGCTATGAAAGTGGTGGTCTTATCATATTATTACATGATCATCTAAAGGGGTCATATGATGTTGCTAAAATGAACATTATTTGGTGTATTTGGTGTAATGAAATGTGTTTATGCGGTTTAAGTTAAAAAAAAACACATTATTTTCCACATACTGTACATTATTGTTTCTCCTCTATGCACGCCTTTTGAAACGCGTCGATTTTTACAAAGCTAATCGCGTCTGAAAAAAGCGAGGTGTGCTGTGATTGTCCAGCTATCCAATGCGTTGTGATTGGCCGAAAACCTCAAGCGTGAGACGGAAATGTTACGCCCTCACATACTGTTGATGCCTAAGCGAACAGCACGGATCTGCTCTAGGCATGACGAAGTGGATATTGTCCTCTTTTGGAAGGCCACACAAAGTAGTTTTGCTTTCACAACGAAACACACAGCGCCTTCACGACATGGCGGCAGCAACAATACTACAGCGAGAATAAAAGTTACGCCTTCTTTCTTTGCGTGAACATTTGGGCAGCGTTACGCAAATCTTCCCACATCGTGACGAGACATGTGGGGGTGTGTTAGAACGAGGTGTTTTAGGTAGGCATGGCTGACTCTTTTTATAAAGAATATCTGTTTGGATTTGAGAATTTAGTCTTTGCAACTTAACAGATCTCCTTTATGCACCAAGAGCTTGTAACACTCCAAAGAGAAAGGAAAAATTGAAATCGCATCATATGACCCCTTTAATTATGAACAAAACATAATTTTTAGTTATTTTAGTTAACTTAATTATAGTGCAAACAGTTTTACCGTTTACTGCACGTTGTTATTCTCCTTGATATTTATAGCGGCTAATGAACTGGAAGTCTCGCCCATAGGCTTACTTCTGCGTTGAAGAAAAAGGTGGATAGCCCAAACAAGGTAACGACACAGCGCTGCGCATGCGCATTCCAGTACGATATGCTTAAGCTACTTCGATCCATAAGTCATTGTGAATCACTTAGACCTGACGAAATTATACACCCCCCCCCCCCCTCCCCCCCCCCCCCCGAAATAAAATTCTAGCATTAGTTACAAAAAGTATTTTATAATTGACGATTAGTTCGTAGAGCCAAATTACAATTTGAGTTGCATGACTGAACGTACCGCCCCCAATAAATGACCTTCAATTTAGGCTGCACGAAATAATTTAACAGTCTTAAGTGATAAAATTCATACTTGCACAAAAAAAATCGCAGTATAATTTGAACAAAATAGGCCAATCAATTAGAAAGGTTGAAATCAATAGATCTTTACGTTCAATTTTAACCTGTAAATAATCGGAGGCAGATAACTCTTCAGGGAAACAAACTCTTGTTGAGGGATTCTACAGACACAGAGCGATAAAAGGTCGTTTTATTTCAAATCCCTCTAAAAGATTATTAATTTTGCGTCGTATTGTTTACTTTCAAAATACAACAGAATTAATAATAATACAGACAAGTGTCTAATCTACTCCACGGTCATATTTAAAATGAACACTGAAGTGATCCCGCTTTAAATAGTCCATGATGCGAAACACATATGCACATGTGTAAGTTAATATGTCAAAATGCGCACCATAAACCTCTGCGTTTTGGGGAGAATCTTCTCTCGCACACCTCACAGATGGGATGGGACTCCACAAAATCCTGCACAAACTGCTCATATGCGTGGCAGCATTTGTGTTTAGCGCAATATAGATCGTTACTGAGTATAACCACACACTGACGATGCAAATGAAATAGTGATGAACGCATGCACACATAATAAGAGTTTGAACCGCACCTTGCTTCTCTTGAAGAGGCACAAATCCAAAAACCATCCTCCTCCTCCTCCTCCTCTTCGGCGGCCGGACGATTGTAGCGATTTCAGCAATGCTTCACTGTCTAAACGGCTTCACATCACCATATCCTTAAAAGTCTTTCCACCCCTGGAGACTATATTTCTTACACGCGTATTGAGAGCTCTATAAGAGCTGCAACTGTCAAAAGGCCAAATCGTGCATGCATCTATATGCACAAGTTTCACTGTGCGGTCTCCAGTAGATCTGCTATGTGTGGAAGGTGTCTAAGACGCACACATAAACAAAGTTATAACGAAACCGACCGCATTGTCAATCCTGTCCTTCACCTCCTGTATTTTTTCGTGATACGCACCCCGCGTTGCGCACTAAAGTTCTTTACCTTTAAATGTCGCCTGCACCCAATCCAGCAGATGTCGCCTTTGCCTCAGTTTTCTTGTAACACAAGTGAGGAAATAACGAGTAGGCCTATTCATGCAAGATTTTGCATTTAAAACATTTAATAAGATTATATACAGTATATTATTGTTAGGGTCAGACAAAGATGTTTATATCAGTTTCATGTGTTTAAAATCACAAAAGCCAAAAATCCCATGAAACTGGAAAAACCAAAAGTAGCCTATGCTGTTGCTTCGACATGTTTTATCAGGATCACTAGAATTGGCATTTTTATGCATAAATATATGTATAGGTTAAATAGTGTTCGGCGAGTGTTCAAAATATGTATTAGTATTTATTATTTTGGTATGCAATTGTTCTTTGGGATCTATTACAACAGCTTTCATAATACCTACAATTTCCTTCACAGCTTTTTACAGGTTTTGTCAAAAAGAAATCGCTCTGGGTCTCCATTTGACTGAACTGTCATATTTTTCTTGGTAGTGCTTTGCTGTGGCTCTCTCTGTGGCACATAAAGGAGAAAGATGTCAGTTCTGCGCTTGCTCTCAGTGGCTTTGATAGAATTGTTTGAGACTGTTCTTGCCCAGGCAGCATTTAAAATAAACTTTCTGCAATACCTGCCAATGGAGAGTGGATTAAAAATATATATTTTATCAAATCATTTTATTTAAAAAATGTGTGTTTTTTATTTTAGAAATGTATTGGATATTTGTGAAGAAAAAACTTCAGACTTAGTTTGAAGAGAGGTTTTTGGAAACAAAAGAAATAAGTAAATGGTAACTTCTTTCCAGAAAATTATGACAAGATATTATTTTAAATGTAATTTAGGTAACTTTCTTTTCATTTAAAATGTTATTGCATAAAATGTTATGCATAGAATAAAATGTATTTGCATAAGATTTTTTTAAGAACAAAGCCTGCCAAAAGCTTGTTGCATAAGGGTCTTATTATATATTTATCTAGTTCACATTATTTAACAAATAAAAAATATAATTTTTGGATACTTTTGGATAACTGCAAACTTCATTTTCATTATCGGTTTTCTCCAGACACTGGCTATGATTTTGAAATACACATATGACCAATTCAGGAGTTTTATACGTATGTTCCTTTAATGTAGCAAAATTGTGTCAAGTTTCAAAACATTCCCAGTGTATTATTCATTGTTGCTACTACACGAAAAGCCCAGGGATGGGAATATCTCCTCTGAACAGACAGCATGCTAGGGTCTGCTTCTATGGTCCTAAACATTTTGTAACAATGTTGTTAATTAATGCAGAATGAGATGTTAACAGAAAACCTTTATTGATTTTTTTCATTAAACATAGTAAATAAGGTAATTATACTCTTCATGTGTTAATAAATGTACAAAATACAGTTCATGGAGAAATTCTAGCATTAAATACTACATAGCCACTGTACATCCACCTGTCAAGTTTCCATTCATCTCATCCAGCTCAACACAGTTATCTCCAAGGGTGGAGGTTATACTGCATTATAACCATTCATACTCTCAGTACCATCCTATTATTTCTCTAGTTTCATATACAAAGTACCAGTAAAGGTAACAACAGAGCTACATGTGATTAACAGCACAGCTTCCATAAATATGTACAAAAATATCAACGTCAGAGTCAACATAACAGGCACATCTTAACATACGTGACTTATCCGTGTTAGGTCTTCAGATGTAGCATTCGTAGAAAATGTCCACAGTCTTTGGTTTCACTATAAAGTGTTTTTAGTTCTTTTTATGAAGGAACTTCATTTTATTTCCTGTAAATAAATAAATAAATAAATAAAAAACAATACTTACATAAGTACACATGTTTGGAACAATTAAGATTTTGTTTAGTTTTTTGTAAGAAGTCTCACCAAGGCAGCATTTATTTGATTAAAAACACAGAAAAACAGTAATATTGTGAAATATTATTACAATATTATTACAATTTAAAATAAGTGTTTTCTATCTTAATATGCTTTAAAATGTAGTTTATTCCTGTGATGGCAAAGCTGAATTTTCAGCGACCATTACTTCAGTCTTTAGTGTCACATGATCCTTCAGAAATCATTCTAATACGCTGCTTAATTATTATTGGTTCTCAGTTAAAAATATTGAGGTTCTTGTTATCAATTTTGAAAAACATTTTTGCAGCTTAATATTTTGGTGGAAACAAAATTAGGATTCTTCATAAACAGAAAGTTCAAAAGCATTTATTTGAAATAAAAATCTTTTGTAACATTATGGCTTTACTGTCACTTTTTGATCGCCCTTGATGAATAAAAGTATTAAGTACTTTAAATCTTACTTAACCCAGACTTTTGAATCTTAGTACATCGCAGGAATGCATTACATTATAAAATACATAAAAATAGAAACCAGTACTTTTAAATTGCAATAATATTTAACGATATTACTGTTTTTACAGTATTTTTTAACAAATAAATGCAGCCTTGGTTAGCATAAGAGACTTCAAAAGCATTAAAAACATTTTTGACTGGTAGTGCATGTGTCACATAACTGGTGTGCTATACTCACCTAAACCCTTCAGAAATTTGTTGACTCCACTCTGTTCTGTGTCTGGTAACTCTTCCAGATACTGTTCCACCCTCTGCTCAAATAGACCTGTTTAAGAAAATAATCAAATTAAATAAACAATAAAAATCTATTCATTACTTAATAACAATAGATCACAGATTAATATTAATAATGCTCATTAGAACAAAAATAATAAATAAATAATAACAAATAAACATTACACATCAAAAGCATTGTTTTTGGTCACCAGCAGGTGGCAGTAAATATCTGACTTTCAGTTGCCTCCACCCTAGTCTCGCCAGACTTGAGGGCTGAAGGTCTGGAATCCATGGCAGCTTTCATTGGCCAAAGCCCGCCCATGAGGCCGTTTGACCGACATGTTAAACAACCAATCACAGTTCGTTTTGTTTCAGCGTCCCGGAAATGTTGCTACAATAACAGACCGACGGGTGTGTAAAACTCTCGGACGGATTTTAAAGATTCTGTGCTGCGAACTTTAAATATTTCACATTCTTTTGAGAATCCAGCGTTTAGTTGATCCTGATAAGCGCTCGTCGTCACAGTAGTAAACACGACGGCTTTCTTCTTTCGTAAGGGTTTGGCACCACGACATCTTTGTTTCCAGGCGGAACATTAAAGAACGCGACACACACGTCTCCCGGAAATCCTGTATAATTCAACCAATCCGATGACCACTTCGAAACTCCTGAAGTGTTTCCACTTTTGTGTGCCATATGCATCAGACGTTCAGCCAACGGTCCGTGGGCGTGACGTCTGAGGCTGAGACTACCTCCACCCCATCTCATAATTATGCTGGGTGTGGGTTTCAAATGACACACTTATAATGAGCCTGAGGCTAATAGGACATGTTTTATGAGAAGGCATTTTCTTTAATAGGCCAAGCATGATTTACCTTTGGCCCTACACTTCCTCATCTCCCTATCCTGGATGAATCCAGCAAACATCTGAGACTCCATGAAGACACCCAGGAATCGCCGGATGCTCTTGGAGGCCACTGACTTGCGGAAGGCTTCGCGCTGGAAGTTGCGCTCCCCTCTTTCGCCCTGGGTAAGAAACAGCGAATAGTGGCCAATGGTTTCCAGGAAAAAGCGGATGAAGGCCTCTGATACAACACTGTTCAAAGAGGTGGTGCACTCTGTGAATAAGGGGATATCAGAAACATGCATTATTCAAAATCTTAGAGCAACTAAAACAGCCATTTATATTTTATCAGGCATAAACAAAAAAATTAAATCAATCTTTACTTCATTTTCATGGTGCATAAAAAAAAGACTAGGAATAGGAAATGAAATACAGTGAAGCCAGATGTTCTGCTTTCCAGTCAGAGCATGTTTCATGATGCACAAACATATATGCAGATAGTGAGACCATTGTAAACAGATGGGCAAGGTCACAACGTCAGGCTTTTCACCTTCATCTGATTCGCTGTCGGAGTCTTGATTGATGATGTCGTTCCTCTGTTCGAGAGATTGCTCCAGAGCAGCTTGCAGTTTGCGTGGTAATAGAGAGGCCTCGTCATCCATCTGTATACAGGAAGAGTATGAAGATTAACATTGTAACAACACTCAGTGATTCATAGCATGACACAGCCAGCTTGTTTATATTACGGTTGTTCTCAGATCTTAATGGCAACACGACAATTAGCTGCGCTAGAGCCATGGGAGAGTTTGTCAAACTTGTCAAACTGGGGAGACGAACCTGTCTGATGAAGCGGTCCTTTCCAAGATCGACCATTAAAGTCTGAAATGTAAAGAGAAACAGATCTCAATCTGCTGAAACATTAGGTGGCATCATTCGGTTTAATCACACTATATTCAACTGTTTTGGGAGGTTTGTATGTCATTTCCAGAAGATGATCCACAACAGATGGAGCCTGACGTCCATTTAAAAATGCAGTGTTAAAAATGACAAGCACCACAATTTGGTGTGCTTCCAGATGTTTTGACTGCAAAGGGTCATCCCTTATGGCCTTTTACAAATGCACTTATGTCCAGAGTGCAATTTGAAAGTAGTACTGAAGACAACAAATGCACTAAATGCCCAACACTAAGGAAGGGCCAAACTTGTGCCCTGTGGCCAAGCTGGCAGTGCCCTATGGGCAGCTGGGAACAACAACACTCTCCCAGTTGGGAAAGTTTAAATGAGAGAAAGCAACAGCTTGGCCAGGAATGCTGATCTAGGCTTATGGCTCAACAAGGCTCATACACAAAAAAATGCTCAATTTTCTGGGCATGTTATTGTATTAAGTATGCTTCTCACTCATTCCAACAACTTTTTGAACCTGGGAAAATGACTTTAGCCCCATATTCTACTACACAAGGGTTCAATGTTCAGGCAGCTTATTAGAGTAAGAGCAAAACTGAACTGCTAAGGAGAGCTGCCAATGTGACAATATTCACAGGAATTCAAAGTCACGATCAGGGAAACATCTTGCAGAATTATAGCCTCCAAGAGCTAGAAAAAAAATGCTTGAATCTTTGACATGAAAAAGTAAATCTTTGTGGTCGGGAATTTATGTATTTATCCACAGACTGCATGAGTTCTCCCCCCGGATCTAATGCCAGTTTATCAACCCAACCAGTTTAATTTAGGCTGGTACAAAGCCAAGCACATGTTGTACACACTTGGCAAAGTATCCTATTACAACAAACAAGACGGGTGACAACAGCATAGCTGGGAGTTAGTGACAAGAGATATCAAGTACCTCCTCCACAGGTAGTTCCTTGAGCTTTGGCAGTGAGCTGGAGAGAATCCCGACTAGAAAGGGCGTGGGACAGCAGACGATGTCCACCATGGAGGTGGGCAGCACAGGGATGAAGGTGTGCTGCCAGGAGAACGGGTAGAGCAAAGCCACCACCGCATGAACACAGCTGGAAAGAGTACTGTAGGAAAAGAGAAAAGCACACAGTCAATCACCTAGCTTTTACAAAATCTCACCGACCTTCTTAGCAAATCCTGTTCTGGAAAAAGAATACTGAGCCCAGATTTTCCAGTTTATTTTGGCTTTAGCAAGGGGACAATGGAGTCTGAGATTATGAGAGCAACACAAGAAAATAGCCAGTGGCATTCAATAGACATCACATAAGTGCTATTCAAATGATCTCCTGTAATATTATTCACATTGTGACAGTGGCATTCAAGACACCAGTTACATAAAGCCCTCTGGAGATAATGATAGCTTGGAGTGGAAAAACACATGATAAAAGGTCATAAGAATCACTGATATGATAATTTTCTTATCTTAACAGGATTGTCACAAATGGTATGGTGTATTATATACTATGCATTTACATTATACACTACATATTTTGCCATCTAATGTATATATTTTAGAAGGTTAGTGTCATCTCAAAATGGTCCACTTGTTTATTTGGCAATGTTTATTTCACTACACTACTGTTTAAAAGTTTGAGGTTAATACGATTTTTAGAAATTAATACTTTTATTCACCAAGGACGCATTCAATTGAATTCAATTAAAGTGACATTTATAATGTTACAAAATGTATACATTTCAAATAAATGCTGTTCTTAGAAAAGTTTTATTCATCAAAAAATCCTAAAAAAATAAAATAAAATAAATATAAATAAAAATATTAAACAACACTGATAATAAGAAATCAGGATATCAGAATGATTTAAGGATCATGTGACACTTAGGACTGTGAAGAATGGTCTGCGGAAATTTAGCTTTGCCATCACAGGAATAAAAAAAATATTAAAATACTGAACAATTATTTTATATTGTAATAATATTTCACAATATTATTGTTTTACTGTATTATCGGTTTAAAAATTCAGCCTTGGTGAGCATACAAATTCATTCAAAAACATGAAGAAAAAAAAAACTAAAGCCAAACTTCTGATTTACACTCAAACATCACAGCTTCACAATGTAGCAGGAGGGGATACGCTAAACATGCTAAAGTGTCCAACATTACAACAGAAAATAATTGGACTTCGATTAATAAACAAACAAAAAACATGTACAGAAATGCACCTAAAACATAAATCTACTGTTTTAGCAAGTAACAAACAGAGGGGAGAAAATAAAAATTTTCATTACTTTACAGTTGTCAAAACTTTACCAGTAAATCACTAGTAATGTTCCAACAAAAAGAGTAAAATGTTCCCACAAGACAATCATCAAGTCAGTCTGGTTTTCTGGTATTCAGATGGTTTATCAGCCACATTACCTACTGTATGTGGAACAGGCTGCATGTCCGTCTTATCTTCAGGGTGAAATGGTAAAGATGATATTGTGATGGGCTACCACAATGTAACCACACACACGCTCGTTCTCATTCAAATGTTGCAGCTAAGGCTAAATGCAAAGTCACAAATAGCACAGCAGCCTTCTCACGGTCCCCGGCGTGTTGATAGTGGCTGACCCTTCTTTCTCTTGTTCTCATCTCTTTCTGTCCCATCCACCACATGGGCCCACATATACAGAGGCCGAGAAAATAAACCACTGGAAACACACCGACTCCAGCCATGAATTAGAAAGGATCAGGACTGAACCCATAGATAAAATTTGGTATGCTGACAGGAAACTAAACACAATAGCAGCTCCAATACTGCTCATTTGTGGTGTAGGAACAAAAAAAAAGACTAAAGGCCCGTTCACACCAAGCACGATAACTATAAAGATAACAATAACGATACAGTTCTAAAAATCATTCACAATATTAAAGAATAGCATAGTTCACACCACAACTAACAATAAAGACAAAGAGAAACGATATCGTTGTGATCACTTTCAAAACGATTTTTTCCCAGCTGATGAACGATAAAACGCTGACAGCCAATCAGAATCCATCCTGCTGTAACGAGCTCAAGAATTTAAAGCGGCAGACGCGCGTGCGCTTAGAATAAACAGACGATATCGTTCGCTGGCGTTAATATCGTTATCTTTATAGTTATCGTTCTTGGTGTGAACGGGGCTTAAGGAAGCCCGTTTTCACCACAGAATGAAAAAATAATAAAGTTAACTGCAACTTTTTGTCTCACACGTCAGACTTTATTCTTGCAATTATGAGTTTATATCTCACTATCCAGACTTTTTCTCACAATTTCTAGGGGGAAAAAAATCGAGTCAGAATTGTGAGAGAATTCTGACTTTCTCGCAACTGCAAGTTTATATCTCACAATTGTGACTTCTTAGAATTCTAAGTTTATATCTCACAATTCTGAGTTCAAATATCGCAATTCTGGCTTTTTTTCTCAGAAATTAGAGAAAAAAGGTCTGAACTGTATTATATTAACTGAGGGGGAGGGGGGGGGGATTGTGAGATAAAAAGTCGCAGTTACCTATTCTTTATATTTATATCTGTGGTGGAATTGCTAAGAATAAGAATTCTGAGGAGGAAAAATTTTTTTTTTTTCAGAATTCAGAGGAATAACGTCAGAATTGTGAGATACAAACCCAGAATTCTTCATTTACATTCCGCAATTCTAACTTTTTTCCTCAGAATTACGAGAAACAAAGTCCAAATTGTTTGATAAAAAGTTGCAATGACCTTTTTTTTATTGTTTTATCCTGTAGCAGAAACAGGCTTCCACAAATGCCCCCTTTTACTATACATTAAAAAAATACTAATTTTAATATATTAGCTCCAGGTCTCAAAACAATTTGCATATCCACAAATTAGCACATGCAATTAGTAGTTAGCATTTTAATCAAATCAAAATATTAAATTTCATGGCCTGTGCTTAAAACACTTTAGGTGGTGTCTGAATGTTTGTGTGTGTGAGAGATTCTGCATCCTGCATTCTGGCGTGTTCACACTGGGAACAGAGATAGACAGATTATAAAAACCTAGCCACAGGCGAGACAGGCAGATTCTGATAGCTGATACCTGGAATGTCAGCACTGAGACCTCAGAGGCAAGTACTCGTGGGAAAAGTTGAAGACAGAACTTTAGACCAGTCCAAACACCACTCTATGCTGCCCGAATCCTCCAGGAGCCAAACAACACAGATAGAGGGTTGAGTTGAAAACTGCTGCTAGCTACTGTAATTGACTCCTATCTGGACTGTCATACAGAGCTGGTATGCACACAAACACAAAGTCATATCAAACACACTCAACCAACTGAAATATCCTTTACACACTGCATCCTTTATATGACAGAACAAAAAGACGTAACAGCTATTATATTGTATATTTTATCATAAGAAGATAAATCATAAGATGATAAATCACCTTCCTCAAAGATTTAAATTATTCTATATAAAAATTGAATTCTCAATTCTCTAAAAAACAGCAACATTTTAAACAAAATTCTAATGAATCACACTGTCTAAAAACACACAAACAAGGTTAACACACCATTGTTGTTACTGTTAACTAAAACTACAACTATTAAAAAATAGTTTTCGTTAACTGAAATGAAGTTGAAATAAAAACATTACATAAAAATCTTTAACTTCGAAATCTTGCATTGGCAATTAACTGAAATTAAAACTGAAGCATTAAAATATTTGAACTAAAAATTAGTTACATCTAAATAGAAATGCTTAAAAAACCAAATCTAATAAAAGCGACTAAAGCAACCTAACAAAATTGCTTACAAAATGTAATCTAAAATTTCAAATGAAAACTGAAATTCAATTCATTCAAAATATTAATAAATACTATAGTATTCACATGCTATTAAAATAACACACTGATCCAGCAGAGCCCAACAGCTGCTGGAATTTGATGTTTGTTGCGAGCAACATGAGCTAGCCTTAAAAAGAAGAATTTGCAACAGAAGCAGCTTAAGGGTGAAAATTCAAGATCCTAATCGGAGCAAAAATACATATGCTTTCATTTAACCAGCCAAACTGAACTGGACAGATTCTCAATATTACTGCATCTTTCAAAAATAATGGGAATGTTGGATGGCTGGCTGGCTTTTGGAAAAAGAGCTCAAAGAGTAATTGTATATATTTAATGAGAGCTTCTGCATGTTTAACCAGTGGTGGCATGCGGTATGTGGATGTAAGAGCAATAACACAAAGTTTATGTGAAATTTGATGTGAAGTTTATGTTCTCACCTTTATGCAATATACTGAAACAAATCACTGTGATGATAATAAAAGGAGAAAAAAGAAGAAAACTTTTCAATCTTCGTGTTTTTTGGCTTGTTTACTACAGAAACTAGCTACACAAAAGTCGCTGGCCAACTTGGCATTACTGTATTACATTTGCCTAAAGGCCTTCCGTCTCCTTTTCTTGTCATCACACAAAACATTTTCCCACCTGCCTTTCTGTGCTCTGATTCAACAACAACAGTCACTTACTACAGGAAGACATCTACAGCTAGACCAAAATTTGCACACACAATGTACCCAAGAAAAGGAAGTCATTCAGAAACGACAAAACCAGGCAACACATTGGAGAGTTTAACTCCTTCCTGTTTTTTTATAATCACACAAAATGCATATCATTGTACAGAAATTTCAGTAGCAGCAATTTCAATACAACGTTTAAAAATTAATGTATTATTGCGGATACTTCCAACGTAATATTGGGTGATGTATTTACTTCATTAACAATCATAGCTGCTCTACCCCCCACAGGAACTCACTCGGCAGCCTGATTGAATATCAGTGTCTGGTTTGGGAAGAGGAGCTCCCTAGACAATCACAAAGTTAATGTAAAAGTTTATGATTCGAGAACAATTACTTTCTGTGCCACAAGAAATAGGATGGTTTAAGCTTCAGAAAGTGGCTATACAGAGTGGAAAGGGTTAAAGCAAACAAGGAAAATCCCAAGGAAAGCATTGCCTAACATGGAGTGAGTGTTCTTTCTGCCAGATTCTGAGCAGCCGATATATGTTACAGGCTACAGAAGAATACATCATACACTGTTGGCAGACATTTTTTGGAAATGGATTGCAGTGGTCTTTCCCAAGAGAGCCGCAGCAATGTCCTTGATGTGAGAGAAAGGAGACTTTTCTACCTTAATCTAGCACTGCCCATAATCCACCTAAGGTTGCTGGGCAACACAGCTAGGCCTGGACTAAATCCCATCAATCCACCTATCCTGTTTTGAACAGAGCCAAGCCCATGGAATGTCAATACTTGGCTTAACAGCATAATATGTTGTAACTAGAGCTCTATCTATTATGATAATGGGTGCGATTCAAACCCATTCACAAAGAGTGGGTTTTGAAAAGCGTACTTTGAGCAACTACATAGCACATACTACTTTTGTTCTCTGATTCAAATACAATATGTCAAGTGTGTGAACTAAACCATTGGTGTACCATGTGGGAAGAAGCAGAGGGCAAAGGAAAGGTTTCAACACAAGCTAGGTCAATAACACTAAGTACGTTCACATGAGTTAAAAATCGAGCAAACACATAATGCAGAGACCAACTGTTGTCTGATTAACGCACTGGTTCTCAACCTTTTTGACTTGAAGGCCCCCTATTTCCACCAGTATTTCTGCTATAATAATGACAAATCTGTTTGTTTTTAAAAAATGTTTATATATAAACAGAAACTGTGGAACAGAAACAAAAAAAATATTTGAGGAGTATAAAAAGAATAAAATCTTGATTTTATGTATTTTTTAGCATCTTATGTTAGATTATTTTAATAATAATAACAATAATCTAAATGTTAATTGTACTCATACACAATATATTCATTAAAACAATTCTAAATACTGATTGGGGGTGGGGGGGTATATGAATTAACATTTAATATAAAATATATAAAAATATATAATTATATTTCTGATGGCACTGACTGTTTTCAGAAAAGTTTTGATGGCACTTTCTTTTAATCTTACCTCCATATAATGCCTATTAAAATAGTGTTTGTAAGTGCAGCACTACTTAGTTTAAAGGGGAAACTGTATTGCTAGTTTATAAGCGCCACCTACTGTCAGTGTAAATTTACATTTTCATTCAGCCTGTCTAGTGTTTTGTGTTTTATGTAGCATTATTTTCACAAAGTTAAAATAAGAACATCCTGTTTTTGCTTTAAATCTTGGCATGTAATAGAGCAAATAATATATTTTTTAATGCACTCTCTCATACTTTCTTGTCTCTTGCTTAAAGAAAAAAAGTAGCAATCGGTATCGGCCCATTTGCTTGTAAAAAAAAATGGCAATCGAAATTGGGCATGAATCATCAGGACTTTAGTTCATCAAAAACCAAACTGGTATTTCAGTCGGACTAAAGCGTTGACATGACTTTTAAAAAAGACAACTTATTGTTTTAGTCTGACTGAAATCAAACTTTTAAAGTGCATGTAAATTTGTAACTTTTTAAGTAACATCTGTCACCCTGTTACAATATGGACACCGATTAGAGGAGAGAAACACGGGCAGTCACTCACACAGGAAGTGCATTCTTTCCTTCACAGTAACTGCCCACCCCACATACCCCGCTGCTGTTTGTTTGAACTGGCTGATGATTTGTGGAGATTAAGCTTTCACAAATAACCTACTCCCTAATGACCCCCCATGCCCGGCCACAAGCTTCCGTGACCAAGCACGAAGGCTCGGAGGGGGGTGCCGAAACCTCCGGGGACCTTAATGTCCCTAACAGCACCAAAGCCCTGTCTCTGGCCTGATCCACTTCTGCATTTAGATCAGCGGGGACTCCTGGGAGTTTAGCCCAGTGTTAGAGGGTGGGGTCAAAAATGCCTCCTCTGATGAATTTAGCAGTGGCCTGCATGGAGCAGCCGTTGGGTCACCCTTTAACCAAAACCGCAGTAGAAAGCTGCTATTTGACAGATGCACTGGTTGGACACTGACAGACAAAACACAACTGGGCCCGAAAACAGCTATTTTCTGCCCAAATAAGCCAAGACATATTGGCTGGAACATTCGGACCGATACTATGATTGGTATTCCATTCAGAATCCCTATGGTCAGTGACAAATACGGAATGATGTTTTCCTAAACTTTGTCCTCTTATACTGTGATGATCACTTAGCTTGAGTTTCTGATTTGAGAATCTGGGAAAGGAATAGATCTGAAAAACAAAGACTACAACAACCAACAGGAGGAGAAAACCTACCCAAAAAGATAAAAAATCTTTCATTTGTAGCAGATGTTATTTTACGGGCTCTGAATGAGTAGATGGAAAACTGGAAGTGACATTGCACATCAGTAAAGAAAGGGGTTATTGAGAACATCTGCTGTTAGGCCACACTCAGACTGCTGTTGTCACAGTGGTCAGTCTTAAAGGAGAACTGGGAGGACTGCTTGACCATGTTTGGTCTGAAAAAGCAAGAACTTTCTCATGGGAATGAAGAGTGCGTTACATGAGATGATATGCATTTGACAGTTCATATTCATCAGCTCAAAGGCTGCAGATGCATGATAACTCAGACACTTGAGCTAACACACAAGGGTGTCTCACCTCAGCTTGTCAGCCACAAAGATGACTCTTCGTTCCAGCAACAGAGAGGCAAAAACACGTACCACCTGTCGGACACTCAGGCAGTTGAACAGACTTTCAAAGTCCACATGCTCTAGTCTGGAGTCCATGGGCCTTCGTAACTCAATAACCTGAGGAAAATAAAACACTGTACATTAATCCAATTAGCAATATTAATGTTGTTAAGATGGAAATTGAAAATATTACTATTGACTATTTTATTACTATTTTCCCCCCACACATGAAGCATAAAAAGGCATTTCAGAGGCAATGAAAGTTATTACATTTTGCACAATAGGACCAGAGACATTTATCAACAAAGTATGTTTTGTTGTATACGCCATCATTCTCCAGCAAAAGTGTTCTGCGAATTCCTTTTTTTTTTTCCTGAATTTCCTGTATAATTATTAAAATATTTCCAGCATATATTGCAACTTTGGTAACACTTTACCAAAGTGTTAATTAAATGCTAATTAATCTCACTATTAATTAGTTGCTCATTAGCATGCATATTACTAGCATGTTGGCTGTTTATTAGTATTTATAAAGCACATATTAATGTCCTATTCTGCATGAGCATCGCTACCGCTCGCAGGGGTGATGCGACATACAGGAGACGCCAACAAAGACCGCCACCAGCACACTACACCTGCCAGCCGAAACCCGGCGCGCAGCTGGGAGCACACTGTCGCGCCAGGGCAGCATACTACACGTCAGAGTCGACGCAGCCACAGGAGGCAGACGACGGGCGGGCTAAGCGAGACAACTCGCCTGAGGAGGCACAAGGAAGAGCACGGTGCCAGTGCTGCGGCAGTGTGCACAGGACCTGGACGCGGTAGCTGGACACCAGAGCGCCGCGGCTAGGGGGGACAACGATTACAAACGAGGGAACACTCAGACAACTCACCTTCAATGATAAAATAAATAACTAAATTAAACAGCTTGTCTCCTCATTCATAATAAACTCCTGAATAATATCTTTTTATAAATAATAATATCACCCTATGTCCATTTCGAAATTAAAATGTACATTATGAATTTAATATTTTAAACGAAAATTCATAGAAAATGAAACTATTGGCCCTGACCAGGTAAGTAGAAAAAGAAAAAAAAATAGGCAGTGTTGATTTTTTTTATAGAATGTAAATATATTCAAATTAACATGAGATTTAAAAAATATTATATATCTATTAATATATATTTTAAATACGGTATATTTGAATATCATGTAGTCTTAGGATTCAGATATCATATCTATAGGATACATTTGCTTCAATGAGTGATGAATAAACTTATTTCTAATCTACAGTAGATAACTACAAACTAATTTATATGAGGAAAGGATCTAACCTCATTTCCTGCTCCAGGCAGGAAGGTTTTGACTTTTATGGTTTTGCCTGGTGCTGGGAAAGGAGATTCCATCACACTCCTCATGAAAGGATACACCAGAGCAGCCGAAATCCCTCTCCTCCTCTCCACTTCATCAAGGATCTGTAATAAGTTAATGCTGAATTAGTTGATGGAGAAAAACACAGTGTTAAAAGGCATTCAGATGTACAGTAGATTGTGGCACTTCAACTGGTTTTATACACTGCAGAACAGCGATCGATTTAATGTGGTCGGTTTCTTTTTTCCTTTCAGATATGTGTGTGGAAGTCTCTGGAATTCTAACCTGTCACTAGCAAGTCATGGTTTTCATCGGCTACATGAGATTTTTTTCAAGATTGACGAAAACATGCAGATTAGATTTCCATGGAATATTATGATAACCAAACCAAGGTTGGATCAAGCATGTTTTTATACTTCTTCCTCACTTTCCCATGAGTGAAAGGTGGAAGTGAAAGAAATAAAAGTGGTTTAATAGGCCAGAGAGAAAGACAGATTTAAGCTGGATGTTCCTCAATGCCAGCACAAGCCTTGCTCCAGCTGTGCCCATATCTGACAGCCAGAGAGACAGTGTGGAAGTGAGTGTGTGTGTGTGTGTGTGTGTGTGTGTGTGTGTGTGTGTGTGTGTGTGTGTGGTGTGTGTGGCAAGCCTGAGCTCACCTTGGAAAATAGGTTGAAACAGCCCAGTCGGCTGATGACACAATACACTTCAGGAAGACGAGGCCCTTTCCCACTCGGCTGCAGGTGCGGGGAAAAGATTACACAAGCAATTAAATCACACACATGAAGTAACTCGGGGGTATGCAACACATGGAAGCATCCAAGTGATTTCTGTAAAACGTATAAGATACTAAATCACATCTGTGAGAGGTGAAGTTGAGAAGAAACCAGATTTTGGTGTTGCTTGCATATGCATGATGCTAGGGTGCTGTGGGTGGTTGCCAGTGCATTTCTATATTGTCGCTAAATTCTGAATGCTTTTTAGTGTGTTGTTATGCAGTTGCTAGGGTGTTCTGGGTGGATGAGAGCCCAACCAGAAGTCTCAATGATAGTGTGGTTCGTATTTTATCAGATTATTTTATGTATTTTATGATCTAGCGGACAATTAAAACGTTTAGGGCCTGTACGATTTTTACTATTTTAAAATAAATCTCTTATGCTCACCAGGGCGCATTTATCAAATACAGTAAACACAGTATTATTGTGAAATATTATTACATTTTAAAACTTTTTTTTATGTTAATAAATTAAAAAATGTAATTTATTACTGTGATCCAAAGCTGCCTCAATTACTTCAGTCTTCAGTGTCACATGATCCTTCAGAAATCATTCTAACATGCTGATTTGGTGCTCAAGAATTATTTCTTATTATCAATATTGAAAAATATCAACAACTTGCTGATCCCAAACTTTGGAACAGTAGCATAGATATTAGATTTCTCTTCAACATGCTGCATATTTTAAATGTCATTAATGTCAGTATTACAAGTGTTGTGGGATGTGACTTGATAAGTATGAGCAATAGTGATGGTCAGTTTAGCAAGCACTTCTAAGATTGAATGAGGGAGACAGAGAGACAATAAATAGAGAGTGAGAGAGAGAGAGAGAGAGACAGAGAAGCCACAATTTAAAAGTTAACATGAGTTTGCATGTTAACAATAGTGCCATTGTTTCATGCTGTTGTAAAACGTGGGGATGGGACCATTAAAATAATCACTCCCTTTAAATGTTGTCCTCCTATGCCATATTTGTATTTAGTATTCAATTCATAACCTAAAGTTAAACATGAAATAGTGCATGGTGTGAGTCTAAAATGGATGGAAGTTTTAAAAATGAATACAGAATTTCCAGTGTAAACACAGCACAGGTGCAGTTCCACAAAATGAATGAGTTGTCGCATGCAATTCACTAAACATTCGAAAGTCTGGCTATTTTCTAGAAATCCAATCAGGTTAGTGTCTCTCAAAGCACACAAACACAAAGAATCCCCATTTCTCTTGTCCATATTAGGTATGCAATTCTCCTCTGCTGACTTTTTACAAATGGATGGTTAATTCAAGCATGTGGATCTGGGTTCAAATCCTCAGGAATGCTGCCCTCATGCCAGCCCCTGGACTTACTCCCTGCAGGGAACACAGTCAACCCTTCTCTCCACTGGGCCATTCAGATGCACAAAAAGATGAGCTGAGAAAAAATAGAAGCTAAAGAAATCCCACAAGCCAATAATGAATCACTCTAAAGTCACATCTATAAAAAGAAAGTTCTGAAATAGCAACAGCAGTCATATTGACAAATATTGACAAGCATATCAATGACACATTTCTCTTCTTTTATTTCCAGAACAAATGTTTAGATGTTTAGAACACTTTAAAATGTCATTCTCAAAGCACAGATTACCGTTAACATGCACTTTAATGCAAAACATATAATGTATAACTTATAACAACAATGTTCAGAAAAGGCAGCACATTCCTAACTGCACATTCACAAATAAAACCCATGAAACATGCAGCTCATCACAACATTCAAAAACAATAATCACCACAAAACTCAAAGCACACAAATATGTGACCAAATCTTACATACAATGACATATTTTGATGGATTGCATTTCCATTCGTCTCCTGAGAAACTCTCATTAAACCAGAGGAGACACGTTTACGAGAATCTGTTACTCTTTGAGCACAAAAAAAGAGAGCAAACCAAACACTTACTCAAGTGACTGACCAAAAACCTCCATCCATATGCTTGCCCTTTAATTACAATGTGTGATGCAATATACAATATACATATGGTTGTACTAACACAAACAAAGGGAGCAAGAAAAGCATCCATAATGTGAGAAAGAGACTCACCAGAAGCCGTCTACAATACCCAAAGCGTCTACTGCCATCTTCTCCGGTGAGCATGAAAGAGAAGGTCTCACTGCAGCAAAACAAAGATAGCCATCATTAGTCCCCAAACCCTCATGTAGATCAGGTGATAACAAGTAGAAAAAATGTTTAAAACCACTTGAGAGGAAATGCTCTTGAGACTGATGACTTTGCCTTTGAGGCGTATACTTTGTGGTTAGAAGACTTTATCAGGCAGCTAAGATATTTGCAAGAAAACCAAAGACATTACTGAGAGTTTATGACATGGGGTATTTGGTCATGAATACTTGTGGAAGTTTAAATTGAAATAGTCATTTTTCAGTTCAGTTGATGAATTGATTGTGCGATAGGGTTGTTCCTGTGACCCACAAAATGTGGTTGTAATTGTCTTGATGGAAGTACAATTCCAAAAAATCTCTAAAAGTGCTCTTGAAGGTAGCCTTTTTTCCAGCCAAAAGTGACTAATGCCACATGTGCTATATTTGTACCGTTAAATTTACTTTATTTTAAATGTGCTGGTAATGCAGACATATAAATTATGATGTATGATATTTTGAAACTATCATTGCATTAAATTAGTTTTTTAATCAATATCAGTTAATATTGGAAATATCAGATGATATTGGATATTTAATTGTGGGCACTCATTTCTGCCTATTTTTAAATGACCTGTCATCATCCAGGGCTAATTTTAAAAGGTGGCAGATTAAAGCAACGACGTAAATCTGCTCTCCCAAAGCCCTATAATAGAGGTGCTTTTTCCAACTCTATTATAGGGACGTTCTCATCTCGACTGTTCAACTTTCAACTTTCAAGAACATAATTATATCATACTGCATACTTCATACTGCACATTATGATGCTGTGATTAGTAACTTGACTGAGTAGATTTTTTTAGTGTGTTTTACTTTTATTTTAGACACAACTGTATAGATTTTAAATATTGGCCATAACATGAAAATAATTATTGGATTATCAGTAACAGCCAGAATTTTAAACTCAGTGCATCTCTGCATGCATAGAAAAACAGTAATACCTGTTGTATTCAGACACAGGGCTCCAGTCTTTGGCATCTGGAAAGCAGAATTGTGGGATAGCCTTGAGTCTCTGTTCAGCTTCCCTCATCTGCTTGGTGAGTCTCTCTAACTGTGAGGGTCAGATGAAAAGACCTGGTAAGGAATCTATCTAATATATTTGCACAGCCTCTTTATAGTATCCTTTTGCACCTTCATCACTAAGTCAAGTATGTACAGAATATTTTTCCGCCCAACAAGGGGACAATCCCCCAGTTCTACCACAACTCATGTCACCATCAGCCCTCTGTTCTAGTTTAGAAACACATTAACGGGCTGACCCTCTTTTGGGCAGAGTGTCAACATATTTCAGCTTCTCAAGGGAACACAATCACTAAGGCAAATCTCAGCTAATTAAAGACCTATCTCTGTAACTAAACATGATTGCTATGGCAACGATTTCCTGCTTATGCCACTTATTGTCAATACGTCCAAACGATAAGAGCTCAAAGCTGTATTTTCAGCCTGGTTTCTAATTTGCATAAGTACATTATTGTTGAAACATTTGGGGTCAGTAAGATCTTTGAAAATGTTTTTGACATTTTATGCTTACTAAGGCTGCAATTATTTAAATAATTGTTTTATTTTAAAAAAAATTAAACAATTGCTTTATATTTCAATATATTTTAAAATGTAATTTATTTCTGTGACCATTTTTTTCAGCAGCCATTCCTCCAGCCTTGTCATGTAATCCTTCAGAAATCATTCTAATATGCTGATTCGGTGCTCAAGAAACATTTATTATCAATGTTGAAAAAAAGTGCTGCTTAATATTCTTGTGAAAACCGTTATACATATATATTTTTCAGGATTCTTTGATAAAAATAAAAATACTTTGAATAAAAGTATTAATCTCTTTTTTATTGACCCCAAACTTTTGAACAGATGTAAACAGATCTGTTACCAAGTATCCAAACAACTACATTTACCATCTGAATAAAAAAAAAAAAAACACTCCATTTGAATGACATTCAAAAAGCAGCAAGGATTATTTAAAATAATATATCAAGACTTCATCAGGAAACTGTTTGATAGCAACCCTGTAAGAATTGACCCTAAAAAGACATATAAAGGGATCCTAAACACAAACAGTAATGTACATCCCACTGTGCAGCATCTTAACTGTAAAACAAAAACAGTATCTCCCCTTTTTATAGAGAATATTCACCTTAGGGAACTGGTAAGTGACTTCTGGAGTATAAGAGTTTTTGGTGGGCTTTTTCTTCAGTGAGACCACCACAAAGTACTCAAAGAGCTCCCTTTCCTGCCACTCAATCAGCTGCAGCTCCAGAGTCCTGTAACTGGGTGCACTTCGCAGCATTGACTGCAGCTTCAGTAACCTCTGAGTGTGGGCTGCGTTAAAAATATTTAAAAAATAAATAAAAATAAAAATCCACACAATATTACAGGCGACATATACTGTATATTGTGAAAGAACTGTGTTTGTATTTTGTGTGTACATGGTTATTGTTAAATAATGTCATTTAAAATGCACTTTTACATTCACATCCTTTTAACGCTTTTATCATCAAAAAAACAGGCTGATTATAAGATAAATTGTGGAGATTTCTAATTTAACAGATCCTATGTGGATCTCAGTCTCATCTAATGCTCAGGTACAGATTTGGTATTACTAAAAATAAAACTAATAAAAATGGTTTTCTTCAATTGAAATGAATCGAATTATTATATGAAATCAAATTATTATATGAACAAACTGAAATGAATGAAAATAACAAAAGCAAATGACTAAATTACTAAAACCTGAAAATATTAAAATAAAAGCTAATTCAAAATATTACTACATACAGTAATATTACATTCAAAATATTAATAAAAACAATAGGAGTATATACATAGCACTGCTCAGTTTTGACATTTACTTGTGACAAATCACAGGGTCATGTGATGTTGTTTGCTCCAAGGACAGAGTCTTTGAGCAGCACTCAACTCAAACACATTGCTCACTCAGCCATATGTGCTGATCCCTTACCTTTAAACCTGTCATCAGAGTCACTTTCACTCTCGCTGTTGTCATCTACAAACAGAGTAGAGGGGTTGTTTAATGTCAAAGGGTCAACTGACAACATTTTTTGGTCTGAACATGAACAACTGGGGCACATTCTGAGAGATTACATCACAGTAAAACTCTTTACCTCTTAGAGACGCAGTTTCTATGTTTGAAAGCGAAAGTTTCTTTAGCCTCTTCTTTCCTCTTTTTGTACAGTAGATAGAGTTTATTCTTTGCACCACCTGATAGGGAAAAAGATGCATTACTGAAAATGACTTTCAAACTGCCCCTTATGTACACATTTAGCCAGGAATGTTATTAAGTTTTGCAAATAATATTTTAAGGGGCTGCTGTATCCAGATGGGAAAGTTATTGATTTTAGCTATCAGTGAGTTCCTAAAAGTCACTGGGACCGCTCTATAGCAACTTGTAAAATGTCTGGAAAAGGAAAAACAGTGAAACTAAATCTTTCAGTCCTTCAGGGCTCCTTTTTTCCATTCTTGAGAGTGGTTATGTAAACTTGAGCGATAGATTCCATGTTTTTCTCTTTAAACCCTGCAGCATATGAACATTAAGGTTATGGGCATTAAAATTGTGTGTAGTTGAAGGTGAAGGTGTTTTCCCAACAAAAACATTCAGGAGCAGAGGAAAAAGTAGCTGGAAGGCAGACTGGTGTGCTTCTGAAGAGTCAACTGTTAACTCTTAATGTTGGTAAAACTGTGTCAAGTTTAGTGTCAGGGATTCATTGTGTCACATTACACAGTGCTGCACCCATTCATTTAAAAGCATTTATAATGGATCATAATGGGCCAGTGTGAAAGATTATATTGGATCCGTGCATTTGGTCTTAAAACTGATGGGAGCATAATGAAGCTGCTGCTGTCTGTGTCATTAATGTTAACCAAACAATAAAAGACAAAGAGAAAATCCCTCACTGCTCTTCACTGAATAACTGTTGTAGCTTTAACAATGATTAATCTATATTTAATGTATACAGTGAAGACTATGCAATGTTATTTTACATTTGATTATTCAATTTCTGTACCTGAACGCCTACAAACCTGAAAAACAAAGCATTGTTTCATTTGTATCTTTGTTTTATTGTATTTATTTGTACTATTACTAATTTGTTTATTTGTTCTTAATTTATAACTGACTCTTCAATTTAATAATGTTTGAACTTTGTATTTGTTAGGCTAGTAGTTTTTCTCGTGATATTTCCTGTGAAACTGAAATTGAGAATTGTGAAACTACAATCTAAACTTTTGATCTCATAATAAGCTTATTGATTAGATTACAAGATAACACTGGTTGAAAACAATAATAATTTTAGACAATTATTATAGACAACTATTTTGTGGCGGTAACAGTGAAAATGTTGGCAGTGCAATTAAAAATATGAACCACTGGCCCGACTGGGCCAGTAGAAAAAATCCTTAGCGTCGAGGATTGTTATATGTCACGTAACCTTTAACAGACATCAGATAACCGTGAATATGTGAATGTGTTGTTAAATTATTGAACTATCAACTTAAAATCTCAGAGGTTAATTCAAGTATATTGTATATCAAAAGAGTTCAGCTGACAAGAAGTTTAGGAATCCCTGATTTACAAGAAAAATTACAAAAAGACATGTTCAACCGTTACAGGGTCACTTTACTCCATTCTAGCCTTATTGTTTACCTTGGGGACTCGTTTCTGCCTGTGGGACGCCAATGTATCGGTGGAAGGGTTCAGGCTGTCATCTAATAGGCCACAGGGGGAGGAAGGCAGGCCCAGCTGGGGTAGCAGCAGCATGTCATCATGGCTGTGCCTCTTAGACAGGCGGGATGTGCGCTGGCTCTTCCTGTCAGCAGGACCTGGCAGCCGCAGAGACTGACTACTCGGTTTAGAGGGCAGCTGGTGAGAGGGAAGTTGATAAGAAATTAATCTTTTAGCATAATGAAAAGGTGCAGACATGTAGAATAAATCGAAATTTGTAAAATTAAAAAGTGCATAAAAATACACTACAATACATTGCAAAGCACTTTACTAAATTTTGTAACAATATGGTGAATTAATTCATATATATAAAACATTGATTTAAATAAAAATCATTGAAAAGCATGTGCTATCATCACTATCTTACACAGCCAAGGAGACTACCTGGGGAGGTGTAATGGACTTCCTGTCCTGGGAGGTCCACATCTTGTTGAGTGAGTCCCGGGACCTCTCGGGTAACAGGCGGGAATTTCTTGCCAGACATCTCCTCACTGGATCTACATCCTCATATGGATTCTCTTTCTCTGTTTGCAGAAGAGCAGAAGAGAGGGAGAAAAACTCAGACTAAAACCAAACACCAGCTGCCCAGGAGCCGACTTAAAAGGTAGCAAGGTAGCATGTCTTCTTAAGGAGTGAGTGGGAGAGAGAAAAACTGATATGGAAAGGGTGGACAGAGGGTATATGGAAGGCGGTGGAAGATGATAATGAAAAGAAGGAGCCGGAGGCACACAACGGGGCAGCTATTGAGTGCTGGGAAAGGATTATTCATGGAGGTTTACTGCTGGCGTGCTTGAAACTCAAGTGCAGAGTCTCCAAAAAACAGTTTCTGTTGGACATAAGCCTTTGGACAGCATTCTGTCTCCAGAAATAAGGGCCAGTGATGAGTCAAGATAAGAGAATGTAGACAGTGCAGAACTTTAGTCTAACTCTGCACAAGACTCCATGAAAACAAAAAAACATTATAAATGTTGTGAAGACAGCCTCTTTGTTAAAACGTGTTTAAGATTAATCTTATTTTTGCAAACATGTTTTCTCACGTAAAAGGGTGGATCACTTGTTCACCGAACACTTGAGGATATAAATAAAGTTGAGCTTTCCCATTTAAGAAACTTTGGCAGACTGATAGGCAACATAAAGCGAGGACAAGATGACCTGAATAGGGCCCGCAAAAGTTTTTAACTCTAATGTGGAAGCATGTATGAAGCATCAACACTGGCCTACTATGACTTCTTCTGGTAATGCTAATAATTAAGATATGTATACAAACACACACACAAGTTATATACATATATAAATATAATATATTTTTTTTTCCAACAGAAAACAGCTATGATGCTTAATATTTTTCAATTTAATGCAGTCTTGTGGAATGAAATATTAATTTCTTTAAAAAGAAAATCTTACCGACCCCAAAATTTCACTAAAAGTATTTTAAAATTGATAATTTAATGATGCATCCTATTGAACAAAATGAAGAACTGTGTTGCTCATATAACATCTAGCTATTGCATCACTTGTCTCAGGTCAGTATAATGAAATCCTCTAATTAAAATCATTCTTTCCAAGTCACCAATTCCTGGTTGTCAAGACAATGTAATGAAACCAACCGTTTGAATGCTGCCAGTTTCAATATGATGTAAAAACAGTTGTGCACATCCCACACAAAAACAGTGCCCTACTTTTCTGTTGTTTTCTTACTGTAAGACATTGGCATATCACACATCTTTCTGCCCTGTTTCCCTCCACTAGTTACACAACAGGGGTTATATTACAGAAACATCCTAACCTAAAATACTGAATGCTGATTTCAGAAAGAAACTTGGATCTTGGCAGATTATAACCTGACACTTAAAATAGGACATTTGTGTAATACAGCTCCAGGTGCACTACAAAAGAAAGCAATCATATCTGCTTAATTCATGTTGCATCTTGTAGATGAAAATATTAGTCCTTGTTTGTTCACCCATTTTGTTATATGCTTTACTTATTAACACTTTAGCACAATATATGACAAGGGTATCAAAAGTGCCACTAAGTAAACCTGGCCATAATAATCAGTGTAACTTTTTGTAAAAAGCTTAAAAGGCGGCAAAAAGCTACCATACAATGTAGTAATCAACTACACAACAGCCTAACCTCATGAGATGTACTGCTGAGATTTGCCCTAGTGCCATTAAGCCTGAGAGGCACAATGACAGGCCAGCAATTGCACATAGCGCTCTGTGAGGCTCCCAAACGAAGCAATGTAATGACAGCATGCTGGAGAAATTATATGCCTCCCTGACCACTCACGTACAGGAGGGTACTAATCAACTTCTCTGCTAACAGGAGCTCCACAAAACACACAGACAAAAGGAGAAAGAGTGGGCACCCCTAACCAAAACACATACTGTGCTTCTGTTTACGCAATAGGATTTCAAAGGAAAGGATGTTGAGTGCTTCATGTGTAAGTGAGCAGTACACTACCAATAAAAAGCAACACAGCAGACACAACCGTTTTATGTCCACATCGCGGTCTTCCCAGGAGCACCATGCGGTCATGTGAGACGAGGAATGACCCTCAAATTAAATGGCTTTGTGACGTGTAAACAAGCAGAAGATGCTTTTCGCCTGGAAGAAAAAGCTAGAAAACAGGAATGAAGAATGGATATTGTTTTCAACAAAAAATCATGGACAACAACCTGACTGTTATGGCACTTATAAGGACTGAAAAAAGTAAATGGCCTCTGTTGAAGACTGCATATCATTTTGACATCAATAGGTCTCCCTACAAGCGACTTGTCTCATGGTAAATGTAACATGACCCAGCCATCTGGAGATTTTTGGCCAATCCATTATCACTATACTAATGTGCATTGCATATGGGGGATACGTCACAACTGCCACCAGACCAGCCAGGCTTTGTGCCTAAAAGCAACATGATGCCTAAAGTTTTAACCTGAGAAAAAGTTTAGCTTTACAAATGTATACCAGAAATAATGTTTAAGTTTTTAACATTTGGTGACATTTTAGTAGCAAACAGGGCTGAAACCCTGTTGATGGTCTAAGGAAGCAGACCATCTGATATGCTAAACACAGCCTGATGCTTCTGGAGACCACCCTTATATGCCTCTGTGGTTGGAGCACAGAGGCACACAGAGGCCATATATTTCTCAGGAACTAATCAGCATTCGTAAAAATGTGCAACCACAATGCTTGATCCCACACCCGAGGTGTTCACTAGAACAATGGAACCTTTGTCAGGGGAAAAAAGTCACCCACTTCCCAACTGCTAGAGACTCATGCACCGCCTGGACAGAGTGGCCATCATCATTTCAAGCACAATACGTAGAAAAGGCTTTATTTTTGGCTGTAGAACTGATATAATGACATTAAAACTTCAAGTCTACCAAACCACAAACTCCTTCTGTTTGTTTGCCAACTAGGCACTTATTCAGCCAGACCACTTAACAGCAGCTGATGCCCAAGCCTCATCAGCAATGGCAAGACAGAGATTTACAGTCTGGCCACAGGGCAAGACGCTAGAACACTGTAACAGTGTCAAGCCCCACAGGGTCTGAACATTAGTGCGCACAGACTATTTCCTGCCAGGAAGGAATTTAGCACCTAAAATCAGCCAGCACCACATGCCAGTACTTCATCACCTTCGGTAGACTAAAAGGGGGATTTAACCAGGGCTTGTGTGAAGAGCGCACAATCAGCAAACAATATCATAAAATCATAAAAATGTAATGCATATAACACTTTAAATATATAAAATATAAATAGATGCCTATAATGTTTTAAATAAAAACATGAAATAATAAATAGAAAAAGATCAATTATATTTTTTTATTGTATACTTTATTTAACATTTTTATGCTTGTTTATTGATTGAGCTAGAAAAATATCTGTAAATGGTATCTAGTTAACAATATATACAGTGGGTATGTTAAGTATTCAGACCCCCTTAAATTTTTTTCTCTTTGTTATATTGCAGCCATTTGCCTAAAATCATTTAAGTTAATTTTTTTTCCTCATTAATGTAACACACAGCACCCCATATTGACAGAAAAACACAGAATGTTGACATTTTTGCAGATTTATTAAACAAACTGAAATATCACATGGTCCTAAGAATTCAGACCCTTTGCTGTGACACTCATATATTTACTCAGGTGCTGTCCATTTCTTCTGAACATCCTTGAGATGGTTCTACACCTTCATTTGAGTCCAGCTGTGTTTGATTAGGAAAGCCACACACCTGTCTATGTAAGACCTTAAAGCTCACAGTGCATGTCAGAGCAAATGAGAATTATGAGGTCAAAAGGAACTGCCTGAAGAGCTTAGAGACAGAATTGTGGCAAGGTACAGGTCTGGGCAAGGGTACAAAAAACATTTCTGCTGCACTTAAGGTCCTAAGAGCACAGTGGCTTCCATAATCCTTAAATGGAAGACGTTTGGGACGACCAGAACCCTTCCTAGAGCTGGCCGTCCGGCCAAACTGAGCTATCAGGGGAGAAGAGCCTTGGTGAGAGAGGTAAAAGAACCCAAAGATCACTGTGGCTGAGCTCCAGAGATGCAGTGGGAGAATGGGAGAGTTGTAGAAGTCAACCATCACTGCAGCCCTCCAGCAGTCGGGGCTTTATGGCAGAGTGGCCCGACGGAAGCATCTCCTCTGTGCAAGACACATGAAAGCCCACATGGAGTTTGCTAAAAACACCTGAAGGACTCCAAGATGATGAGAAATAAGATTCTCTGTTCTGATGAGACCAAGATAGAACTTTTGGCCTTAATTCTAAGCGGTATGTTGTGGAGAAAACCAGGCACTGATCTCACCTGTCCAATACAGTCCCAACAGTGAAGAATGGTGGTGGCAGCATCATGCTGTGGGGTGGTTTCAGATGCAGGGACAGGAGACTGTTGCATCGAGGGAAAGATGAAATGCGGCCAAAGTACAGGGATACATGGCGAAACCTTCAGGGACCTTCAGACTGGGCCGTAAGGTTACCTTCCAAACAAGACAAGACCCTAAGCCACAGCTAACAAAATAAAAGAGGAGTGGATTCAACAACTGTGTGAATGTTCTTGAGTGGCCCAGCCAGAGCCCTGACTTTAAACCCAATTGAGCATCTCTGGAGAAACCTAAAAATGGCTGACCACCAACGTTTACCATCCAACCTAACAGAACTGGAAGGATCTGCAAGGAGGAATGGCAGAGAATCCCCAAATCCAAGTGTGAAAAACTTGCTGCATCTTTCCCAAAAAAGACTCATGGCTGTATTAGATCAAAAGGGTGCTTATACTAAATACTGAGCAAAGGGTCGGAATACTTAGGACCATGTAATATTTCAGTTTTTATTTTTTAATAAATATGCAAAAATGTCAACAATTCTGTGTTTTCTGTCAATATGGGGTGATGTGTGTACAGTAATGAGGAAAAAAAAAAAAAATTAAATGATTTTAGCAAATGGCTGCAAATATAACAAAGATTTGTTGTGGAAAAAGTGGGTTAATTAGGGGGGTCTGAATACTTTCCGTACCCATATATATTTAAATCTATGAAATCAATAAAGTACAAAATATATAAAATAGTTTATTAAAAATAAAAGTTACAGTGGGTATAGAAGATAATCACATTTTGTGCTTGCAGCTGAACTGAAAGACAGGCACAGTTTTGCTTTAGCAGCTGTATTTTCTGTACTAAGCTAAAGATATAAAATATCAGAAAAAATTATAATAATAAACAAGAATCACTGAGTATGAAAAAGGATCACCCCCTTGCGTCAGTATTTTTTTGAACCACCTTTTGCTTTAATTACAGCCTTCGGTCTGTTGGGATCTGTCTCTGTCTCTACTAACTTTGCACATCTAGAATTTGCCATATTTGTCCACTCTTCTTTGCAGAACTGCTCAGGTTCAGTTAAATTTGATGTTGATTGTTTGTGGACTGCAGTCTTCAAGTCATTCCACAGATTTTCAGAGGGGTTTAAGTCTGGGCTCTGATTAGTTCATGCAAGGACATTCACCTTTTTCTCCTTCAACTACTGTGTGCTTTGGCTCATTATTATGTTGGAAGGTAAACCTTCTTCCCATTGACAACTTTCTGGCAGAGGGCAGCAGATTTTCCTCAAGAATTTGACGGTATTTTGCCCCATCTGTTTTTCCTTCTATCCTGACAAGTGCTCCAGTCTCTGCTGCAGAGAAACACCCCCATAACAGGATCTTACCACCTCCATGCTTTACTGTAGCAATGCTGTTATATGGATGGTGAGCTGTATTGGATTTCTGCCAGACATATCGTTTGGTGTTGAGGCCAAATAATTCAATTTTAGTCTCATCTGCCTCAGAATCTTCAAGGTGCGTTTTGGCAAAGTTCAGTCGTGACTGTATGTGGCCTTTCTTGAGTGGCTTTTTTCATGCAACCCTCCCATACAAGCCAATCCGTGGAGAATTTGTGATATTGTTGTCAATATGCACACAATGACCACTCTTTGTCAACTGCTTCAGAGTTGCTGTAGGCTTCTTGGTATCCTCTCTGACCAGTTTAATCCTGGCTCTTTCATCCAGTTTGGAGAAACGTCCTGATCCAGGGAGGGTCTGTGTTGTACCAAATACCTTCCACTTCTTAATAAGAGACTTCAAAATCATGGTGAGTCATGGCTTCTTCTCCTGTTATTGTCACTTGCACTGCTTGCCACATGTATAGTGTGGCTTTCTCTGTCAGCGGCGAGGGATTCACATGTGATAAATGCAGGGAAACAGAGGGTTGAAAGAATGTGAGGGCCTTAGATACGGCTTTGGATGCGACTAGCTTAGCGAGTCCCGTACATTGTTTGATTCCGGTTGCAGAGCAACTGTGTGACTGTGAGGCAGCATAGTCACACGACAAAATACCGCTCTTCCGTTCCGATCAAAACACCAAACAGGTTCTCCCCACTCAGTGACAAACCCACTGAGAAACCTGATGAAAGTGCCCTAGTTATTGGCGATTCTATTGTACGGAAAGTGAAAATAGAGACACCAGCCACCATAGTCCAATGTTTACCGGCAGCCAGAGCGCCTGACATCTTCGCATATTTAAAAGTGCTGGCTAATGCTAAACATACATTCAGTAAGATTGTTATTCACGTCGGCACTAATGATGTTCGACTTCGCCAGTCGGAGATCACTAAAAATAACATTAAAGAGGTGTGTGAACTTGCAAGCACGATGTCAGACACTGTAATATGCTCTGGTCCCCTCCCTGCTTACCGTGGCGATAAGATACATAGCAGACTGTCATCACTCAATGGCTGGATAAAACAAAAACGGTGTCCGTCTTCATTTCAGGCTGCAAGGCAATAAAATGTGATTATTTTAAAGGGGGTGATTCTTTTCTATACCCACTGTAAATATGAAATTCTAATATTTTTATAATAAATGTTTTAAAAATAAATATCTAACAATAACAGGTTTTCGCAAGTCATTTTCATATTCATCAGTTACATTTTAGCCTAAAATCAAAAGGGAGCAAGCAGGATCTATCACCAACTGTAGTCTGTTCTTACCCACTATGTCCTCATAGGTGTTCTCCTCGAGTGTGCTCTTGGAGCTGGGCCGACTGTGGTTCTCTGTGCCATTCTCTGTGGGTGAGGATGGGTATGAGGAAGGCAGGCTGACAGCATCTTCTGACTCACACGATTCTCTAGAAACAAACAGAGATAAAGAAAAACCACAGCTTTGGACATGACTCTGCTGAACAAGTGAAGAGTAGTTCTGTTGGTATGGCTCATCTTTCAGTTGGATGATCACAATCAGGTCAGACCACCTGAGAACATGAAAGCATCTTTCACTTATGAGGAACTTAAATGTGTTTAATTTGCTTAACCGTTCTTCTGGAAGACACCAATTAAAAACAACGAGCAACAAGAGAGGCTTGGACATGGTGCTTAAATGAACAACACTCGTATATAGTTCTTGCCTATGGTCAGATGGTACTTACTTGTTTATTTACAAAAAGCCAAAATGTATTTGCATGAAAATATACACACAATAACATGGCTGAAAAGCTAACCAGAAAGTTGAAAGCCCAAATTAACATGACACAATCTGTTTGCTTGCCTATAGTCTTGAAATAGTGGAATCTGGACCAGCCACAGGAATGTCAAACATGGGCTCAAATGTAGAGCAGTAGAAATGCTCCAGCACATGGGGTTCTCAATCACGAGAACCTGGCAGCTCTACATACCCAGTAACTGGGCTAAACAATCCATGCGCCAAAGATCATTCACAAGGGCCAAGGCCATGAGGAATATGAGCCATAAACAACATGAGAGCCCTCAAAAAAGCCAAAAAGCAACACCATGAAGCAGTGTTATATCAACTTAAAAAGAAGAGTTGAAGTCTCTGAGGTCTTTGAACCTTCAAAACATTTCATTTTGTGTATTCTTCCATCTCACCTGTTAAATGAACACTGATGGGTTTCTAAAAATATACTCAAACGTGTTTTATGTTACTGTTGGTAAGTTATCGCTGATGCTATTTTTGGATTTCTGAAGTAAATTTGGAGAAATAAATATTATTAAGCATTGCCTGTTTCAGAAGTGACAGTCTGAATCTCAACGTAAAGATAAAATAAGGCAAAAAGATGATGTGTGTCATACGCAAAACAAAACAGTGTAATTGTGTAACATTTGATAGCAACAAATTCACCTAATATGGTAAAATTATTAAACCCTGAGAAAACGAGCATCTCCATGTTGATCTTTACTTGCTGTCAAATGCCTGACAGGAAATTTCATTTTGCTTACTTGATTTGTAACATAAGAATCTGTGAAACTCTAGAGGCCATTACACTGTGAGAGACTATGTAGTCAAAAAACAAAAGATAATAATTCAAAGTCTATAACTATATCAACAAAACAAATGCTTGGCCTGTGGTCCTTATCCTTTTCAACATTTTTGGGACAAGTTTTATACACTTCATTATCCAAGAAAAATTTATGATCTCTTCTTTGTGGGGGAACCGACTAAGTGGAAGTACACAAATTCATTGCTTCTCAGTCATTTTTGCCACAGCTGACATGTTTTTTTCTTTGTGCAACACAAATCTGTCTGGCTAGTCTTTAGTTTGGATTTACTTAAAGGGAGCTAACTGGATAAATGCATACACAAATGTAAAATGATTAAGAATATTTGAAATATGCGTGACTTAATATTAGATGTGAGAACAGCAGTTTTCAGTGAAAAACAACTTACATTTCAGTTTGTTCATCACAACAATTTCATATGGCTGAAGACTTGGAATATAGCACACAAGTCGTATGGACCACTTTTATTATACTTTTTTGTCCTTAAATCTTGATAGACTATGATAACTGTATGCTTGAATTGTATAGAAAAAATCAATGTCAACATTCTTATAAACTTTGGCCCTCCACAGAAGAAAGCCATACAAGTTTGGAACAACATGATGGTGAGTAAATCAAGACAGAATTGAAAGGTAATAAGATCTCAGCTAGTAAAAGGAAGGTGCCAGTTTGATCCTCACAAAGAACAAGCCATGAGCCATCACCATTACCCCTATACCCTTGAGTAAAGCACTTATCCCCAAGTAGCTTTGGTTAAAAACCACATACCATTACTGACATTCAAACAATATGGAAGATAATCATGTTTCTCACCTATCTTGAGTCTTCTTAGGCAAGTTTTCATCTGTCTTTGAATTTCTCATTATAGCAGGTGCTGGGGTGGAAGGAAGTGGAGGTGGAGATTCAGTGGTGGGAGGTAGTCCATTACCAGGCAACAAGCCTCTGTGGTTGCGGTTGGTATCATACTCAAATGTTCGTTTGGGTTTGGGCAAAGGGTTCACTGTGATTCCAGGAGAGTCCTGTGCAGAAGATAGTTCTGGGCTCTCTGACCAGGTAGAGCTGATGCTGAACCTCTGCTTAAGCTTAGAGAGTCTTTCAGACCCTGGAGAAACTTCGGGTTCGGTGGCCACGGAGCAGATGCTGCTCCGCTTGCTGCCACAAGTGCTGTCCAAGTCCTCTGTTCCACTTATGGTGAAAGACTTCTGTCTGGACTTGTCAAGGCTGTAGCAATTACTAATATACTGTGGAGGAGACGACGAGGGACTTTCCTTCAAGGCCTGTTCAATTTTTTGAATACGGCTGAGCACGGCTGAGGTCTCCTTGCGTGCCGAGAGCGAACGGAGGAAAATCCCCGAGGACTCTGTCTTTGAAGGCCTCTTCTGGAAACTTAAAGGAGCTTCTCGATCCGATACCTGCTCATCTTCCTCAATCTCAGGGTAGGAGCACTCCGAAAATGCTGTGCTCATCCTCCTCACACCCTTAAAGTCAAAGGTTTTCTCGCTGCAGGGTGAGGACAGCAGGCTTGGGCAACCCTCGCTTCCACCTCCGGGCCTCTTCTCCAGGCAAAGGCTCATTCTAGGCAGAGCCGCCTTTCGACCCTCCCATTCCGAGATCTTTTTGCGTATGGCGACAGATGAGATGCAGGTCCCTGTATGACTGAGTGAGAGCGTGCGCTTGTGCCCAAGCTTGGTTGTTAGTCCTACTGAAAGAGTACTCCAGCTGAGGGGTCCAGGATTCAATCCATCCCCCACAGGGGGGGCCTGTTGTGGCTGGTTCTCCTTCTGATCCTGGTTATTGCCACTTGGTGGGTTCTGGATGGTGAGCCTCTTGTCCAGACAGCTAATGCTCCTAGATTTGGTGAGCCTGCTTTGGCATTCAAAGCTAGAGAGCGAGGCGCCAATTCTCAAGCTGGCGGTCTTACAGCTCCAGTTCTTTTGAGTCCAGAGTTTAGCGTCAGCTTTAGCGTACCTTCCCTGCTGACTGGCGTCTTCACTGCCACTGAGGTGAGAGGAACATGACTCTTTTCCAGTGGTAAGAATTGGAGGTGGGGACACAGATTGACACCTGAAACAAGAATAAATCAGCAGAAAAAGTAAGAAACCCTCCAAAAATTTGTTCTTGGTACAGAAGTGTGTTATTTCCTCACAAACAGTAACAATGAATAAGAACACTAATAAATATTGGTTACTGTGTTTTAAACAGAAAAATTCAACAGGACAATTAACATAATGCTACAAGTAATGCAAAAGGAGAAGATTTTAGATAAAAGGAAACGTCAGTTATGTCTAATATGGGAAAGAACAACAACAATCTGATGCAAATTTGTCAGGGTAAAATCCTCCACATCATGCCAACAAAAACAAAATAACAGTATAAATGAAAATATGGATTCCCCCACACAATCACTTTGGAAATCATTTACATGGACCTCACAAAAAAAACTATTTATCCATCAGACTTAAGAAATATAAATTAACTCACCCTCACTAACCCTCAGCGTTTTTTCTTAGCCATACGTCCCCTGTAGCAACTGTTTCTCTTTGCCTACATGTCAACCTCAACCTTCACATCATTCCCAGGCCCACTGTTCACTCAGCAAACAGATGCTGCTTACTGCTGAGCAATGAGATGAAAGATTCTGCTGACCTCATTTCAGTCACCTCAGACACACAAACACTTTCTCATCCACCTCAAAATCTAATGCTGCTCATGAGCTTCCAGGAACTAGAACTCAACTTGGTCCACACCTCAGTGAAATTGAGGCAGGCAGATCTGATGTCACAGCGGTGGTTAGAATAACAAGTGGAAGCTGGGAGGAGGCCAAGAGTATGATCCAGGGTGCAAGTTGGGACAGATCAAATAAAAACCTCAACATAATGCCCTTCCCAAGAAAAAGGGAAGGGAAAAAAACCTGCCACGCCACCTGCAGCCTCACAGGTCTTGCGTGGAAAGGAGTGTACAGTCAGCCCCCCACATTCACAAAATACATCATCATCAAATATTACAAATATTACATCCCATCTCTTGTCTGTACTAGACAATCTGTTGTACCCAACTTTTACAAATCAGATTAATTTTACAAACCATACAAAATTTTGTGTTCTGAATGGTCCAAAGGTTCACCCAACAAAGGCATTAACTAAGCTGCCATCATCAATTTTCTACATTACAATCTACAGTAGAGAAAGCCATATATATTTAAAAAGTGCATAATATATACAGTTTGAGGTCAGAGAGATTTTAAAAGCAATTCATACTTTTATTTAGCAAAGATGCATTAAACTTATCATAATTGAAAAGTAAAGACTTTTACATTGATACAAAAAAAATAAAAAAATTCAAACAAATGCTTTTCTTTTATCATGGCTTCCAAGAAAATAATCGGCAGCACAACTTTTTTCAACAATGATAATAATAAGAAATTACAATAAATGATAATATGATATCCTTATCTGTGTTAAATCTTCAATTACAGTTGCATAATAAACTCTTATTTCTTAACTAAAACCTGAAACTTTACTCATCAAAATCATGTATACACAAGAACCAATTCAAAGAATTAAAGAAGCGTGTGCAGTACGTCCTCTGAAGATAAAGCTGTTTGCATTAAATGGTGACAGGAAAATGTCATACTTGAGTCTGACTAATATATCCTGTGTTGAAAAAGATTCTTGAGGTTCAGCCTTTACAATGGATCCCTGGCTTGAGAACAACAGTTTAATCCCGGATAATCAAAGAGAAGGGATGGACAGATGCCAAATCTGTCAAAAGGAGATGGAGGATATTGTTTAGGAGGACAATCTTTGCATCAAGGCTGGTATTTATAGCACAGTTAAACTTCTATCATCTTTGTTCAGATGTTTTCCATAGAATAACACTGCATGTCTAAAAATACCTCCACGACTGCCTGGGCCACCACTCCAACAAAGCATTAAATTATTGTTTCTATAACTGCAATATTAGGCTCATGTAAAATCCTTTGCACAAAAGAAAACATCAGTTTGAGAATTCTTTCAGTGAGTCCACCATGAGTTTGTGTCTGAGTAGGTTCTCTGAGAGGCCGGACAGGGCCAGTAAAAACAAGGCCAGTTCTGGGGAAGCCAGCTGGTCTGGCCACACATGGACTGAGTGGGTTGCCAGGGCTGGTTTGGCTCTTTCTGGGTCTTGAGGGCAATGTCAACCACAGGCCATTTCCTGTTGGAGAACCCTGCCAGGATGGTGAAACTATGAGGTTCCAGGAACACACATCAAAAGAAATATGTCAATCCCAGAGCTAGTGGGTTTCTCCCCCCAAAATTTGTATGATTTCAATCTGTTGGATTGAGTATTTTTTCAGCTATTATCTTGCTATTAAAAGGGCATATTCTCAGTGCAACCTACTAACCGCCACCCCGACTCCTTCTGACATAATCTACAGCCGTCCTCCCTTTGCTTGTGATTTACAGCTGAAGCCGAAATATCCATTATCTAGGAAGAGAGGCTGGCAGAAACTATGCCACCCCCCCCACACACACACACACACACATCTTCACATAAATCACAAACTCCTTTGGTAAATATCTCTGACATCAGAGAATGCTCATAGGTAATTATGAAAGTAACTCCTCTCACTCTTCAAGGACTGTTCCTTCTTCACTTGTTCTGATAGCAACTGCAGAGCTCCATAGTTAAGCAAAGGCCACAAATAGAACAGAGCCTCTTTTCTAATCAACTTCCTGGCTTTTGCTCATAACCAGGATGTTTACTTTAGCTTTGTATACAACAGTTTGGCCTGTGAAGCACCATTGGATTCAATTATCTATTTCAACTACTCCTCAATTATAGATAAAAGTTCTGGTTAGCATAAGAAATCTTGCCTGGCAATTTTTATATGATTAGTAATTTCTCTCTCTCTCGTCTAAATATATATATATATCATATATAGAGCTATATATTATATATTATTATTTATTTTATTTTCTCTCTATACATAAGTTTGTATTTTCTCTATAAAACCACACTATACAGAGCTTCACATCTAAATAAGAATTTACAAAAAAAATATTTCTACAGAGTAAATTATTTCTACAGAGTAAATTTGAATCGCTACCAACATAATGGTCCAGATTTGTTTCTCATACATTGAAATTGCTCTAAATGTTCATTTAAAAATTGATTTACACCAGAACAGAGCTAAGAAACTGTTCAAGACCAATAAAAAAATGTAAATGTTCTAAATTAAACTAGTTCATTTTTACTGTCAGATCACATCATAATAAGGGTTAAGGCCTGTTTACACCATGAACAATAACTATAATGACAACTATATTATTGTATACACAGACAGTACATCAACGAATGATAACATTTTTTAAGTGCACACTGAAGTTATGTCATCTGCTGCTTTAAATGCTCAAAGCTCGAGTCGGGTGGATTCTGATTAGCTGACAATGCTTTTATTGTTCATGAGTTGGAAAGTGATTCCAACAATATTGTTCGTCTTTGTTGTTATTATTATAGCTGTGGTGTGGTAATTGTCATTCTCATTTAATTAGAGCAATTCGTAAAACTTAACAGTTATAGTTATAATCTCTGCTGTGAATCGGCTTTCTGTTAAAAACCCATGAAAGTACAAACAATGGACAAAGACTGCTGACTCATCATCATGACTGTTACCTGTCTGAGTTTTCCTGTGGACCTTTAGCCGCTCCTGCTTTTGGTGCAGTTTTGGAACTCTTGTTGGCAGTCATCTCCCTCTGACGGCCACCTCACCTGCTTAAAATAAGTTACTTTGGTAAGAACGTTTGTATCATGACCATTAAAGTAAAGATACTGAACACTACTGTGCTTGAAACCATTATGCTGATGACCTCTCTATGAACAAGACAGGATTTATGAAACGACAAAAGTATGTTCATTTTTACCTGTGAACATATTCAATGGACAATGTTGATAGAACATGAATAGTGGGAAACGGTTCTTCTAGGCATTATAAGAAAGGCTACGAAAGGTTTAGACATGGCACACAAGCTAACATTTGAAATAGATACTTGGCCTATAAGTCCAACCCATGGATTAACCCTGTCTGGAAAATATGAGTCAAAACACAACAAATATGGACCTTGATCTCTACAAAAGAAGAGTCCTATCATCCCTGTCATGCAAACAAATCCCTGACCACATGTCATTCACAGAAAGAAAATGCATGCCTGCTTGAAAACAGATGTCTACATTTTTTGTAACAACATTATTCTGAGTTTACACATGAAAAAGTTTCTGTCATGATGCTAGGGGTTGGCAAGGCATTGCTATATGCTGCTATATTGCTGAGGTGTTCTAAATTATTTTTAGCATGTTGCTATGCAGTTACTAGGGCATTAAGGGTGGTTGCTAGAGTATTATAGTTGGTTGCTTAATGGCCCAAGTAAATAAAAAAAGCCCACCTCAGTCCCTGCTTTAACATACTGTATGGGATTTCTGGCCCATTTTATTAACCGTCAGGTAAAAATCCTGAACTACATCCATTAGAAAAAGTAAAGGAAAATATTGGTTTTAGGTCTTCTAAGGGTTTTCTTTCCGACCCCCAAGTTTGAGCAATAGTAATAGTTATTCTTGCCAAGCACCACTAATAATAGCAACATTAAATTGTGAATTGATTTCTACAATCCTGGAATATGCAGTCAAAAGAACAGCAGCACTAAGACCCGGAGGTAATTACAGAGCAGGTTTACATGGCCTGTTAGTATAAGAGAGGTTTTAAAATCTGTTTGTAGAATCAGAAAGACATGCCAAATGCCTTTAGTCTATGAAGCAATGTTTGGAGTGTGTTTGTATTAACGTCTGTTTGAATAGAGTAGCCAAGATGAACAGAGCTGAGCTAGTCTCTTGGCTCATTAAATAGTGATTGCTTTTTCCCATGAACATTTGCACCTACGGACTAAAAAAGAGCCTGTTTAATGAAAGATATTAGTTTTACAAGCTGGGTCAGGGAGTTGTGGTTTGGGAGCTCTGGGCACACGGGGAGTCAGGTTGGTTGTTGAGAAACAGGGGGCTGCTTTTTCATTTTGTCAGCTGAAGCCATAACAAGTACTCAAAAATCTTTGATGAGCAGTAAATCAGATTTAAAAGGCCATGCTTTGCACAGCAAGTCCCTTAAATGATTTGAATGAACAGGTCCTCTTTACTTTTTATATCTCAAAATCGAATAAAAAATATTCGATCAACAGACAGAATTTACAGCATAATGTTGATTTTTAACACAACATTTTCCTCTCCTTCAAAAAAAGAATACACTTTTTAACAAACAAATTCATGTAAGTGTTATACATTATATTATATTTTATAGCTTTTCAAACCACCACAACCACTGCAAACTGTCTTCACACCCAGAGACATCTTAATTAGCCACTCCTCACAACCACAGTGCCATGTGCATGCCACTTGCTACTTCCTCCCATCAAATTAAAGGGCCTCATCAGAGACAAATGTGGGAAAAATTCATCTTCCACATGCAGAAGGAAAACCTCCCATCTTGGCATGCGTTCACTCGTACTGCTGAGTACAGTTTATAAGGAAGTCAATATTACAAGCACTCAAATACAGAGAGGGTTGGGTGTAACTGGGTGCACTGGGGGTAGGGGTGGGCGCTATACAAGTGCAAGTGCAAGTGCAAATGCAAGTGACTACTACCGGTATTATGTTGTTCCATGATATGGATTTTGCTATAACGTGGATACCGTTATATATTCATGAATTCAAATTTTGCATTTTATATAGTTTTGTTCAATTTGTTACGCTTTGCCAATTTTAACACAAAGGACGATAAAGAGCCAAGGCTGAACGTTTTTGTTCTCTGTGTGCAACGGCGTACTACACAGGCATTAGTAATCAAACACTTAATAGAGCATCGTAGCCAGAGTATTGCGCGGAGAGCTGAGCGAGCGGGAGTCGTAGTGTAATATTTCCTTAAGAGCGCAGAGCGCCTTTCTGAAGATTCCACTCCACTCGCTCAATACGCTCAGTGCCGCTCGCTCAACCCAGAATGCCGTTTGGTGATTTGCTTGTTCGAGATCAAGAATCTGTAGAGCAGTTATGGAGTTCAGATATTGTTTCAACGAAGTTGCAAGCCTTATACATAAATGTAAAGTAAAAATCAAAGTTAAGAATGAGCAGGGAGAAGAAACTGAGAGGGAGTGCGGGAGACTGTTAAAGTTAGTACAGATTCAAATTGATTACAGAAGCACGAAGATGTATGCAAACATGGTGCAACAAAAGGTGAGCTAGTTACATACCATAAATTAATAAACAGGTAGGCTAAGGTTATATATTTGGTTGTACGGAGCCCCGATCATAACATGCAGACAAAATCACAGCCACGAATTTAAAATAGGCTAGTTCTCTTTTATGCTAGGACTACATTATGGCCACAAATTAAGAATTAATTTTTTTGTTTAGTCTAAATTATGGCCCCGAATTAAGTATTTGTTCTCTTGTTTAGGCTTAGCTGCCACGAATTCATTCGTTCGTTAATTCGTTCGTTCCCTAGTTTTAGTAGGACTAAATCGTGGAACAAATTATTATATTTCATTATTAAAATCATTATTGCTTTAACTTAATAAATAATAATAAATTAAAAAATTAATAAAACCTGCTGACGTTGTAGAAACGAATTGTTAATTTGAATTATATTCTGAGCTCTGTAGTTATTAAATAATCTCCGTTAAACTGTAGACCTAAGCTAACACACAGCTGTATATAGGCCTAAATACAGAACTAGAGTACAGAAGATATTAGCCTACGCCACTTGGATTTTGGAAAACCAGTGCTGGATCCCTCCCTCAACTAGTCCAATGTCGCCCGCAAAATCTTCAGCATCCCCAGTGGTTCTTCCAGCGCTGAGAAAGTGTTTTCGGGCACACCGAATGCTGAAGCCTAACAGTTTGTCCAAGCTAATGTTTCTTAAAGTAAATTCTAAAATCCAGTAAACATCAAGAGACGTTTTGATAGACCACTGTTCCCCGCAGTTATGGTCAATTTTAACTTGACACTAGAAAGTGTGTTTCTTTCATTGACGTCAGTTCATAATCCAAGCGTTCTTTAAGTGCATTTTATCTTGTGTGTGCTTTTCACAGGCTTTATAATCCAGGTGTATTTTGTAAAGATCTACACACATTTCATCTCGTGTGTGTGTGCGTTTGTCTTTTAATGAGCCTGTTTTGAATGTTCTATTGCACAACAACTGCAGCTATTTTCACGGAAATAAAAGTTAACGAAAATCAAATACACTTTCAGTTTTTGCATTTTAGGTAGGTCTGCTAAGGTTAGATTCATATATTTAATCCATTTTAATTAATACATTACAATTAATAAAATTAAGAAGAATGTAAGAATTTCGCTCTGAAACATGATAATTGCTATTTATCAGCATGCTTAATTTTAGACAATAATCCAAGAATTTCGTTACAAACAGTAAACAATTAGGCCTACTAGAGAAATTTTATGTCGGAGCGGGATCTGAGCGGGAATTGGTTTACGGTGAGCGTGAGCGGAATATTAACCGAGAGCTTGCTTGGACGGGTGGAGCGCACGTCCATAGAGCGAAAAACGTAGCGGAGCGGCTCACATGCTCTGATCGTAGCAGACCAAATTAATAGAGCACAAATCGCCTACTCCAGACCAGTGGTTGAGGGATAGTGTACAGTCAGCAGATTATTTTGCAAAATAAATCTCTGCAGGGTAATAAAGACTACACTACGGAATTTTCCCGTTTATCATGCGACCACTTGCCTGATAAGTAAATAATTGAGCACAAAATATTAATTTGACATTTTAATTACCTCAACATGACTCTCAGTACCCGCTTGAGCGCTCCGTTATTAGTTGTAGCAGTTGTGTTTGTATCAATAACAGACCACTAGATGGCGTGATTGAAGAGTCAGAGTTGTATTGCAGGGAGACATGTAGAAATATAAACGAATGATGCATTGTTCTGCTCTAAGCATGCAAGTTACAAGTTTGAGAAAGGACTTCCAGTGCCAGGTAAACGTAAAGCAGATTATGAATATACCCAAGATAGACAAATACCAAAACAATGTGCCTACACCAGACGCGAGCGGCGCGATTTGACAAAAACAAATAGAACCCAGTGATGTTCTCTTCTGTGGATGTGGCGCAACGTGACACGACAAATCCATGACAGTAAACTGACGCCACGTTCTATTTCTGACGAACTCCAGCGCTCTGACAAAGACCATACAAATATTCATAAGAGATCGTAAAAAAAATTCTCAAAAATGTTAAGCAGCACAAATTTTTTCAACATTGATAATAATAGAGATGTGTCTTGAGCAGCAAATCAGAATATCAGAACGATTTCTGGGTCATTAACACTGAAGACTGGCATAATGATGCTGAAAATTCAGCCTTGCTCACAGGAATACAGTAGCCTTGGTGTTAAAACATTCAAATAGATCATTCCTTTGACAATATTTCACAATATTAACGTGTTTTCGTCTTTTATAAATACAGGATAGGCCTTGGTGAGCCATAAGAGACTTTCAAAAAAAAAAGAAAAAAGAGGAGGTGGGGGTGGGGGGTGCCTTGAAAAAAAAAAGTCTTTACGATAGGGGGGCCGGCAGAAAAAGTTTGGGAACCACTGGCCAACTCAAACACACAATATTTAATTTAATTCATACAGGCATACCTCATGTTGCATGTTTGCACTTTTTGAGAAAAACAATTGCACAATAAAAAAAGACTTTTCAGGTCTTATGTGCAATCCCTCACTTTTTTCTAGTTATATAAGGTAAAATATATAAATATAAAATATTTTGCCTGTAATTTTTTTCCCATATCGAAATATAATATCGATATCGCCTGGACAGTGTAAAATATCGTGATATGAATTTTAGCTCATATCGCCCACCCCTAACTGGGGGGGCTTGTTTTTACAGGAAGTTATTGTATGCAGTAGTCAGCCAACCAGCAGTAGAGCTGAGACAGATGAGGGGAGAGACAGCATTCCTTCTGTCAGCCATTTCCTGTTTCAGAGGACTGCAAAGAACATGCATCTTCAATCTAACTGGAGGACCTTCTAAAACAGTTTCACATTCACTAAATCACTCACTACTCACTGTTTATATCACCTTGGATGAAGAGGCTATGATGATGTCTTGATTCCTTCTATACTATACTACCCTACACTGGCGTGAAACAGAGACTATTTATTATATACACTATTGTTCCAAGTGTGGGTCCTAAGATTTGTATTTTAAAATAAGTAATACATTTAGTCATCAGACAGTAAGCGACAGTCAGACATTTATCCCTGTTACAAACGAATTTCCCATTCAAATAATCTGTTCTTTAGATCTAGTTCCACAAAAATGTTTAAGCAGAAAAACAGCTGTTTTCAACATTGATAATATGTTTAATAATAAAATGGCTTTTGAGCACCAAATTCAGTATTTTTGAATGATTTCTGAAGCATTATGTGACAATGAAGACTGGAGTATGGAAGGGTGTGCTCCGTCAGGATTTTTGAGCCGAATCACTAGGGAATGCTCGATCTGCCTTTTTCGCGTCCGATACCGTTCCGATCCTAGGTTCGGTATGGCCGTACTGACCGGATAAGGGAATCCCCCCCCCCCCCCCCCCCCCCTTTAAATAAATGTAGAATTTATATATCTGTGTGTGGAACTGATAATCATTCTTTCACATTCTACTAGATACAGACTACTTCATTATAAATAAAATAAAATAAACAAATATGAAAAATTATAGGCCTATGTATATTTATAATCTGTGACAAAAATGTATCATAAACTAGGTTTAGTGGATAATTCTGCAGCAAAAGTTATTCTAGAAAAATCTGTGCACAATAATTTTAGAAATCCAAATATTTAGTGAAAAACAATATTTTGTGGGGAACAAATAAAAATGCTAAATATGGTAAAATGTTACACACTGCTATTTGTATTATTATAAAATCCATTCAATAAAAACATTCATGAATGTATTTATATATAAGTATATACTATCAAATTAAAATACATTTCTTTTGAATGTACAGTATATTTTTTAATAAGGGAACAACATATGATGGATACGATAGGACAAAACCAATACAGTGCAGCACGAACTGATTTTATACAGTCTATGAGCACGAAGCACTTACAATGTGCGCATCCAGTGTACAAAGGCAACTTGAAGCACATTGAGTCGCCTTACGCCGTGTTGCTTCAAGTGCATCATTCTGCACACCGGATGCGCAGATTGTAAGCGCTTTGTGTTAAAAACTGCAACGCACAAAGGGAAGAGAAATTGATGCGTAGTGTATTTTATCTGTGCAACAGTTATTGAGCCTTTTTTTTAACAGTTTTAAATTTCAGTTACTGTACGCATTAAAAACTATTTATAGTATTTTATATGCCCGTGTTTTGTTTTCACAGACACCCGGTAGCAAGTAACAAAACAACATTAAACTCCGGCAAGAAGATAAAGTCCTTTTTTGCAAAATCATAGACATTACAAATCAAGTATAATGGGAACACAGAATGATCTTGGAGAGAGCTTTACGAGCTGACTGCTTTAACCGAACGCGAGCAAGGTTTAAAGCTGAACGAATGACTGACAGCCACAGCGGAGAGAGTTTGTGTGAACTTTAATGTAAGGACTTAAATGTTCATATCTATCTCACATTAAGCTATCGTATGGCTTCGGAAGTAACAGAATAATTCACACAATCGAGAAAAAAAAATAAAAAATCTCGGATTTGGATCGGCCCTCTCTGACCGATACCCGATATGAATATCGGCTCGGCGCATCCCTACCGATCATCAATCGTCCGATCACAGAAAGCAGTATCTGCCGATACGATCACCGATATCGATATTTTAAAGCCTTCTTTTTATCAATAACTATTTATAGTGATACTCCAGTCATGATTTTTAGACATTTATTCAGGGCCTGAATTTTCATTTTTGAAAATGGGGGGAATTCACCTCTTAGGTGTCTCTTGTGAGAGGGTAAGCAGCACGGACTGTGCTTTCACACAAGAGTCCACTACTGATCCATGGCTGTTTACCACAAACACAACATTCATCCATTATTTTGATTTCAAATCCAGACATTGTCACTGAAATTGCTTTTTCAGCATTGCAATTCTTTTTTTTACATGGTACAGTAATACAATCTTTAACAGACATGTTTAAACTCAATAAATATTAGCAACACATTATTCAATGCTTTTTAATTTTGCATTTATTTCTAGATTTATATATTACCGTATTGGCCCGAATATAATACGACCCTGATTATAAGACGACCCCCATTTTTCCAGATGTACCTTTTGGAAAAGGCTTTTTAAAAAACAAATCTTCTTTTTTCTCAGTAAAACACTTTTGTCTCTTATTTTCATATGCAGATATTTTTCCTATTTAATTTTTGTTTTGAAAGTATGGTAAAAACTGGTGAAATGTACCAACAATCACATAAAAAATATATACACTTAAAAAAAAAAAAAAAAAAAACAGGTAGCCTAATTAGGACATTTAGGCTATCCATCTAATATAGCCTAACCAAAATCTTATTAAGAGTAGAAGTAAAATCTTACTGTAGTCTTCAAATCTGGTACTGTCTTACGTTTTAAAATCACAAAAGGAGTTTGGTCCCATCAGGTTAACGTGACAGTCACGACTCGTGCAGCTGTAAGGTTTTCTTTCTCTTTTGTTTTTTACTCGCGATCTTTACAACACGCATTGCATTACATTACGTATTTCATGGCACCTTTGTTTTATGTGTATTTGGCGCCACCTATTTTTGTGGGTGTATTATTGGCATGTCAAATTCTAGACCCTGAATATAAGACGACCGTGTTTTTTCAGATGTATTTCCAAGAAAAAACATCGTCTTATATTCGGGACAACACGGTACTTGCTCAAGCCCAGTTTGGCAAACAGTTCAACGACTTTTCTTACGTTATCACAACTACATTGACAGAAATAGTCAGCTCTACTGCCTTTTATTTTGCATTGAAATCTTTATTACAAGCATTCCTGTGGTTCATAAAGAACTTTGTTTTTCTACCTCCACGAGTGCCATCTGTTATTGCCTTGTTTATCTAAAGTGCTCTTTTCCTTTAAAACTAGACAACAAGCCATATGTGTTGAATGTGAAAAACAGTAGACTTTAATAATATGTCTTTATGGTGTAATTACTACATTTTCGTGTCAATCCATGTTTATATTTACTCCAAACAATGCGCTGTTACTTTAATTCAGCGCTTGCAGCGCAGCAAAAATAGACTCGGTGCGGAAACGATCTCTGCACTGCTGCAGACGCACCGTTCCTGAACGCACTGCCGGACCGCAACCGTGTGTGCAGTGTGAACGTTTTAATCCGTTAACATGAGCGCGGAAAATATATGCACCACGTATGCACTGCAAACGGAGCAATGTGAACCTGGCATTATGTGTTTGCGCTGCGAGTGCGCATGAGCGTACGGTCTCCAGGAGAGCGCGCAAGCGCTGAATGGTTAAACACTGGCAAGAATTAAAAAGTAGGCCTAATGCAATTTATAAACTTTAGTGACGTTGTGACACTGCCTCGATTGTGCAAGTGACAATTCCTGTGTCAACTGTGCAGCGTGCAGCTCGCTTATAGACAGACGCGATGTGGTGGTTTGAAGCCATTTGCGTATATTGAGGGAGAAAGAGTGAGCGCGCGCGGTGATTCACTCACGCCGTTTGTGAAATTACGTCTCACACAAGTTGTTTAATTACTTATGTTTTTAATAAGAATATTAAGGTTATTACCTCACCTTCATCCGTTCCGCTGCATGTCATGCCAAACCTCTCTCGGCAGCGTCATCAGCTTGAGATAGTTTTTTTTGAGATCGGCCTTTTAGAGATAGCCGATCAATCATCCCAACGTGATTATCGGCCGATAGTGATCGGTAGCCGATCAATCGGAGCACCCCTATTAATGGCTGCTGTAATCTTTGCCATCACAGAAATAAAAGATCTTAAAATAATAACCACAAGTTATTTTAAATGTTAATATTTAGCGATATTGCTGTTTTTTACCGTGGGGGGGGGGGCTGGATAGTTTTGTAGATTTCAGTAACAAAGATTTGAACATTCACACAAATGAAAATGTGTCTGGTTAAGAACAAAGTTAAAAGGTCTGATGAGAGGTCATTATTTTAGCAATTATAAACTTTCTCTCTGCTTTGTTTGCAACAAGACCACCTACCGTAAGGTTAGGGCAACTTACTATGCAGTGATTAGCACAGAATATTTTCAGCTGAAAACGTATTTTTGTTATTATTACAAAAATCACTCTAGCTGCAAAAGAAAGATAAAATTATGACCAAACATAAGCAAAAATGTAAATATTTTCTTTTCTATGACATGGGAGGCACACGTTTTCTGGCACCTCTTTTTTCCCAACTAGACTGATTATTTTCACTGAGCTGTTGAAAAGTGAACAGCTGTAAAAATAAAGTCGGCTGAATATGGAAATATATATAACTACTGAAACATCACTATCACTGAGACTACAGAGCAGATTCAGCTCGATTTCATTAACAAACTTCTTTGATAACAACACAATATTAAATTTAAATTACAATTAAACAAACAGATACTAAAAGGTTCTGGATAAAGAATAGATGATGCAGTTCCTAAAAGTAAAAGTGATTGTCATATTAGAAACTAGTTATGACTTGCAAATTGACTGATAAATATAGCCTGCTTATGTTAAGAAAAACTGGAAAGGAAAAAAGACCTGCAGAGTGTGATTGACAAGCTGCTTATTGAAGATGCTGTTTCACATCAGTCTGCTTTGCATGGATGACTGAAAATAAGCAGGGTTTGTTCCAACAATGTATCACTAAAACATTAAATGTAATTACCAAAGCCATGAACTCATAATACCAGCATACATACGCATTACGACATATCCCTTTCACAGGAAACAACGGGTATATTTATTTTAGCTTGCTTACTAAAAACTGGCATCATTAAACATTCATCATTATGATTCACTACTCCAGTTTCCATGTTTAATATGCTCAGAGACCATGTGACTCTTTCATCTGCACAGTGGCACCATTTCAGTAAGAAACAATCATCTCTTTCTCTCAGATATTGATCTACAACAGGAAGACCAAGAGCTGCTCCCATTTCTCTCAGAAATAGCCAGAAAACCACATAACCTTAATATTTCATACTGAACACACTGTAAAAGACAATAAAAGCTTTGTTCATTTAGACTTGGCCAAAACTAAAATCCATGGAATCATAGTTTCTTGGTCTTTATATTTTTCTATTATATAAAAACCAGAACTATATCCATGGATTTTATATATATATATATTATAATATATATATATATATATATATAGATATAAAACTGTAATATATATTTTTTTTTTTAAGAATTACTTTTTTTAATTTTGTTTTTGTTTTTTAATGTACTGGATTGGTCCACCAGCAAAAGCCCAAGCTAAGACGCGTTCATACCAAAAATGATAACTACAATGATAAGGATAACTATAATGATTAAAATCTTTAAAAATCTTTCTAATCCTATGAGAATAGGGAAATCCACACCACAACTACAACAACAACAACACAGAAGAACAATATTGTTGGAATCACTATCAGAACAATGAACAATAAAACACTGACAGCCAATCAGAACGAGCTCAAGACTGCACTTTAAGTGGAATAAACTATAATATCTTTATCATTACAGTTATCTTTATAGTCATTGTCATTAGTGTGAACAGGCCTTAATGTGTACAGTATGCGTGACGTAATTTCATCATCAGCATAGTACACACTATGTACGCACACAGCCAGTTTTTCTAACTGCATGTACTATGTACACTCAGCTCGCACATCTACTGTTAATATTTTATTTTAGTATTTATTTATTTTTATTTTTTGCACAAATTGGTTTGTCCACAAGGTGGCAAGTAAACAGTAAACACAATTTACTGTATAATGTGGAATGTCACGGAATTTGATATGGACTATCTGTAAATATTAAAGGGTATAAAAAAGGTTAGTTTACCCAAAAATGAAAATTCTGTCATTAATTACTCACCCCAATGTCGTTCCAAACCTGTAAAAGCTTCGTTTGTCTTCGGAACACAAGTTAAGATATTTTATATTTTTGAATCTGAGAGCTGTCTGACCCTGCATAGACAGCAATGCAACAGAAATGTTCCCAAGTCCAGAAACGTAGCAAGGAGATCGGTAAAATAATCCATGTGACATCAGGGCTTCAACCGTAATTATACGAAGCTACGAGAATTATTTTTTTAAGCAAAAGAAAAAAAAATAATGACTTTATTCAACAATTCGTCTCCTCCGCATCACCCTGTAGCACCATTTTGGAAAGTATCAGCTGAACGTAAACAGCTTATGCTGTTCTGTGTCAGCTGCATCACTCTCCAAATGGCGCTACGGTGATGCGGAGGAGACTAATTGTTGAATAAAGTCTTTATTTTTGTTTTCTTTGCGTATAAAAAGTATTCTCGTAGCTTTGTAGCTATTACGGTTGAACCAGTGATGTCACATGGAGTATTTTACCGATCTCCTTGCTACGTTTCTGTCTGGGAACATTTCAGTTGCGTTGTTGTCTATGCAGGGTCAGAAAGCTCTTGGGTTTCATCAAAAATATCTTAATTTGTTTTTCCGAAGATGAACGAATGTCTTATGGGTTTGGAACGACATTAGTGTGAATAAACAATAATTGACATAATAATATAACATAATTGACATAATTAATGACAGAATTTTCATTTTAATTTTCATTTAAATATGAATCCTGCCTGTTCTGCATGTCTCTGTGTAAATGAATGGCGTAGATGCGCAGTTATGTTTACTACACATACTGAAGCGCACGTGACACTGGTGGTGTTTTCAGCCTCTGCAGTCTCACTAAATAAGGACATAAATACATGAGCAACATGTCCAGAACTGCTCTAAGAGTACTTCATAAGCATTTACCGTTTCATTTGAGTAAAACTAGCATCATATTATATACACACAGATGAAAGTTGGAGGCCTTCATTTGATAACAAAATGTAAATACCCAACACAGAATTTCTGAGGGAAAAAAAATTCATAAGGCTATAAGAATACATTTTAATAAATGAAGTTGTTTTTATGCATTCAAATAATTAGACATGCTAAAACACAGAATTTGGTAACAATAAAACGTAAGGTGAGAAAAAAAATAAAACATTTCATAGGGCCCTAAACATGTACTTTTTGTTAAACTTTTAATAAATTGATGTTCAATTGTGTAAGTTTCATGATTTTAATTAATTAACATGCTTCTTGATTAATAAATTTTATTTTAATCATTAAAACGGAGCCCTAAAATTTAAACTGAAAAAAAAAAACTAATCTACGAAAATTTTGAGGTGAAACACAAACAAAGTTGGAAAAAAATCTAACAGAATGTGGAAACAAAATCAAACAGATTTCATAGGCCCCTGACACTATTATAGAGTATATGAAAAACAGTGTGCCAAAAGAGTAGCATGTCCAAATTGATAGTATTCGAAAAACATTGGCTGGAAAGTACCCAGATGACCTACTACTTCCACCGGGATTCTGAAGTGCATTCAATGGACACTTTACTAACCCATGAAGCCATAGGGGAGGATTTGTGAATGGCATTGAAGCGACCCAACTGACACTGGTAGGTCACATGACAGTAACTACAACGCAGATGTAGTACGTCCAAATTTCATTTATACTACCAATATTTACACTTTTAGAATGTACTTCTATTCTTAATGGTCGCTAGATATGTTCAAATTCATACGTAGTACTTAGTATGTGATTTCAGATGCACAATATGTGTTACGTTTGACATCAAATGTCAAGTATACTTTGGGCTTAATTTTTGCAGTTTATGCTGTAGAAAGGCTCTTTCATAATGTTTACCACATATCTTAGTTTACCTCATAAACCCCATTGGAAATTACCGGGGTACTGTAATTTGTTGAACTAGCCTTCTGGGTTGGCCAACAAATGACTGACGTCATGGCTGAACAACTCTACAGTCACAGAGCAGCCACCTCTCCATTAGCAATTTCAGCAACAGGAGAGAGAACATCTTTGTTCAATGTCTCCTTGAACAGAGGGTGGTTAAAAAGTAAGCTCCTTTATCAGTGATTCAAACAAACACTATCTGACCAGCTTCCTCGGGTGAGTGACACAGTGAGGAATGTTAAGGGTTCAAGACGAGATCATCGGGCCACGGACTTGTCAGCAATGACAGGTCAATTGGCAAGCGGAGCGGTGCTTTATTCAAATAGAATGCACTAATATTTGCCCCGTCCATCAAACCGCACATTCAACACATCAGAGTTTCTAAAAGAGGAGGAATTCTTAAACTGACAGGGAGGGATTCATTTAATGTCAATAAACATGACACCACGGGCAGGGTAGATTTTTTTAGTTACTTAAGCATGGAAATTGAAGCCTTGCTCGTTTTGCTGATCATTGACCAAAAAGTTATTTATTTCCATCAGAAAATTAAACAGCTCATTGAACCTGAATAGCAGAAGTTAACTCGCGTCCAGTTAAATAATTCTGCACATGAGATGAAAAGAGTTTTAATTCTGTTTTCCTGTCTATAGGGTGAATCAGAGTCTTCTGGGACTTTTTGCACTTTCGATATCCCAGATTACCCTAATTCCCCCTACATTCGCCATAAAGGTCCCCGCTGATCAGCCACTAAGCTTTTAATATCTCTAAAACAAGCAGTAGAGCACAAACCACTGCATATTCTCAGCTGCTCCTACACGGCAAAACCCCTAAAAGAAAATGAACATGGTTTTGCATTCACCAGAGACCATTTTGCACCAGAGACGATTACTCTTCCTCCTTTCTTTCCTCATAGCCTGCAAACTCCAAATCTATGTTGTTATTACCAAATCAGACATGACTGTGTGAGAATGGGGGTTAGATTACAGCATAAATACCACAGGAAATAGAGACCCCCCTTCCAGGTTCTTAGCTCACACCGTCATATGGTCCTCATCAGGCCTCTCGCTGAGATTTATATACTGCATGAGGTACGCTAATGCTGCTGATATCAGCCAAGCATGTTGTGTTTAGATTGAGGCAAGAAAAGATGATCAATGCGTCTGTGGTATTATGAGGGGTTTTTAAACATGCTCCCACCTGGACGAATCCCTATGGCACTGCTAATTAAAATTTCCCTGAAAAGTCTGAGAGGGAAAAAGGAAAAGGCAGAGCATACGAAAGGGATGTCTTTTGTTTCCTTTTCACTCGGTTTCAATCCTGAGTCCGCAGAGCCTGCAATGATAGAGGGTTTGTCTCTGTGTTGGGGGCGGTGCGGGTGAAGGGAATTGTTGTACCCTGTCGAGCTGCTTAAACATCTTTCCTTCTGAGCCTTTCATGAACTGTGGAGCTTGGTCTGTCACAGCTCCCAGCAGCTGCACGGTCCCCACACAATACCCACGATTCCTTGCTCTCATAATGCTGACTTGACAGGCCAGATGGAACCGATTTTTAAGCCCTTTTCAGTCTCTGTCTTCCCTGACTTTCAGCTGTTTACAGTTCTTTCTGTTTTCCAAGCCACTAGCAAAAGGAGAGATTCACATATTGAGGAAACTGCGTAATGCTGCTCACAAAGTGACTCTGAAATTAAGTGGCAAACAGATCTAGTTTGATTTCAGCGCTCATTTGATGCAAATTGTTGGGTTTCTTCAATTCGTTTATGACTTTCAATCAAACCTGAATTCAAAACCATATTTGTATCTTAACAGGGCTTGCAAAATCGCTAGCCTGACGTCCCTGGGCTATTGTGTCTTCTTATTGTGTTGGGCTACCAAAATGTATCATCCCCCTGCCCGACAGGCCATCTATACAGGGTTCCCGCGGGTCATTAAAAAGCCTTCAATTTAGTGGTATCAAATTTAAGGCCATAAACACCTTAAATGGTATAAGAAAAGTCTTAATTATAATTTCAAGAGGTCTTCAATTTGGGGATGGAAAGACATGAATCGCGATATAGCTTAATGTGATGATTAAACTTCATGATTAAAAAAGGGCAGTGATTTCATTGAAGAAATATGGGTGCTCCACGTTTCAAAGTCAAAACGCAGCACGGGTGTTTTTATGTAAATGTCTCAGAAAAGGTTCAATAGCATTTTCATTTCATCTTTCCTATCATTCCCTGTAAAGTCCATTATGAGCTCAGCGCTGCTTTGTTTACAGCCGTTACAGGGGAAACCGCTATATTTCTGCTTTTTCAAAAGCCCCACATATTGGCAGAAAAAGAATGTGCATCAATGATCATTATACAGCTCAGTGATTTGCATTTTCAATAAGCCCGTCTGTTGTTTTTGTTCAGACCAAAATGAAAATCGACCCATATTTTTTATCACATTTTACGCCTTCTAAAAAAATATATTTATATGTTTTAAATTAATATAACAATTTATGTTTAACTTGAGGGTAAAATCTGATGTTTATCATTTTATACGATTTTTTGTTTTTATAAAAACATGAACTTGTAAATCATGTCATTTTACTGTTTAATATGTTACCATAGTCATTGCTAGTCATATGTTGTTCATTTTACTTGTACAGGTCTTAAAAAGGGTCATAAAAAGCCGTAAAAATGATTCTGCAGATACCCTGTAAATAGTGAAATAAAATTCCTTCCTTGATATTAAGCATGCGATTTATCGTGCAGCCCTACTTGATATTTGTTGATATTTGTGTTTTGAAAATGTTTTTGATTGATGATTTGACTCCTTTCCAATTTTCTATATAAAAACAAATTGTCTTTTTTATTTGGGCTAGTTAAATTCACTTTGGGCTACCAAAATCTCAAGAGTGCCTGCCCGAAATGGTTACCAGAGATTTTGACATTTTGAGAGCCCTGATTAATAACCTTCAACTGCGAACACTAAAAATAGAAACATGTATATGGAAACAAGAGTCCATTCAGTTCAAAAGACTCAAAGCAGTCATTTTCCATAAACAATTTAGTACACCGTACTTATCAGGATTTACAGAGTAAATATTGTGCTTTATCAGGCAGACTGAAGACAGAACAGTTGCTCACACTTAGCTATAAAATCTTACAGAGCTCCTATGAAATCCCAGTTATGGCAAATATTATTTTAAAAGGATAGGCCTAGTTCATCTCAAACTCTTTCATTATTTGCTCACCCTCACATCAAACAGCACAAAACAACAAAGACATTCTAAGTGCAGATCTTATTCATACAACAGTTCAGACAAACAAGTCCAAAAGTAGCATAGCCTACATGACTCATGTACCATATTTCAAGCCATACCATAACTTACAGACATAAGAAACAGACAGAAGTCAAAAGTCATGATGAAATTAAAGTATTGATAAATCTTGTGTTCTGTATTTATGTACATCCAGTGAATCAGATATCCAAAAAAAAAAAAAGAAAAAGTAGGTTAGGGACTTGGTTATACCCATTGGCTGTTGATTGGATTTTGAGATGTGGCCACTGCACTCAAAAATTTATGCTGACTTGCAGTTGGATTTTAAACTAGCAGACGAGTTTAAGCATGTCTCTAGAGAGAAGTCTGTTGAGATATGACATTGTGATTACATCAGGGTCATATATACCATATATATATATATATATATAGACTATATATAATATATATATAGATCTAATATATATATATAAATGTCACATAACACATATGACATGTTCACAGAATTTTCATTTCATGCTGGCTTCTAATTGCTATTCTGATCTTCTTCCCCTCTGCCAAAGCTCTAAAATCACAATTATTTGTGACTGTGCTCAAATTCAAATAAGATTTTGACATCACTGAAATGTCATTGGTTCTCTTGTTGTAAACAAACGTGATGCACCAGTTCCAAAATGAGTAATAGAGTGACAACCTAAATTTCACTCTGTTATCAGATGTCAAAAGATTGGGGTCAGTAAGATTTTATTTTAAATACTGTTTTTTGGATTAAGGAAATACAGATCAAATTGACAAACGGACCGTAACATGGGATAAACGATTACCTGTTTGACAAGAATCATGATAAAGTTAGTATTACCATTTCATATTTTAATTATCATTAAAACTGTATTCGATTACCGCGATTTGAACAACTCAGGATAAATAAATACAGTCCAGCATAAAGCAAATTTTTAAGTTACATTCTCACATGCGCACAGCAGACAGAGCTTTTAATTTTGTGTGAAAACATGGCGGACAGCTGGGAGGTTTTAAAAGAGTGCTAAGGGAAATATACAATGAATATATGAATTAATTAATTATATGAATGTACCTCTGAGGGTTCTGACTGTCTTCAGAAAAGATTTTATGCAATTTTGTTTTTCATCTGCGCTCCATGTAATACAATTAAGAAGTGTTCTTATTCGCAATGCTGCTTTGTCCATAGAGGTTACATTAAAACAGCTCTAATTCTGCTGTTCCATGAGTGCCACCTGCTGTCAGAGAGTGTATTTACAGAGTTACATTTACATTCAGCCTGTGTGCAGTTTTTGTTTGGACAAAAAACTGACCGAATTTGCATGCCCTGCTGTAAATTTTGACCGGTTGATGGAAAACAAGCTTATGGGGATTCTACACATTTAAACAATTCAGATAAATTATCTAGAATTATTTATGGATGCAGATAAAATACATAAATTTTATAATCAATTATGGATGCAGCGATTAACCGGTTTCACAATTAACCGCGCTTTAAAATGTCACGGTTAATTAATCGTAAAGGTTCCGCTAAACCGAGTGTTTCTGTTACACGGAACGGAACTGTAGCAGCTTTCGCAAAAAGAAAAAAGTTACACTAGCAGTGCACCAGCTTAAAATGACTTGCTTATCAGAGGCACGGAGGCTACTACATGCATTAGATTAACTGTGACAGAGGGACCAAACAGCGAAGCTTTATTTCCACCAGAGAAATACTTGTCGTTAGTGTGGGACCATTTTGGGTACACCACGAATGACCAGGGTGTCATTTAAATATTGCTGTAAAAAACTGCTGCTAAAGAGCGAATACATAAGGGATAATGCACGGCTTGCTGTACACTGAACGATTTTAATGCACGACGTGAAGGCAAGAACCACCTGACGCGAAGCTACGGCTCGTTAGCTCAGCATTCTGCCCGCTTCAGATCAGAAAGAGATGAAATAGTGCGGTAAGATCACATTTTTTAAAATGTATTAATTATAACATTTAGCTACTTGAATTAATTATGCGATTGAGCGAGAGAGAGAGAGAGGTGACAGTTGCCTACCTGCGTCTGTGCGTCTCTCCAGTAGGCTATTTAATCTATTTTATTAATAAAAGTCACGGGGCAGCATTCACAAGAAGTCTGTGTTCTCCTGAATGTTTGTACACGTGCGCAGCGCGATCTCCGATCTCACAAACCAAAATAATAGACATGATTTTCTCAGGCCACATGTAAAATCATATGAATTATTATAAAGATTATTAAAATTAATACGTATGTTTGACAGTTGATTACAATAATATTTCAGTTTATTTCCATCATTAGTAACAGTTTCCCCTGTGGGACAAATAAAGTTAATATTAGTCGTATATTAATAATAGGCTACTTCATTAACTTTATTATTTACTATCCCTGTTGTAGTATTATTCAGAAGTAAAAACCAACAATATTTTTTTTCACCATGTTTCCAAAGTCTCTACCCCAGGTCCAAAAGAAATGTAAAGAATGTACACACTGAAAACATTAAATACTTTTGTGATCTATTTCCATTTGTTATTTTCAAGAGGAATACTGTCATGGATGTTTACAGAGCAGAGGTCACCTTTTTTTAATTCCAATGGGAGAGATGGACTTCTGTTTGTCTTTTGTTTATTATTATTTTGTGCTGTATTGTTGGTTACTGTGTTATTTCTGTTTCAAAAGCCAGCAATAAATAACACTTTAATATCTAAAGAGTGTTCATGTGATTTTATACATATATAGTAATGTTGGGAAATATATAGTAATGTTGGGAAATTAATAAATGCATAATAATCGTAAAACCGTGATTATTCCTCAGACAATAATCGTACCAACAAAATCTATAATCGTTGCATCCCAAATATTATAATTTTTGACTTAAACCCTTTTCTTTATTTAAAAGGCTTAAATGTGAGGTTTACAACCTTTTTATGAAACTTTTCAAATCTTTATTTAACATTTCGTACATGGTATTAGTACGGATGTAACGATTCACTCAACTCACGATTCGATTCGATTCACGGTTTTGATTTCACGATTCGACTCACGTTTTTTTTTTTTTTTACAAAATGAATTTAAGACAAATTATAAATTAAATGTGGTCCTTTTATTATGGCTTGACAAACTACTGTACTTTCTTTGTTAAATGGAATATACACATACTAATAACTAATAATAGCACTTGTAATTTTGTTGGGTTTGATTGCTTCTATTGTCCTCATTCTAAGTCGCTTTGGATAAAAGCTTTGCTAAGTAACAATTTAAATTTAATGTAAATGTAAATAACAAACTAAATAAAAATTTTAAAACAAGCCCCAAATCAAATAAATAAGTAACACAAATAAAAGAAATCTCTTTATATAAACATACTAAGGCTTTGTCTGTGCTCTTTCCATTTAAAACGAGAGGCAACTACTGCATTTTAATCATGATCCAAACAAAGATGCTGCATACATGCAACAGGAGCAGTTTTTTTTAATCTAATTTACATTGTATCATTTCGAAATTTGAAGCAAAAACAGAATGGTTTGACTTCATTTTTGTGAAGCTATGCATAAAAAATATCTGCATGAAAAAGAAACAGCAGACGGGCTGAATGAGAACACAAATTCACTCTCTGCCAGCAGGTGGCGCTTAAGTGTTTCCCTTGTTTACCGCTGTAAACAAAGCAGAGCTGCACATATGAACTTTAATATGCAGGGCTCCAGACTGCGACCATTTTTTCTGCCTGTGCGACTCAATTTTGTGTGCGGTCGCACTGACGCGACCACTGCATTGTTTAACTCATAAGCGCTGCATTTCTGTTGCATATGTGAAACATCAAACGGCAAACTAAACTGAAAGCATAACGAAACAGCGCCTAGAGAGTATACCTACTCGCCGCGTCAGCACGAGCGCGAAGCTGCGCGCAGCAAAAATGACGCGCATAGAGGAAACGATGGATGGTGGTTCTTGTGGGGGGGGGAACATGCAAGCACTGTCCACCGTTAGTTTTACTTTTCCTTTTGTTTTCATTTTTGAAAAACTTATCTTTGCTGTTTACCTTATGCTATGGAGGCTCTCTTTTTTTTTTTTATTTGATTCCTCAGTGTTTGCTTGACATTCTGTAATTTATTAGTCGGTATATAATACAGAATGTGGTGTGTGCCATGCCTCATCTTATTCGTTTTTGTTAATAAACGGTTTGTAAGCTTGTTTATCATTACTGTTTTATTGTTGTTGTGCTTTAATTAAGAATAACAATGAATCCATCTTCTGTTTTAGTCTTAAAAAATTAAAGTTTTGATGATGTTATCAAAACGTGAAGATCGCGAATTCGAAGCCCGGCTTATAACACAGCAAAAGAGGAACTCCCTTTCACAAAATTCAAATCACAAATAATTCTACTGATGATAAAGAACGGGTTGAATGTTAACCAATTTCGTTTCCATATAACTATAAACTAAGATAAAAGTTAATCAGCATGCATTGAATAATCAAAATATTGCAACCAATCATGTGCATCGTGCGACCAGCCTGAGAAAGTTTTGCAAAAGAGCGACGTGGTAAGAATGAGTCTGGACCCGATTGCATTATACGAGGCAATAGGCAAAGAAAAATACTTCTAAAGACAGCATGTTCCCCTCAGACATAAATTCATATAAACGCCTACCCCTAATTGAATCGCGATTTTTTTAGCATCTCAACCGATTTGAATCGACACATATTTGAATCGATTTTCAACCGACTCGCAGTTAATCGTTACATCCCTAAATTTTAGATAACTGTTGTCAGTCATGTTGTTTATTAAATCCTAACATCACTGGTAATTTATGTTTTATCTTGTGCAAACCAAGGTAATTTCATTTGTCATTTGTGATTTTAAATAATAAAACGTGTGAAAATGATTTATGCTCAGTACTTTTTAGAACTTCCGCACTTTACAAATACCGTGATAAATACCGATAACCGTGTACAATTTGGTCACTATAATCAGATAAGAATTTTCATCCCATTTCACCTCTACAGAAGATATTTCATGTCAAAAAAAAACATTACAAATAGTTTATGTTCTTATACCTTCCTATTTATTAAAGAATACTGAAAAAAGTATCACAGTTCCCACAAAAATATTGAGCAGCGCAGCCGTTTTCAAAATTTGATAAAAGCAAGAAATGTTCTTGAGCACCAAATCAGCATATTAATATTTTTTCTGAAGGATCATGTGACACTGAAGATCTGAAAATTCAGCTTTGCCATCTCAGGAATAAACATTTTAAAATATATTAATATAGAAAACAAATAGTATTTAAATTGTAATAATATTTTAAATAATGTTAATTTAACAAAATGCAACCTTGGTGGGCATAAGAGACTTCTTACAAAAACATTTTAAAAAATCTTTCCAACTCCAAACTTTGAAGGCGGTATTAGTTGTATGGCCTACTGGAGAGCCTAGAGACATGGTTTACTAGAAAGCGTAGTCACGTATGTGATGTTTACAACACATTTTCATTTTTAGGTGAACTACTTTAAAGGGGACATCGAATGCCCATTTTCCACAAGTTGGTATGATTCTTTGGGGTCTTCATGAAATCTCTGTAACGTACTTTGGTTAAAATTCCTCAATGGTCATGTAAAACAACACCCTGCACACCAGGCGGTCTATGCAGGGTCAGAAAGCTCTCATATTTCATAAAAATATCTTAATTTGTGCTCCAAATATGAACGAAGGTCTTACGGGTTTGGAATGACATGAGGGTGACTAAATATTCATTGAATTTTCATTTTGGAGTGAACTATCTCTTTAAATGATAATGAGCAACAGCTCACCCCACCCCTCTCTTCCGTATATGGCTTGGAGGGGGTCTTGTTCAAATAGCTAGCTATATACATAGAAACCGACTGCAAATTGAAACAGCTCGCTGGATGACACAGTTTAAGACTGAAACAGAGCATAACAAACTGGCTGCGTGTTTTCTTTTCAGCTTTTCTGAGCTGGCAGACACGCCAGAATTCTAACTAAATGCAAAAAAAAAAAGGCTAAAAAAGTGAAAATTTCATCTGATGTCCCCTTTAAACACCCTTTCCATTTGAGTCATATAAGGAAACCAGACTTATAAGCGCTGATGCAACAGACTTGCATCACAGTCTATTGTGCTTGGTAGTTTATGGAGTATCACAGAGATTTGGAGGATGTTACACAATAACAAGACAAAAAGCTTCTCTCCCATTAAAATAACACTGACTCACATAAACCTTGTATAATCCCTATAGCCTTGTCAGATTGACAGGTGCTGTTTCTGTGTAATAACAGTGACACACAATATTAGACTAAGTTCCTTATGACTCCCCACCCTAGACTGAAAAAGTTATTCAAGGACAGCTAAAATAAAATCATCCCCTAGACCTGGGATGATAGTAAAATGTTTTATTAAGGCCTAGATATGACACATTTTGAAGCACATCATGTAATCTGAAGGTCATCTAGATATTAAAGCAAGACTCAACTTGTTTCATTTTTAAAGTGTATGAAAATAATTACAGGTGCGCCAGAACAAAAACCATGATGCACAGTCCCTTAAAGGCAATGATGTCCATTCAGTGCACCACAATGAAAAGGATTTTACAAGTTTGATTGTTAAAGTCATGTTTGCTCTCACGCATGAATCGCTTCCAGGAACATTCTTAGAAAAAAATGCAATCACAAAGTATAACAATTACTATTATCAAGCTACTAAATTAAACAATGCGAGTGCAAAGGAAAACCACTCTCCATTTCGACAAAAACAAGTCAAGAAACAGAATCTGGGAAGAAAAATGCAATAATGCAAACCTGCACGTAATGTATTTCACTGTTTGACATGAGATGCAGTGGAAATAAGAGTCTTGCCTCACTGTTATTTCAGCCGACACAGTGTGGAACGACAAGCTATGGACCAACTAGGGCTTAACTTAGGGCTGGACAATAATTCAATACATAGGCGTAATTTGCGGGTGGAACGGGTGGGACAAGTCCCCACCACTTTTTACCAGGGTCGATATTGTCCCTACCACTTTTTGAAAGTAATTGAAAAATATATTGCGGAAGGTAGGCTATGTATTAAAGGGAAAACAAGATCAACAAATCCTTCTTCATAATCTAATTAGGGTGATTAAAAAAACATTTGACTCCTTACGCATGCATAACTCGTGCAGTGCAATAACGACGTGATTTGCAGCTGTCGCACTTTTCGTAATGTCATTAGGCTATATAGCATTTTATTTTAAAAATGGAGAGCTTCCTTGTGCTAAGTATAGGCCTGCCCTCTACTAAAGATTTTTCTAGTCAACTAGTCGCACGTTATATTAAATTGATTAATATATTAATTATTAAATATATAATTTATAAGCGCCATACTTCAATATAGGCTATAGGCAGACGTATTAGGCGCTCAAGCTCGCGCATAAAGCAATTGCCTCAAAGCACCGGCAAAGTGATTATGAACGTGTCGGGGGAAAAGAAGACATTTTAATTATTTATTACTAAACTAGTGCTTTCTGAGTCAGTGTCTGGTGCAAAGATGAGGTTGCCGAATGCCGATGCTGACTCGCCATCTCCACATGGACGTGCTTTTAATAGAAATGCACCTTTTCATACGAACTAAAAAATGTAAGAATATTACAAAATCGAGTGGGCGAGTTTTCTTATATTTATTTTATTATTCATATAAAATTATAATAACCTGTTTTGGTTATATTTACTATTAATTGCAGAAGGTGCGCTCAGCAAAAATGACGCGAATATTGATGGTTTTCACGCTTAAGTCAAGTAAAAGACCGCTTCTTAAACCAGAGAAGGTTTTTTCAAGTTAAATTTCGAGTTAAAAAAAAGTCCAAATTGTGATATAAATTCGCAATTGCGAGAAAAAAGTGAGAATTGCGAGTTTTTATCTCGCAATTGTGACTTTATATCTCGCAATTCTGAATTTATCTCACAATTCGTGAAAAAAAGTCAGAGTTGTGAGATAAAAAGTCGTAATTACCTTTTTTTTTTTTTTTATTCAGTGGCGGAAACGGGCTTCCATACCTTATGCTATGGAGGCTCTCTTTTTTTATTTTATTTGATTCCTCAGTGTTTGTTAAACATTCTGTAATTTATTATTCGGTTTATACAGTATGTGATGTATCCTATGCCATGCCTCCTCTTATTCGTTTTTGTTAATAACGTTTTGTAAGCTAGTTTGTCATTGAATACTGTTTTATTGTTGTTGTGCATTTTAATAAAAAATAATGAATCCATCTTTTTTTGTCTTAAAAGGTGAAAGGTCTATAGATGTAAGCAAAACAGACAATTATACTTCTCTAATACATTAGAAGCTGTTGCCCCCATCAAATTGAAAAAGGTTAGAGAAAAACGTACTGCGCCATGGTACAACAGTATACCCATTCTCTCAAGAAAAAAACTCGTAGTCTTGAGCTCAGATGGAGAAAAACTAACTTGGAAGTTTTTAGGATTGCGTGGAAAAACAGTATGTCCAGTTATAGACAGGCTCTAAAAGCTGCCAGGCCGAGCATATCCACAAACTCATAGAAAATAACCAAAACAATCCTAGTTTTTTATTTAGCACAGTGGCTAGATTAACAAATAACCAGACGCCACTCTATCTAAATATTCCCTCACAGTTTAATAGTAATGACTTTATGAATTTCTTCACTGATAAAATAGATAACATCAGAAATACAATAACAAATGTAGATTCTACAGCGTATAATACTTTAGCTTCGTTCATCGCACCAAAGATAAACTGCAGTGCTTTACAGCTATAGGACAAGAAGAGCTAAATAAACTTATCACTGCAACTAAACCAACAACATGCCTGTTAGATACTGTACCCACTAAATTACTAAAAGAGCCGTTACCTGTAGCAGAAATATTCTGCTTCTCAATATTATCTCGTCGTTGTCTTTAGGTCAAGTCCCAAAAACATTCAAGCTGGCGGTCATTAAGCCCCTTATTAAGAAACCACAACTAGATCCAAATTACAATGGGCAAATTACAGACCCATCTCAAATCAACCATTTATGTCTAAAATTTTAGAAAAATTTGTGTCTGCTCAATTGTGCTCCTTCCTGCAAAAAAATGATCTCTTTGAAGAATTTCAGTTAGGTTTCAGGCTCCACCCTAGCACAGAAACTGCACTTGTTAAAATACAAATGACTTGCTTCTTGCGTCAGACCAAGGTTGTGTCTCATTGCTAGTTTTACTTGATATTAGTGCTGCGTTTGACACTATAGATGTCATTGACATACTCATAGATCGATTACAAATCTATACAGGTATCCAAGGGCAGGCTTAAGATGGTTTAGATCCTACCTGTCCTATCGCTACCACATTGTTCATTTAAATGGGGAGTCATCTCAATTATCACCAGTAAAATATGGAGTGCCACAAGGATCTGTCCTAGGTCCTCTGCTATTTTTCGATATACATGTTGCCCCTTGGTATTATTATTAGAAAATACGGGATTAGTTTACATTGTTATGCTGATGATACTTAACTATATATCTCAACGAGACCAGATTAAACTTCTAAATTATCCAAGCTAACAGATTGTGTTAAATATTTAAAAGATTGGATGACCAATAATCTTTTCCTATTAAATTGGGAAAAGACAGAAATATTACTTATTGGACCAAAAGACAATACGCCGAATCTCGTGGATTACAATTTTGCAACTAGACGGATGTACTGTTACTTCCTCTACAGTCAAAAATATGGGTGTTATATTAACTTGTCTTTTGAAAATCATATTTGCCATGTTACAAAAACGGCTTTCTTCCATCTTAGAAACATTGCCAAGGTACGAAACATGATACCTGTTTCTGATGCAGAAAAGCTAGTTCCTGCATTCATGACCTCTAGACTGGACTATTGTAGTGCACTTCTAGGTGGTTGTCCTGCATTTTCAATAAACAAGCTACAGGTAGTCCCAAATGCAGCGGCTAGAGTCCTTACCAGGTCAAGAAATATGATCATATTACCCCAATTTTACAGTCTCTGCACTGGCTACCTATTAAGTTCCGTATCAGTTACAAAATATTATTACTTGCCTATAAGGCCCTTAATGGGTTAGCTCCTGCATACCTAACTGGTCTTCTACCACGTTACAATCCATCACGCTCTCTAAGGTCGCAAAATTCTGGACTTTTTGTAGTACCTAGGATATCAAAGTCCACTAAAGGAGGTAGATCTTTTTCGCATTTGCTCCCAAACTCTGGAATAGCCTTCCTGATACCGTTCGGGGTTCAGACACACTCTATCTGTTTAAATCTAGATTAAAGACTCTCTCTTTGGCCAAGCATTCAAATAATGCATCTCATAATCTTTTACTGCAGTCATAATCTTTTACTGCATTTATATCTGATCAAATGCACATTATTGTTCTTTAGTTTGGGTTAAACAAATTAATTTTGCTTTGGTTGGAACAGCAGCTACGCTGATTATGTCTCTATTTGTTTCTGTTTTTGCCATGGGATTGACATCCCTAGGACTAGGATTTACACAAGCTTCAGGCTGGATCCAGAACACCTGAGAAGAGAAAATGCCAACCCCTCAGAGGACCTCAGAAAATGCCAACCCTGAAACAACATACAGAACTAACCAATTTTGCTATAAGTTTGATTGCATCTCATAATAATTGCTGTTAATATTATTCTCGTCTGTTTTATACGTCTTATATGATTTTTCCGTTCTTCTGGTTCGTCTGGTCAGAGGAGAACTGGTCCCCCGACTGAGCCTGTTTTCTCCTAAGGTTTTTTTCTCCATTTCTGTCACGATGGAGTTTTGGTTCCTTGCCGCTGTCGCCTCTGGCTTGCTTTGTTGGGGACACTTCATTTCCAGCGATACATTTGACTTGATTGCAAAGATACTATTTAAAATGAGCTGGATTTTGACATCACTGAATTCAATGATGAACTTTGTCTTTAACTGAAAAATGAGTGTTTTACTATTGTCATTTTGCATTATTGACACTATTTTTCCTAATAATGCTGTTCAGTTGCTCTGACACAATCTGTATTGTTAAAAGCGCTATATAAATAAAGGTGACTTGACTTGACTTGACTTGACTTATATTTCATTGTAAAACCTGACAAGATCGTGAAATCGAAAGTGAAAGCATCCGAAGCCCGGCTTATAACATGTCAAAAGAGGAACTCCTGTTCACAAAATTCAAATCACAAATAATACTACTGATGAAAGAACGGGTTGAATGTTAACTACTTTCGTTTCCATATAACTATAAGCTACGATAAAAGTTCATCAGCGTGCATTGATTAACAGCATGTTGTAAGGCAAAAAAAAAAACATGTGCTCGTGCAACCAACTGAGAAAGTTGATCGCAAGAGAGCGAGCAGTGGGAAGAATGAGTCTGGAGCCCTGAATTGCCCCGCTCCCTCTGTCAATGATCTAGCACCCCCTCAGCACATGCGTTCAAAATTCTCTGGAGCCGCACCTGGTACATCGATGTATTTTTGAAAAGCAAAAATTAAGTTTGTCCAACTCTAAACCCAGTCCCCAAGTAAATTAGGTTAGTAAATACAAAACTAGCAAAACGAGTTGCGCGGTGTCCCCACCACTTTTCAAAGCAAAGTTACGCCACTGATTCAATATCAATATGTATCGCAATATAGTAATTTTTTCAATAACGGTGATATGATTTTTAAACACATTTCGATATTTCGATATACATTACCAGTTTCGCATACATTGATTTATTTGTGGCGTTTTGACTTCGTTGAATAAACATGAGCAATGACGTTTCAAAATCATAACACGGCGCGGGTGTTTTATATGAATGTATCTCTGAAGGGAACCGACTGTCTTCAGAAAAGTTTCGATGGCATTTTCATTTGATCTGATAAAGTAGCGTTCATGAGCGGAGCTGCTTTGTTTACAGCCATTACTGGGGAAACCGCTAGTTTTTTCACTCTAAAAGCGCCTCCTGCTGGCATAGAATGAGTTTGCATTTTCAATAATAAGCCCATCTCCAGCAACATTTCCAGTTTTCGTTGTTGTTGTTTGTTTTTTTTCTGCAGCGACTCTGAGCACTTTTCATACCTTTTTTCTGGCTGAAGCACATTTGTTTCAATTTATAAGAATAATCAGCCTACACTACCAGTCAAAAGTTTTTGAACTGTAAGATTAAAAAAAAAATTATTATTTTTTTTTTTTTTTGTAAGAATTCTCTTCTGCTCACCAAGGCTGCATTTATTTGATCCAAAGTACAGCAAAACGTTGAAATATTTGTACTATTTAAAATTGCTTTCTATTTGAATAGATTTTAAAATGTGATTTATTCCTGTGATCATACATAGCTACTTTTCAGCATTTTCAGACATTAATACTTTTATTTAGCAAGGATGCTTAAAATGGATCAAAAGTGATGAAAAAGGCATTTATAATTTACAAAAGATTTTCTATTTCAGATAATAGTGTTCATATCGATATCGGAATTATATCGTATCGACCGAAATTAAGAAATATATCGTGATATCAATTTTGGCCATAACGTCCACCCCTAGCTTAACTTTATGAAAAGGTTTGTTACACATTATGACGGCAGGGCTGTCTATTTTGTTCAAGGTTTGGTGACATCCCACCCTGATCCATATTGCGCAAGCACTGGACAGAGAACAGAGTGGCTCCCATGATTGAGCTGACAATCCAGACCGATGAAAAGGAAGGGTCATTGTTCCAATAGCACAATAGACAGTTTGTTCAGAAAGTTCAGAAAACTTGCAGCTGCAGTAGCTGCCAAAACTGAAAGCAGGGGGCGCTCTATACTTGAACAGTGATCATGTAACCTTCATGTGTACCCGTGGGTACCCCAAACTTGGATTACATTGCATTCAATGTATTGTTTTTAATCAATGTATCATTTTTCCCCCCCCCCCCTTGGGGGGGGAAAAAAAATTTCTAACCCTGAGCTAACCCATGACCTTGGCGCTGCTAATGCCCTGCTCTATTGTTTGAGCTATAAGAATACTCAGCAACATTTGGCCACTAAACTAATCCATAAACTTTTTGTGCTCTATCAGAGAAAGATATAAACCTTGACCTTGGGACACCAAACTGTTCCTCAAATAAATTAAAACTGACCCACATTTAAAACATCTTCTATTCACTTTGGCTGTGGCTCAAACCCTAGTGTGCTGCCTAACGAGACTAGATATTCGGACATCGTGTTCTTGAGCATTTTGAGGAAACAAAATTATGCTCAAAAATGCTTTGCAGCAAAGAAGCGCACTAGGTTTTGACACACAGCCTTTGTTTGCGATTGACTGTGCACACTTTTATACGATGTAACCACGCTAGAATGAGATCAAAGTTTTACCTGAACGAAATGTCCCGCTGTTCGTGCCATTTTGTTCAGCGTCTCACATTCACTCGTAGCGATTGCAAAAACTCCTCGGTTTGCCGGTAATACCTGGAACTTTTCCCTAAACTTCCAGGCATGTCCGTTCAAGCGGGGTAAATCCCTCCCTACTTACTTGATGAGAACTCTCTCTCTCTCTCCCTCTCGTCTCTCTCTCTCCCTCTCGCTCACTCTCCTCTCTCAGAAGGTTGAGCTAGTTGCCATGGAGACGGGATTCTTTTGACGCCCCCCCCCCCCCCCCCCCTCCCCCCCCCCCCCCCCACTCCCTCTCCATTCTCGCGCTCCCACACGAAACTTTAAACAGGCTCTTCTTCACATGAGCCACATGGATCTGAACTTCATATGTTACAATGTTACAATGGCAAATTAAGTGATGTTAAAATAAGTGCCTTTCACATTTCACACATAACTATTTTGTCTGGTGGTTCCTTCATCCTTCCCCAGGAAAAACAACAACAGGGCAGAATAGCTCCTTATTTGAACAGGAATAAAAAGCCCATCGTACAAAGCGGTCTCCCAGGACACCGAAGAATACTTGCGGGGGCTCGAAGAGAGAGCCATATTAATTGGGCGAATCGTGAACACTGACAATAATACTATTCCGCTTTACTTTTTTTGTAAATAAAATCTCCTGCAAACGCGCGCGAATCTCAGTACTTAACAAAAACCACATTATCCGGTGACCACAAAAAAAACGGATGAGCTAACTTACCCGATAAACAACTAAAGTGACAACAAATACAACACTATCATATAATAAAATAGTAAACACAATAACGGTAATCTGCATAATTGATTCAGGCCGCGGTGCATAGGCAACTCAAGCACGTTACAGCGACTATGGTAATATTGTTATCCACAGACTCCACACCTTGATCAAAAGCGTACTTTGTGAAGATTTAAATGGTTTGGTTCATGCTTGCTGTTTAGTGATTAAAGCCGTTTTGAGTGATTGAAACAATAGGCTTGGTAATAAGGTCTGTCTCGTGACGACCAGCAACATTTCTACAAAAATCTGCTCTTTTATGTAGGCCTATAGAATTATATATTCTAAATTAATTATTTTAAGTTATATGTATACATTTAAATTTGTACTTAGGCCTATGTTTGAACTTTTTGGCTTTTGCCAATAGATTTACACTCATTGTAATGTCAGTTCTTATGAAATTTCAAGCAGTGTCCTTCAGTGTCACATGATTGCAGTGGTTGTATGGATGATTTAATATTATTATGACATTTTGTACACCAGCGGGGCCCATTTTCATGATCTTGCTGAAGGCAAACCCACAGGCTCGCACTGAGAAAAGGTAATGTGAAGAATACTTGCTGTAGTGAGCAACATTTATTGATTTGTTTTCTTGCTGCTATGGGTTTCATTTTTAATGTTTAGAGCAATTTTGTCACCAAACATTGTACAAAGAGAGTCTTTTGCTTTGAAAGCTTTATATGAACACACATTCTGTTGGGGTGGAGAATAAATTATTTCAGGGCAGCAATAAGGTTTCATGTTCAGAGTTCAATATCTTAGCCTGCTAAGATATCTGTGATTTATCCATATGCTTCAGACATCTTCAGTTTCTCAAGCATAACACATTGCAAACAGCTGTCTAAACTGTGGTATGCTATCACATGTAGCCTATGTGAAGCATAATTTCAAGAACAAACAGACAAAGAACCTGTGAAAAGTGAAGGCTGAAAAAGATCCAGCCACTTGCCTCTAAATATGCACAAATTCTGATTGATCTCAGATTGGTAAGCGATGGATGCTGATGGGCATTTTTGTAGCCACAAAATAGTAGCTAAACAAAGGTATTTCTACAATAGGGATAGTTGTATTAACGTTGTATGGCAAGTTTGTGACAAAAAAAATAGCTGTTGAGTGTCAAAAGTTGTCAAACTATCCCAACAAAACTCAAATCTATGGCTTTGGTAAGAATATCTACAGAACAAACCAAGCCTGTCAACTTTTTTAATCTTAGTGCTAACTGGAGAAAAATCGTAGAATATCAGGATCTCAACATTTTGAGGAATCTGAAAACCAAACCCCCAAGTTATCCAAGTCTGTCATGAGCCAGTCTAATATTAAAATCCCACTTTCAATAGATGAAGTTTGACGCATTAAAAGCAGTCTCTGTTGGATTGAAACTTGTAATGCATATAAGCAACCTACAGCCAAATAAGCAACCGCAATAAGCAGCAAGGATCTGTAGTTGACAAAAGCTTTATGATGACAACATGTTCATAACCTTCTCTGGAACTCTTTCGAATTGTACCAATATCTCGCAGAAATGTGGTTTCTTATGTTGGAACGTGATGTGGGAGTCTTTCTCAAATCTGTATTAAATTGCTCAGATAATAGCTCAGGGACAGTTATGCCACAGATCATCACTTCATCGGGTTCCAAGAACAGTCATTCACTCCAAATGTTATTTAGAGGGAAATAATGCAAGAAGCTCAAGGAAAAGTAATGTTGGGTAAGTCTGAATACTAAGAACAATATAGAAATATATTTTTGTCGCAAAACCTCGAGAGACTTGTACAATAAAGCTGCTGAAACTAGTGTTTCTACTGTAAAACCATATTATTATGAATCGGACAGATGAAATTTGGTATAGTATATATTTGGTATAAATTTGGTACGCTATTATATATTAAGGTCAAATCCTAGCTTGTCATGTTACTCTCACGTTGTAAGCAAGCATTCACTATATTTAACCTTGCATCCTGATTTTGAGCAGCCAATGTCAAGAACACCATGAGGCCCAGATTAAACATCTCCCATGGTAGAGGATGCCTGTTAGGGTGATCATGGCACTAAAATATGCGACTGGAAGTGTTTTCTAGAAATGGACTAATCTAAAAGCCAAACATCCCTTTTTCTAATCGTTGCTGTAGTGTTACCCAATCAAAACATAATGCATTCTCAATATGGTCCCTGGACAACCAAGCTCAGCAGTGGGAACCACAACACTGAGCTTAATTCTGTTGTTTTGTGCAGGATAAAATCCACAACTTCTCCACATGGGCTTTGTTTTTAATTAGTCAGCAGCATATGAGAACTCCACAAATTCCATGTAAGTGTGTCCAGCACATAATAATAATAATCCATTAAATCCTGGCAGCAGCACTTGACTGGTAAGGACTGTGATAAAAACCTGAGTTGCATCCCCCTGGGTATCCCATCATCCCTGTGATAGCAATTACGAAAGTCTCAATGCTCCTTTGGTCTTTTCTCAAAGGAAGTTGGTGAAATATGTGGCTATGTTCTTCTGAGGATCTTCTTTTTTAGCCATAAGAACATTTGGACATGGACTCATGTCAGTCCTGCTACATATTATACTACATATTAACTTAAATATTAATATTCAACCAAGTGTATACTACTAGTGATTGAGAGCTAGTTTAATTCTATTTTTTAACTAATTTCTGATGGATTAACACTGCAAAGTACTACTTGGGCCTTGCACCTTTCAACTGTTATACATTGAGTTTAAAGTCACCTACCAGTGGATTGCCTGCAGTGAATGGGTGGCATCAGAATGAGAGTCCAAACAGCTGAACTGGAATCACAACATGATTCCAGTCCATCAATTAATGTCTTGTGAAGCAAAAAGCTGCATGTTTGTTAGGATCAAATCCATTATTAAGGCTTTTTCATTTTAAATAGTTGCTTCTGGCCTAAATACGAGTCCATAGTCCATAATAATGCCTCCTCCAGTAAAAAGTCCATCCAGTGTTGACTTCTCACATCAACATCCATTGACATATTTGTTTAGAACTGTTATGGATTGTTTACACTTATAAACGGTGCTTGATCTGTGCATATTTCTCATGAATTCCTGATTCAGACAAGACCTTTTTTTTTTACTTTAGAAAGCAATATTGTGGATAGAGGACTTGTATTTTAGATGGAAGCAATGGTTTGAAGTTAAAAACATCTTGATGGATCTGTTACTTACAAACACACAGATCAAAATTTCTCTTCACAAGACATTAATTGATGTACATAAAGCTGTGTGGATTACTTGTAAATTATTGTGAAGGTTTTATCAGCTCTGTGAACTCACATTAGGACGGCACGCATTCACTGCAGAGGATCCATTGGTGAGCAAATGATGTAAGGCTAAATTTCTCCAAATCTGTTCGGATGAAGAAACAATCTCATCTACATCTTGGAATGCCTGAGGGTGAGTACATTTTCAGCAGATTTTCTTTTTTGGGTGAACTACTCCTTTAACATGTTACATTGCCATGATGGAAAACATAACAACTGTTTGGTTTATAAAGTATTTCCTTTCGTCTGATTTTTTATTTTCAAATACACTTACATTTCCACTACCAAGTCAATTACAAGTCAAAAGTACAATTTACACCTGTTAAAGTAGTTAGGCGCATGAGAAACATTATGCCAGACCTGTTCAATTGTTTCCTCTTCCTTGAACACGTTTGTAAGGGCTCCATCAGTCATGTTCAGCAAAACCCACAAAATCTCCAAAATACAACTGTATCTGTTTCCAACAGCCCTGAATGTAACCACGCCCTTACCACAAAATATCCCTGTCACAAACACTCTGTTGAGGCATTTGAAAATACAAAGCAGAATATTGTATTCAATACTCAAGTTATACTTGGATAATGGCAATGCTCAAAAAATATGGGAAAATGGTTTGTATTATGGGTCATTTTTCAAAACGGGAGCCATTAGTGTTCCCCGTGTAACCTACATATGAGTAAAAATTAATTTAGCAATAAATAGCTGATGCAAGATGAAATGATCTCTTTTGTGGTCTTCAAACCTCTCCTTGATGTATTTGTATAAGCAAAATGCATGCAAATAAAAGGCAGCATTTTGTAATTTCCTAAACTTGAGCACTAACATGTCAGCCCTGTTACCATCAACTCAGTTACCTTTCTGAAAGCATAATTGCATCCTAGCAATTAGCTTGAGATAATAACACTTAAACACATAATGTGTCTGGCAAAATGTTTAAAAATGTGCATATATTTTGACATCAATATGAGCCATTGTTTCCAGAGTTCCTTGCAATGTTCCAATGACTGGAATTACATTTTAAACAAGGGCAAGGGCACACCAAAAAGAAACATTCAAGATAGATATGTCAAGAAACCATGATAAGCAAGAGGAAAGGACAGACAGCCTTGAGTGAGGCAAAGACAGACAGAAAGAGAGAGAAACAGGGAGAGCTGTGGTTTGTGCCCTAATCATTTCCCACACTGTGACCCTGGGGAACAGACAACCAGATGATGGGGTTATTTACCACAGAGATAAGAAAGAGAGTAAAAACAGTGAACTGTTGCTCTTAGCAATCTAAATTTCAGATATTACTAGCAACAATAATAGCAAAACTCAACCAAAGTGCACAAAGAATTTGTTATAAAAATATACATTTGTATTCCGATCAAATTTAACAATTGCTTTTTATTTATTTTCATATTGTCATAATGATAATTACAAGAAACGGTGACTAAGAAGCATCCATCAGTTTTCTCAGAGATTTTAGAAGGTTAAAGAGCGCCTCCTTGTTTCGTGTTCACCGTAAAACACCAAAGAGGAGTTTATGACTCTCAAACGCACATCGTGATCAGTAAGCTACTGTCATCCACTGCTCTCACGAGCGCGTTTATTATATATCTTATAATGAGAGAAATGTTCTTTTCCCCCGTTCATAGTTCTAGCGACTTCAAAACACACTCGAGGCGCGGTCCATTTTAATTGTTGATATCCAAACGCATGCAATTTTTTCTGTTACAAAATCATTAGCCTATTATTTAACTTCTACTCATTTTTATATTTTTCTGTTATGCTTTTCTTTATGTCTCTACAGACAACTTAGTTCTTTTAAAATCCTCTGAAGCAGTATTCCCATCAATTGTAGAGATGTTTGTATCCATGCAAAAAAACAAAACAGAAGCTTGAAAGAGTCAGGCACAGGAACAGCGAGAGAACATATAGACGAGAGTCCATAAAGAAATTCCTACCTTCTCTGGCTAAGTGATGCTTGTGTTGTCAAGGTTACCTCTTCACATATCCATGCTGCGAGTTTGCACAAGTTTTCAGTGGAGTGCGTTCTGATCTATCTGTCCCAGTGTTTTTGGCTGGGAGGAGGAAGAGGAGGAGGAGGAAGCGCAGGAAATGATGAGAAGTGAGAACCGTTATGCGAGAAATGTGATATGGATAGTTTGTGAAACTAGTTCATTTATGTGGTAAATCCTTTCGGGTAAAATAATACACTCAGTTTATTAGTAAAAGGCATTAAATTAACAGTTAACTGTTTATGATGTTAAAAGTGGTGTATGAATACTTGCTGGGTGTACGGTCACTTCATTTTTAAGAGAATTCTCCAACCAATTATAAGTCTAAAGTAGTCGGTATTATCGTTTTTATCTTTTCAGACCGTTGCACGTTTGATTATAACGTGAATCTAGCGCTGTTCGTCGACGCGAATGCAAAAAAAAAAAAACCTGTATGTAAACAGCGCCTCCTGGGGATTAAAAATGCCTTTACCATTCAATTCAACTGCGACATTTGAGCAGAGGGTTTGACAGACAAACTGAGACAAGAAAGCAGAATTCACATATTAACAAAACTGTAATATAACTCAAAAGGTCAAAACAGCTCTCTTTGTTAAATCGTGTACCTGAACATTTCTGTTATTATATATACACACATCTTAATGACAAAGAATATAATTCTGATACCTTCAAAAAAAAAAAAAAGTACCTTATACTGTCTTCAAAAAACAATAAAAGGAAATGTTGTACACCATCATGAATCTAAATCTACACAAAGCTAGAAAAGAACTGAATTGGGAAGTTAATCATACAGCATATCATTTGGGGACAAGGACAAAACACATTCACCGATTATTATTTACATATAATAGTTGACAGTAAACCGCAAGGTAAAAAAAGAGAAGAGTAAGAAGAGAGCGGGGGTCATTTTACACTGTACAATAAGACTGGAAATGTATAGTTCGTGTTTAGTAACAATTCTGACAATTATAAAAATGTAATGAATAAATTGATCACCTAATTTTATAAGGAAATTGGCACTTCTATCCCAACATCAAGTTCAGTGTGACTGGACTGCAGTAGAAGTAAACGTTGGTTTTGCTATTTCAGAGTGCTTGATTTCAAAATGCAAGAACACTGATAATTAATGCTAACTTTCTGTATCAAGCGAACTCTAATTATAAACAAGGTTTAATCGCACACATTGGTCAAGACGACAAACCTACACATCAAAAAGAAACGAACACACTGGAGGTTGCTCAGGCAGACCAATGAGATGGGTCGGACATCATAGAGAAGACCCAGCAATTAGCACAATACCAGAACCCACATATAACAGTCCAGACTGTGAAGGCTTTTAGCTAAGCACCACGTGGCGGTCGAAGACAGACTTGCGCTGCTCTTGGACCTGCCTCTTCCAGCGCTGCTGAGCGTGCTCCACTTTGTTTAACATGTTGGAGCGAGAGCGAGAACGGGAACGGGAAAGCACATCATGGGCGTTAGCGAAGGGCTGCTGGTCCTGTAACAACAGAGTTTAACGTTATCACATTTTATAGCATATGACTATCATTAATGACACAAAATAGGTGCATCTATTTTGTTACACAGCTTTTTCATTTAAACTACCAAAACTTACATTAAATCTTGTATCCATAAAGATGTAACACTTACCCCAACATCATCGTCACTCTGAATGAGCTGTGAATGGCCAAACAGCCTTCTCTTCAGTATAGGCTCCAACAGCGTCAGATAGATCATATACAACAACAGAAGGCCCAGAATAGACAGATATGCTATAATGGTGCCCTGTAAAATAGAGAAAGATTAGTATTTCTCTAATACTTAAACTTGTTTTAACTTAGTATGTTATATATGCCATACTATATAAAGACGTTGAACTTACTTTGATGGTTCCAGAGCTCCTTTCTTCATATTTGCATTCACAGCGTAAACAGTATGCCTCCACATCTTTGCCTTCAACAGGCATCGGCTCCACCACATGAAGGCAATTACTGTGCAAATGATTATATTAGAGATGTTATGGATCAGTGAACAGAGAGTCATTGGGTTAGTTTATTACAGAAGATACTGTATGAAGACTAGTAAATCATTTACCAGTCCTTCAAGGAAACGTTTTGATTGTAGATCTGCCCAGCAACGTCCTTATAAGGTGGACAGATACATTTGCATCTGATGTCTTCTGAATTCTGAGAAGAGTGACCACACATACACAATCTCATTTATTTACACCTATGAACGACACGAAATCAATGACGGTCACCATACTTGGGTCAGTTAAGAATCCACTTGACATGGTTTCCGATAAGGAAAGTGTTGATTAGTAAATGTATTTTTACCTTTTATTTAGCAGAAACATTAAACATGCTAACGGCTAGTTAGCACTGCCAACAACACAACAGGCTCTCAGCTACACAAAGTATATCGTTTAAAATACAGTGATAAATATCTTACTGTACCTTAGCTTCTGATGTTTGTGCAGATAATATCAGCAGAAAACACACTAGCGATGAAAACGTCGACAGATTGACAGCGGCTCTTGAGGTCAGTCGATACATCTTTTTCGCTTCCGCTCAAGAGAACGTCGTCAAATATTGAAGAGAGATGAACCAGAATAACGAGTAAATATTACATTAGCAACGCATGCAATGACTAGAACTATTCTGGTCCAAATAAACGTCAACAAACCAAAGCGTGAGGGCTGGACTCTGCTTGACACATCAGCTGACCATTACCACTTCCCTCCGGAAACACGTGGCTGGGAACCGTTCTTCCGTAAGATTGAAGACGAGTTCAGCTCTGTCGTTGAAAACAGTCTTATCACTATTCAGTGCTATGATTCTGTCTGGTGTTACCTGCACGATGCTATATGCTTCAAACTGCATTAACTACAATATAAGATATAAATCGAGATCAGTCACAGTCATTTATTTGAACCGGCAGCCTATTTATATGTAATATGCCTCATTTTATTCCTAAAACATGGTGATTTTCTCGGATTTATGGAATGATAAAAAGAGATACTCAGAATCCCCTCTTCATAACATTTAAATGTAATATGTCAACAAAATGAAACAAGCATTTTGAACCTGGCTTTATCCAATGTTTAGATTTCTGTTTTGAAAATGTATGCAAATTAGTGCATATTTAATTAGATAATGCAATAATTTCCATATTTTAACATAACATTTCAGAAAATGTTTTCCATTCTTAATTTAATAATGAACTGCTTAAGTATGGTGGGATATATTTTAAAAAGTACCCTATTCACCTGAGGTGTCTTGTCTCAAGCCATAGTTTCTTTTTAATAGGTTTAACAGAAGTTTAATTTCTCCAAGAACCCCCTGGTTGTAAATCGCTGATCTAGGCTTCTGCAACTGCACTGCATTTGATACAACAAAGACATTTTGAGTGTACTTCTTTATTTACATGTTAGATGTACAACCATAAAAATATAAACATTTAATTTACTCTGCATTACATCAAAGAGTAATCAATCCTACATCAAGAGCCTCTTAATACAAAAATCAGTTTAGGTGTTGGAAGTGAATGCAGAGAAACTGACAACTGATATATGAAAATGACCATAATTTCTAACCAGTACCACTGAAAATATTGTGTACATCTAAGGTTTCTTACTGGAGACAAATTAAGAATACATATGTCATGTATGAAGAAGGCTACAATGCACAAAAAAATAAAAATAAATTCCAATAGAGCCAATGCAATTATTTTTCATAATGTACAACATTTAATTAAACTCTCAAAAATGACTTTAACTGCTTTAACTTCCACTACATTCCTAGTAGTGCTCTGAAGTTTCAAAATAAACTGGTCAAACATATCACAAAAAAAATAACATTTTGTGAAATGACCTATAATATATATCAAGCAATCTAGTTGCTCTTCTTTTTTTCTAACTATAATTCAGGCTGTAATTGACATGTTTTTGTAACACAGTCACTTCTGGGCAATAAAGGAATGAAACAGGAAGAATCTTTTTCTTGAAAGGTGGCAGCTCATGTTATAATTGTAAGAAGGGCAGCAACCAATCCATTCACTGGAAAAACAGTTCATTTTCTTCAGGAGATAAACAATTCCAATGAGGTATTTAGGAAAGTTTCTTGTGAACTCTCATCTCATCAGGTCCAATAAGTCTTCTTGAATCCACAAGTGTGTAGGCGGCCAAGACCATTCAGGAATATTTGTTCCAGGTCAGTCATTTAAAATTTGTCTGGAGAGCCAAATATTCATTCTGTAAAAGATTATTTCACTAAATTCAGGGGCGTAAGAATCTCAAAACTTTGGAGCGGAGAAATCTGATAAATGATTTTGGAAACATTTCTCTAGACTCTTGTGCAGTGTAGTTGAAGAAATTTTGTGGATGGGCCAGAACATCAAACAGGGCCTTCATAAGCTTCTTGTCCTGTAAAGTTCATTAGAAAACAGAAATGGACTCTAAATCAATTACAAAACACCAGTACAGTATATTTTCCCATCTTCCACATGGTGGCATTATTGCCTCTTTTTTACTAATGGGATCTTATTTTGATTTTTAAAATTGATTTTAGTACTTGCCTCACAATAATTACTTAAAATCCATTGGCCATTCACAAAAGGTATAATGAAACCGGTTTAAAAAGGTTGCTTTGAAAGACAAGTTAATGCACTATACCTTAAGAATTTCTTGATGATTCTCAGAGGCATATAACCTTCCATCCCTAACAATGTCCTCAATAAGCTCCTGGTAGTCCTCTAAAAGAAGCACATCGCATAGCATATAAACACTTGACATACTTTGAACACTTATCACACAATACAAAAACGTCATCAATTCAATTCTCACCATCATACGTTACATAAGGCACTTGGAAGCCTTTTCCACCGTTTCCTTCATTGGAGCGGAACTGGATCCAGAGTTTCTTGGAGCGGGAGGTGAAGGCAATTGGTCGCTCATACGTCTGGCACGTCTCATAAGTCGTCACTGAATTGGGCAGAGCTGAGGGAACAGTAAAGAAACTTCTAAAGACCTCTTCAGTGGCGTATTCAAGCCCAAAGAGATGAAGGAGAGCCCTAATGAGCCCATCGATGAGGCTCCTCCCCCCATTTCCTCACATGTGTATTCACAATCACCCTGCTGAGCCAATGCATTCAACACCAGATCACAGCCCTGCAACACTCACAGCTCTTCCGCATGACCAAATAGTCCCCACACTCATCTTCAATGGGAAGGTAGATCTCAGGTACCACAATGAGGATTCTGCGCTTGGGAGGAGGGGTGATGGTCCAGGTGCACTCGATGTTGGCTGGGTAGTTGCCGGGGTAGTTGGGGGATTCGATATAGCCGGTGAAATCTCCCAACTCTCCTCTACAGTGTCTGTCTGGCAGGAACAAATTAAACCACTTAGGCTAGATTATGCAGTGAACTAAATTACGTTTTTGTTTTTTTATGAGAAAAGGGTAGGCTTAATTGAAAGAATAAGCCATCATTTAGATTTTAAAAGAGCTAAAACGGAACCTTTTTGTAATTTGCACTTACTTTTGCACTGCATAATGTTTGTGGATCCGTCAAAATCAGTGGTAGTGTTTCCAGGGCAGGCAATGCAGTAGTTTTGGCCAAACTCCATCTGATAGGTTCCAATGGGGCAACGGATACAACGGTGGGTGCTGGTATTATAGTAATGCCCTGGGGAGCACTGAACTGTAGGAACAACAAAATTAGTTCTGAAATCAGCATTTCTTTCTTAAATACCATTAAATATAGAAGAATGTGACATCTGCAAAGAACATCAAACATTTTAAGCCAATAACCTTCTTCAAATCAGCCTAAACTGATTTAAGCTGGTGTCCTAGCCTGACCAGTTAAAAAGAGTTGCAAACCCCTCTAAACTTGTTTGGGAGACCTGCTTAGGCTGTTTTTTTTTTCCAGCAGAGTAGTCTTTATTAATGTGAATATACAATATTGTTAGGAATAGGTCAGTCAGAATTTCTTTTTTGAAGGAAATTAATACTTTTTTCAGCAATGATGCATTAAATAGATCAAAAGTAAGACATTTATAATCTTACAAAAGATTTCCATTTCAAATAAATGCTGAAAAAAAATGTATCACAGGTTCCACAAAAATATTAATAAGCACAATTGTTTTCAACACTGATAATATATTAAATGTTTTTGAACACCAAATCAGCATATTAGAATGATTTCTGAAAGATAATGTGACATTGAAGACTGGAGTAATGATGCTGAAAATTCAGATTTGCCATCACATGAATAAATTACATTTAACATTTTAAATGTTTTAAATGTTAACAGCAGTTTAATCTGAGTACTTTCAATCTGAGATATTACAGCCATATTCTTCTCACCTTTAGTCTCACAGTCCTGGAAGGACTTAGAACCGTGATATTTGGTTGTGAGGCTTCCTCCACATGGGAAACAGGAAGTGCGGCTGACCTCAGGCTGATAGGTGCCTTGTGGACAGGGCAGACAGGGTACAAAGCCATCATGGGAGAACTGACCAGGACCGCACTGACCTAGGATCAGAAAAAAATGTTAAGACAATGCCAGACAAACCAAGTTGAGTACTTTATTGCCTTCCAAAGAAAGCAGTGATGTCATGCAAGTTCATTATCTAATAAAGTGCAGGCATCCTCTCATCCCTCTAGTGACCACACTAAATTGCCTGCCACTGAGACGAACCCTAACAGCCCCTTTAGTTGTGTCTATCAGCAGAAAGTAGAAGATGGCATCTGCATCATAAGCTGCCTTTGATGACCGCGCCTCAGAAACAGAAACCTGGTGGTGCCTTTTTTTCTCCAAACACAAGACTGCTCTGGAATTCTATGTTTATGTGAATGAATTAGACTTTTGAGGATTTGCAGGACTGCATGAAATGACCCCTCCCAACACACTCACAATCACAAAAACTCAACTCGAGCTCAACTAGCCATGAGCCTGTGAGATTATCATCAATACAGGTATGCTTCCTGCCAACTGCATAAACAAAAAACAGGATGTGATTCATACTCTTTCTTTGCAACCTTGGATATCTGGGGGATGACATCTCTCAGCATAAATGGATAATAGGATGGTACATCTTGTGGTACATTCTTGGTGTGAACAGACCTTTACTTGGTTGAAGCAATAAACAGAATTTAAAACAAAATGACAGACAAACATAAAAGCTCTTGACAGACACCAACCTCAATGGAAGTGTGTGATAGCGGAAAGACTACAGACTTGTTTGTTTGCGAGTATGTCTCTGTGAAGTCTCACCTCCACACTCCGAGATGTTGCGTGCTCCTGCAGTTCTCGGGATTCCCCTGCCCTCGGGTCCTGGGCACACATCGCATGACACCTGCCCCTCTTCATCTTGGTACGTCCCAGGGGGGCAAAGAAAGCACCTCCCCTGCTCTCCATCATAGTATGTGCCAATGCTGCATTTGACTAGCACAGAACAAAGTCAGAAATTAGATGAAACAGAGACTAAACTTGGAACACAAAAGAGGGACCTTTAAGCTGCTAAAGGGGCACTGCAAATCGACCTGATGCAGCTATGCCAAAAATTCAAACAAATAAGAGAACTGAGCCTTTCCACAGCTGCCTGATCCCCACATCAAACAGCCCTCACACACACACAATCCCTCACCTTACTGAACACGCTAAAGGGGAATATTACCTCGCATAAACCTATGATGTCTGATTAAAGGGAGCGGAACAAAGTATTTTTAATGTTCACTTTATAAACCGCTCTGGTTTATAGCGCTGCTTTCAAAAGTGTTTTACACACACTGTGCTTTAAAATAAGCCATGCACCAGTACAGTTCAGACCTTGAACCAAGTAAGTATGGCAATTTAGAAACGTTCCTTTCATCTCAGTGTCTCTGTGCAAACATCCAACGGACAGTGTTCGGGAGAATTTAGACAAACCTCTTACTCCCGAGATTTTATGATAATGACCGCTAATTCCACAAAGGCTTAAACAGCATGGCAATTATGTGTGCCTCAGCAAACTGCCTGATTTTCAAAGAAGAAAATGTAATTCTCTCAAGAGCAGTTCATTTTTTCCTCTCTTTTGTTAATACTGAATGACCATGAGGAGCCACCGTCACATTGTCTCGGGCGGCTTTTATTTGAAGGAGCGACAGAGTAAGAGAGAGGAGAGGAAAAGAGTGAGAGATGAAGAGGGAGAGAAAGATAAAAAAACCTTGAAGCCTTTCAAATGCAAAGCGACAATTCTATTCAATCCTCGAATTGATGGTCCCAAAGAGGTTTAAAGGACCTTTCACCTCTATTCGAGTCCCACGGCTTTTGCCTATTTGATGACATAGGCAAACACTATGTCAGTGGTATCTATCACAGTGGTAAGGAGCTGAACCTAATAAAAGGGGTCAGGATTGTGAATCCCCCATTCAACGGAGTCCAATCGCTCCTTGCGCCTATCAGGCAGGGGCCCAAACAACAGATGCTAATTGATTCCCATGGTGTCGCTGAAGTCAATTCTCTTGAGCTGCTCACTGGCTGACTGGCTGGGGTCACACAGAGTGGCCCTGCCCAAGGAGGAATTTGGCGCTTGAACTGCTTGCTTGAACCCCCCACCCCACACACACAAAAACAAACATGCAACAATAACTTAGTACATTTATGGACAGGAGAGGAAAGTGGCAGCTGACAGGGCAATCTTGTGCAAACTCCTCCTCCTGTGACCGTCTAGCTTTGCTGTTCATATAGAGTTCATCATTGTGTGTTTTGGTCATATCTGACTAATGGCTTACATGTTCATTTCATGTCAAATATCAAAATGTATGTGTGCTTTAAGTGAATTAGCATGGAATTTCACACAAAAAATTTTAATTCTGTCATCATTTACTCACCCTCTTGTTGTTCCAAACATTTTTGACTTACTTTCTTCAGTGGAAGACAAAAGATATTTTGAACAATATTTTTGCCCACACCATGAAAGCCAGTGGCATCCAAAAAAAGGGGGAAAATAGAGATATTCAAAATGTCAAAATATCGTTCTACAGAAAAAAGAAAGTCATACAGTTCTGGAATGACAATCAGGGTGACTAAATGATGGCAGAATTTTATTTATTGGGTGGACTATTCCTTTAATTAGGTAGAATACATTTTCATGATAGGTTCTGATTGCTCTTCAGGTTTAAAAAGCAAAGGTAGGTCTGTAAAGCTCTAAAGAAGTGTTGAAGCACAAATTTTCCCCACTCACTCTAGGAGCTTGCACAAGCCCCACTGGGATTTACAATGGAGTGGGCAAACTGAAAAGGCTAAACTGCTCTTAGTAAGGCAAGCCAGAGGGGGAGGCCAGAAGAGGGAGGAAAAAATCTAGCTCTATTTAGAGCTCGATTTAAGCTGGCACTTGGACACTGCACTTCTGTGTACCTTAACTGTATGCCTGCTTTAATGAAAAGAGCAAAACTTACAATCCTATATTCAGCATGGATTCAATTAATTACTTACTGGCAAGCGTGTACATTTCACTTGGCATTGCTTTCCAAACATGTTAAATGAGATGTATAGCTTGGATCTGCAAAGTTGGACTTGTGATTTGTAAAACAATGAGGAGGGAGCTTGTCAGTGGTCACCAGTCTTCTCACTTCATTCCCCTCCATTATCATACTCCAATGGAGAGTTAACCCACTGTGTTAAAATGGATTACACACTCAAAACCCCACTCCCTGAGGCAAAGAAGAGAGAGAACCACTGCGAACTCCCCAAACTACTTCAAAATAGACACAGGTAGAGACAGAAGATATATGGGCAGTAATACTACCATTCAAAAATCAGCAAGTTTTTTTTTTGTTTGTTTTTGAAAGAGGTCTATTATGCTCACCAAGAATGCATTTAATTGATCAAAAGTACAGTAAAAACTGTAATATTATGAATCATTATTACAATTTAAAACAACTGTTTTCTATTTTAATATATTTTAACATGCAATACATTTCTGTGATGGCAAAGCTGCATTTTCAGCAGCCATTATTCCAGTCTAATTTTAAATTAATATAAAAAAGTGATTGCTGACCCAAACCTTTAAGACCCAAATGCATGAAAAGAAGATCATATGAAAACTTCTGTTCAAGTAAAAATGCCTTTTCAAAAATCATTTAAAGACGAAATTTCAAAAACGTCTCAAACTGCAATGCAAAAGTCAATATGAACTTGAAATCCCATCAGATTCTTCCAAAGTCAAACTAAAGCGAAAATTACATGCTGTAATTTAGTTTGTCACCAATTGTCTCATTTCATCTTTTTATTCAGTTTCTTTTGATGAATTTAGGAGAAACATCACAAATTTGATACATGGACAAAACATAAAGGAGATGTCTATTAAGTCTCTGTAGCTATGAAAGTGCAATCTCAGAGCAATAACATTTCACTCGGAGTCTGAGACTGTTACAGAGAAGTCTTTACAGCAAATGACAGCCTTGAAAAAGCAGAGAGCCTTTGGTTGTCTGTCTGCATTACAGCTGAAACTGAGCCTGTAAAAGATAATGGACTTTTCCACCATAAAAGAGGACAAACATCCTCAGCAGTACCGTCCGTCACCTTAAAAATACATCTTTGAAAGAGCCTTATGTCAAAGACAATGAAGGCAATGAGATAATGTTCAACACAATATGTCCTCCAGACAAAGAGTTTGCTAAGCCTCACATACAGTCCCTCTGAGATGTTTATTCTAGAGGCTAACGAAAATGGATGTCAAGTTGAACATATGCTGTAGCGAGCTGATCTGAAGTACGCCTGTCACACAAAACATGTACTCGGCTTCAGTCTTGAGGTTGGAACAGCATTCACCTGTAAGAGCCAACAGCAGCCTTCTGTTTCCCAATCTTGCCTCTTAAATAAAACTCAAGCCAACTCTCTCACACCATACATATTATACTGTATAACACCTAATATATGTCAGTTATCTGGCCTGCACTGATGCCAAATCCACTTCTACAAAATACCAGTCCAAGCACTCCATAATCTAAAATGCTGTCGGGTATAACCGATTCATTCCAACTAGACATAATCAGTGACCTGGAGCACAACCAATATGCAAAGTAAATGATACAATACATATGAGAATCTGAACAAATATTCCTCAAGCAACTATAAGTTGTGTATATTTGCACTCACCACATTTCTTGTCCAGCGGAACTTGTCCGGTGCCGCAGTGGTCTGGTGGGTCAGCAGGTCGGACAAGTTTCTTAGCCAGCTCATACTCCGATCCAGCAAAGTGCAGGTGAAACTGCTCCCGGTTAATGGACTTTCGAAGAGTGCGGATAGTCTTCCTAAGCCGCTTCTCAGAGTGCCGCCGAACACATGCCAGGTCACAGCCCTCTGCTGAGAGAAACACTGGATACCATATCTAGTACACAACAATATAATACACACACAGAGTGCACACAAACACCCATTTCATGCACACTTTCCACTACTGAATATAGAACCCACTTCCATCTTTAACCAGGAGATACTTTCACCTGTTGGCTTGTTTTAGTAACAGCGACAGGAGCAGGAAGAGGGCGAGATGCGAGCAAGCAGTGAGAGGCCTAAGGTTTCTATTGAAACACACATGCAGTGCACGAAACCAACCTGTTACCTCCTCCAGGTTCACATCCAGCTCAAACTGGGCAGTAATAGAGGACCCTTCCTCTTCGCCAGCCTTCCGCCCGTGGCGACTACGTTGATGTCTGCTTGAAGAGGCACAGTGCAGGCTAACAAAGCTGAACTGGACATTCTCGGTGGCTCTTTTATCTGAGTAAATAGATATTAAAGACTTAATGGATTTAGAAAATCGTAAATGAAAATGAAGGCTCAACTCTTGTTTTCTTTTGTTATTAAAATCCATTTTTTTCTTACATCCCTTTTGCTTCTCATTATGGATAACAGTGCATAAAGAATCAAACATGAGCAGAGAGAGGAAAAACTATTTCACTATGGGACTCTTTCAGGAGGTCACTGTTGTTGATGGCTTGGGTAGGACTTGGGTAGTTGAAAGGCATGTCATGGCTAATTACATCTAACTCTTTTGAACACTGCAGGACAATGAGTGCCAGCAAGACTAGATTCTAACTTGAACATCCCCCTCATATACACCAAATGACACTGGTCAGTATCAAATTTGTAACTTGTGAAATTATATAGCATTATTATAGATATTTCTGTGTCTGGCTTGCTGCATTGCTCTTTTTTTCCATTGAGTATACTTGCTTAGAGAGGAAAAAGCTAGTGATTTCCATTTCAGTCTTACTATTTGACAAATGTAGTCATGTCACAGTGTTTAATGGGGTGGATTTAGACTTGGACTTAAAGCCTGTGCAAACAAATTGCTGCTTCATTAGTTAGTGGCGTATATTTTCAGTGAGAACTGTGTTGCTTCGAGGCCAGTACCTGACAGGGCAGTTTTGAAGCTCTGTGCAAGATTTCCTGACTCCGCTTCAGATTGCACTTCCCCTGACCAGATTTAAATGTAGCAATGGTTTTGATTCCTGAACCTGCAACAGGAAGGATCTTTCACTCATCACATTCATTATTTCAGACCAGTGTTGTTATTGTTAACTAAAACAAAAACTTTTAATTAATATTAGATGCGAAAACTTAAATTTAAACTTGCCCTGGTAACTAACTGAAATAAAATAGGTTTATTCTGAAGTACTAATATTACTAAAATATTACAACTAAAACCAAAAAATAAAAAAAATAAAAAAATATTTAAACTGAAACTTTATAAAAACTATACAAATTAAGTTTAAAATAAAAATATTAAAAAAAACGTAAAACTACTAAAACTGGAACTAAAATAAAAAAAATTAAAACTGAAAATATAAAAATGAAAGAGAATTCAAAATATTAACTATTACAACAAAAGAATAACAACATCACTGTATGGGATTTCAAATAAATTATTCTAAATTCACATAATAATATCACTCTATTAAGTGTGAATACTTAACATAAAGAATGAAGCTGAAGACAATTTGGAACAGTTCAAAGCCAATACACATCCACTTGGATTTACCTGGGCAATATGACCCATTCCCTTTCCACTGTCCTCCTGTGTGGCACGGCAGGGGCATGCCACAGGTCACAGTGTATGAATCTTCAGCTCCTACAGATGAAGATGAAGGTGTCAGAGAAGCTCCAAGCAAACTCTAGCATGTAGACAAAGAAAGATCTCTACATGTTGTAACACTCACCACTGATGATATGAACCTGCGACTGGCAGGTCAGGTAGCAGAGCTCGCCCCCTCCCTGCTTACTGCAGTTGAGAGTGGGTCTGGCAGGTGGCGGCACTAGTGGAGAGTCCTCTGCTTCTGAATGTGAAAATCACAATGCTTAAATGGGAAGCTATGGTATACATGCAGAGAGCAAGGTGGATGGAATGAGTTAGAAACACAGATCGAAAGCTCAACAATGCAGTGTGTTTAAGATGAGAACATGTGAGATCTGAGTTGGACAGCACCTGGTATCGGTTTGTTCAGCAATAGCACAGACAGAGAGAGCCAGATAAAGGAACTCAAAAGTATCTCCTGCTTTTAACTCCCACTGATTTCCATCTAAGCAGACATCATCAGATATAGAAACCCAGCATTCAGAATCACTCAGGCTCATCTTACCGATACAGTCTTTCTTGTTCCAGTGCAGCTTGTAACCAGCATGACAGTGGCACTCAAAGCTTCCCATGGTGTTTTCACAGGTGTGCTCACATCCTCCATTGTTCAAACTACATTCGTTTATGTCTAAGAATGGAGGAATCGGCAAACGCTAAGTAGTATTTCAGGTAAACAAGTCTTAAAGTTGCACTTCATCTGTAATAATTCTGTGTGATTGGTCAAAAATCATTAAAACAGCATCATAGACCTTTGTTTGTTTGTTTTTTTTATTTTATTTAAAATAGCTGTTTGTATCCTTACCTCCACAATGGGCAAGCCCATAAAGAGTGTAGCCCTTGTTGCAAACACACTGGAAGCTACCAGGTGAGTTTACACAAGTGTGGTCGCACGTCCTCTCAAAAAAGCACTCGTCGATATCTATAATCAAACCAAAATTAACTTAAATTGAAAACTGCACAGCTTCTACATCAAACACACTCTCATTTCCTGTTCAAAGGCTCCATAATCAGTTTGAAAGATATCAATCAATCCCTGTTTTTATTAATAACAGGGAAAGGTACTTGTAAGACTTGTATCAAGGAGAGGGAGTTGTCTGTGTGCTTAAACGAAATATATTCTTTCACTCTAAGTCTGTGTTAAGGATCTTCAAAGGAATCTTGCAAGTCGATACTGGCACACTTCATGAGACTCCCATCCGGTCTTATCTCCAAGCTTAGTTACAAACACAGATACTAACACCAACCCCTACGCTGCTTCTCTACGTTGTGTTGGACCTATAGCAGAAGAAGAGCATCCTACCCTGGCAGGAATGCTCATCTGTTAGCAGTTTGAAGCCTTTTCGACAGTTACATTCAAAGCTGCCAATGGTGTTCCTGCAGTAGTGGTCACAGCCACCGTTATGGAGTTCACACTCATCAATGTCTGAGAGACAGAGAAGGACCAAATCACACTGTAGAACATAGATGGACTTATCAGCTATAGGGTGAATCTCACGAATGCCAAGAATATTATCTGTAACATTATCAACCCCCCCAATAAGATGACATGACATTATAATATACTATAATATAATATACTGTAATATAATATAAACTACTGTTCAAAAGTTTGGAGTCAATAAGATTTTTTTACACACTCTCTTGTGCTCACCTGTTACAGTAGTATCAACTAAAAACCTGTAAAATTGTGAAATATTATTACAATTCAAACACCATTTTCTATTTTAATACATTTTTAAAATGTAATTTATTCTGTGATGGATGAATGTGATGCTGATTTTGCTTAGCCATTACTTCCAGTCCCCCCTTTAGTGTGACCTTATTTTTCGACTATTTTAGTTTTTTTTTCTAATATGGCTGATTTTGTGACGGTGGACCTTTTATTTGAATGATTCTAGAATAGAAACTTCAAAAGAGCAGCAATTATTTGAAACAGAAATCTGTCCCACTTTAAATTAAGTGGCCTTAACTACGCTATGTACTTACATTTACATTAATCATTTGGTGCAATGCACTTATTGTGTACATACATTTTTTTACATTGTACTTATAATTACACCAGGTATGTTTTAAAATATATGTGTAATTAATTACATTTATAATTACACTGTTATACCCATCCCTTACACCTTAACCCACCCCTAATCCTTTCCAAACCTGTCCCTAACCTTACCCATATCCCACCACAATAGCATCAAAAGTGTTTTACAATACAATCATGAACACAAGTACTTATTTTTTGATGTAGGTACCTAGTAGTTAAGACCACTTAACAAAATCTTTGTAAAATGTCTTTAACTGTCATTTTTGACCACTTTGACCACTTTTGAAAGTATTAATTTGATGACCCCAAACTTGTGAATGGTAGTGTACATGCTTTGCTTTTGATTTTGGAATGTGAAATGTGACTTAAAACATGTTTTTGTGAGATTTAGCCTAAAAGCAACTAAAATATATGTGTAAAGGAATATCGTGAAAAATGTTGATTCAGACCTTTGCAGGATTTGCCATTAGGTTGGAGAGTAAATCCTACTGGGCAGCTGCAGCGTACACCTGTGGATGTGTCCTTGCAGGTGCTATCACAGCCTCCGTTATTCACCGCACACATCTCTGAAGAGCATATGAAAGAAAGACGCAACAAGTTAGAAAGGGCAGGACTGAGAGAGAAAGCCTCAGGTTGATCAATGATGTAAATCAGTCATTGCCAGATCAATCAGTTCATTAATATTTTAACAGTCTGTGCTAGGAATTATATTCACTATATCATACTCCACAGATGTAGAAGGCCAAGGACAGAGAGGCCATATGCAGAGTGCTGTGTAAATACGAGTTGGCAGAGACAAATACAACACTCAGCACTGTACGATAAACATCCCCAGTCCCTGTCTCTCTCTGCATGAGAGAAAAACATGTGAAATGCACCACTCTATCACCAGGATATATTTTACAAGAGAGAAATCAGAGGTGGTGAAGTGTGGGTCTCCAGTCATTTCACAGTTTACCTAAAAGACTCTGGAATGCTTAGCCTGGCCAGGCAATACGCTTCTAAATATATGCACTACAGATTAACACAATACTTCTTGATTTACTCCAATATTTCTCTGGATGAACCAGCATGCTTTGAATTGATTTGATTATGTATGGATTGTTATTGGTAGGATTTTACCCATAAGCAGTCGACGCTTAACTCGTTTGTCTACCTCGGGCAAGGACGTGGCATTGTGATCAGGGGTGGTGGGGGCCGTTTCATCCCTTTCTAAAAAAGACAGACAACAAAATATGAGAACAATATAGATCTTGTCTATACACTGTTGAAAAGTTACATTGCCAGGTAACCTAAAAAATACTTTGAAATGTCAAAATTTAATATGACGGATCAGCCTGATTACATTAATTTACACCAATGTGTAAAAAGTTAAGTGTCAGATCAGGAAGAAATAGGTAGCCGCTGCATAGTTTCTGTAGTTTTTTTTTTATTTTACAAAACCATAATACTACTGTCACGAATCCGGTCTATGAACTTCCGTTCACTCACCACCAGAGGTCACCCTTCCAATACATTGACTCTCACACTACACAAACCGTTGCATGTCATCCCGAACTACATATCCCATCATCCATTGCACACATCACTGATTGCACACAGCTGTAACCAAATCACACGCTCACCTAAAAGCTACAAATAACACACACCATATAAATCAGTCTCACACCACCATTCAACGCAGAGTACTGTTTAGCATTTATCACTATTCTAGCGGTAGCTACTTTACGGAGCCAGTTCCCAGTCTAGTTCATAGCTCGTAGTTTAGTCTTGCGTTGCCTGTTTTCCTGTGTGAAGATCTTTGCCTGTGTATTACGGATTACCCCTTTTGCCAAACACTCTGGATTCTGTTCGCCTATCGAAGACCCACGCTTGTCCTAGGATTACTCTTTGTCTTGCCTGTGTTGTACCTGTTTGCCATTGTTTGACCCATGCCTGTTATATGACCACGTCTTGGAAATAAAACCTTGCATATGGATCCGCACGTCCGTTCGCAACCCGTTCAACTACCTGGTAGATAATCATATTTTACGCATACATCGTATGAACATTAGGACAACTAAATAAAATCGGAATTGTTTTCAACAGTGATAATAATAAGAAATGTTACTTGATCACCAAATCAGGATCTTAATGTGTTTTCTGAAGATCATGTTACAATGAAGATGGATTAATTTCTCCTGAAAATTCAGCTTCATCACAGGAAATCATAAATATAATACATTTATAATTATATTTAAGAGATATTAAATAGAAAAACAGTTATTCTACATTGTATAATATTTCACAAATTACATGTATTTACATCAAAATAATCATCTAGTAAAGCATAAGATACTCACATTTTAAAACTCTGACTCCAAACTTTTGAACATTAGTGTATATATAATAGCAATTATTATATAAATAAATGTATGCATACTACAAATATTGTTGGCTTTGAAAGCTATTTAATTAATATGTACAGTGAACGACAGTGTATAAGATGCAGGAACAGTATCAATTGCATCTAAAGCAGGAGACTGTTTATCACATTTTGCTTTAATGTTTCTCCCTCTGGCCTCACAGAGTGCAATCGAACCTGAAAAGCAACCACACCGATAAGTACACCTTTTCATAAACAAAATACATCTATACATGGGGAAAAAAGTTTTTAGTCAGCCACCAATTGTGCAAGTTTTCCCACTTAAAAAGATGAGAGAGGCCTGTAATTTTCATCATAGGTATACCTCAACTATGAGAGACAAAATGAGAAAAAAAAAATCCAGAAAATCACATTGTAGGATTTTTAAAGAATTAATTGGTAAATTCCTCGGGAAAATAAGTATTTGGTCACCTACAAACAAGCAAGATTTCTGGCTCTCACAGACCTGTAATTTCTTCTTTAAGAGGCTCCTCTGTCCTCTACTGGTTACCTGTATTAATGGCATCTTTTTGAACTTGTTATCAGTATAAAAGACAACCGTCCACAACCTCAAACAGTCACACTCCAAACTCCACCATGGCCAAGACCAAAGAGCTGTCAAAGGACACCAGAAACAAAATTGTAGACCTGCACCAGGCTGGGAAGACTGAATCTGCAATAGGTAAGCAGCTTGGTGTGAAGAAATCAACTGTGGGAGCAATTATTAGAAAATGGAAGACCTACAAGACCACTGATAATCTCCCTCGATCTGGGGCTCCACGCAAGATCTCACCCCGTGGGGTCACAATGATCACAAGAACTGTGAGCAAAATCCCAGAACCACACGGGGGGACCTAGTGAATGACCTGCATAGAGCTGGGACCAAAGTAACAAAGGCTACCATCAGTAACACCCTGCGCCGCCAGGGACTCAAATCCTGCAGTGCCAGACGTGTCCCCCTGCTTAAGCCAGTACATGTCCAGGCCCGTCTGAAGTTTGCTAGAGAGCATTTGGATGATCCAGAAGAGGATTGGGAGAATGTCATATGGTCAGATGAAACCAAAATAGAATTTTTGGTAAAAAACTCAACTTGTCGTGTTTGGAGGAGAAAGAATGCTGAGTTGCTTCCAAAGAACACCATACCTACTGTGATGCATGGGGGTGGAAACATCATGCTTTTGGGCTGTTTTTCTGCAAAGGGACCAGTACGACTGATCCGGTGTAAACGAAGAATGAATGGGGCCATGTATCGTGAGATTTTGAGTGAACACCTCCTTCCATCAGCAAGGGCATTGAAGATGAAACGTGGCTGGGTCTTTCAGCATGACAATGATCCCAAACACACCGCCCGGGCAACGAAGGAGTGGCTTCGTAGAAGCATTTCAAGGTCCTGGAGTGGCCTATCCAGTCTCCAGATCTCAACCCCATAGTAAATCTTTGGAGGGAGTTGAAAATCCTTGTTGCCCAGTGACAGCCCCAAAACATTACTGCTCTAGAGTATATCTGCATGGAGGAATGGGCCAAAATACCAGCACAGTGTGTGAAAACCTTGTGAAGACTTACATAAAACGTTTGACCTCTGTCATTGCTAACAAAGGGTATATAACAAATTATTGAGTTGAAATTTTGTTATTGACCAAATACTTATTTTTCCACCATAATTTGCAAATAAATTCTTTAAAAATCCTAAATGTGATTTTCTGGATTTTTTTTTTTCTCATTTTTGTCTCTCATAGTTGAGGTATACTTTTGATGAAAATTACAGGCCTCTCTCGTTTTTTTAAGTGGGAGAACTTGCACAATTGGTGGCTGACTAAATACTTTTTTGCCCCACTGTATAACAGCAAACCAATTGCAGGCAAAGAGACCTCCCTGACTGCTTGACAGCATGATGTTCTATGCTTCAGGACAATCAAGAAGAGCAGAAGCAAAATCATGGACAATGCCGACAGAACACAGAGAGACAACGATAACTACAGACCCCACACACACAGCCTGCAGGCTCCAGCTGTACTTCCTCATTAACAGATAGAGCGTGTGTTTGTGTCTGAATGAGAGATCTCTATCTCTACCTTCGCACATAAGTAGATAAAATATAGATCAGCTTAAAATACCTGCCAAGAGATCATCATAAACACTAACTGGAGAAGTGGGTTGGGACAAAAGCTTTAGAACTAATAAAGCAGCCTTACCTACACAGGTTCTGCCATCTGCGTGCAGGGTGTACCTGACATGACACCTGCAGATGGGCCTCTGCTCGGTGTCCTCACAGATGTGCTGGCAGCCCCCGTTGCCATGGTTACAGGTCACTATGCAACACAACACAAACAGTATCACATCAACAGCTCCAGTGAGTCGCCCTGTGGTATTTCTCAGCTTAATGGTGGGTCAGAAATGCCATTCACACGTACGGATGCAGCCCCGCTGGTTCTTGGCCAGCTCGAAACCCGGCCGGCACTCACAGGCCACACCACCTTTGGGTGTTTCCTTGCAGAAGTGAGCACAGCCATGTTCTTTATTCATGCAGCTCAGGCCTTCTGTGAAGAAGAGATACAGTCAGAGAGCCTGAAACACTTCGTTTTGGTATTACATAAATGTACTGATATTTTAAAGAAATATTTGGGGATAAATATTAATTAAGATCTATCTGCAGCATCTATGGCATACTGTTGATTACCATAGAAAACAACCCTCAGTTTGTATTTAATTGAATATTCCTTTAATGGCATAATGAAGGGATAGTTCTCCCAAAAAAAAAAATACTCCCATGATTTACTCACCATCATGTCAGTCCAAACTTTTGACTTTCTTTCTTCTGTGGAACACAAAAGAAGATATTTTGAAGAAAGCTGGTAACCAAACAGTTTTGGCGACCATTGACTTCCAAAAAAAACAAAACACCGAGACATTTCTCAAAATATCTTCTTTTATGAAATAAAGTCATACATATTTGGAACGACACGAGTGAGCATTTTAATTTTTTTATTTTTGGGAGAACAATCTCTTTAACATCAAATCTGTTCTATTTTATCTATAGGCTATACATAATAAAATAATCACATTACTTTTATGCAGATTTTAAGAAAATAAACATAATAATGAAAGGAAAATAAATTGATTTGATCAACAGTCAAGGCCAATTAAGACATAAACCCTGTGCAGCTCTGTGGTTTTTCATAGTAAGTGTTTCAGTATGGACTATACATCCCTAATAAAGTTCATGGCTACATTTGTTCATCTTTACATTACTAATGAGTTTCAGGAAAAAAATCTGAGGAATCACTAATCAGGGGGAAAAAATATCCAAACACTTGAGGTACCTGTTGTTACAATTCTTTTCAAATTCAACGGCATTTACTTCCACACACCCTGACCTGACATCAATAGTGGGTCTATGGGTCAGTGTAGAGGGCCGGTTTCCTCCCATTCATTCTGCAGCTCAGTGAATGTGCTGATAGGATTTAGCAAGTTTACCCAGAGAAAGCAAATGGGGTGGAAAGCCTTGCAAACCTTAGCTCAATTTACCAAGGAGAAAACAATACTCGCAGCTGAGAAGCTACAGACACATAAAAAGTTTTTTTATTCTCATCTATGACACAGGCCACAAAGCCCTGAGTGTTGCAGTTATTAACTTGTTTTGTTCCTCTGAACATGGGGCTCCCTTTCCCACAGCATGGGCCCTTTGGAACTGAACGCCTATAGATAATGCCCTGGAGAGGGAACCCAACTTAAAAGCTGTCATCCGCCATTGTGCTGTCAATCATGATCTTATGTGAGAACATTTAGAAATTAGATTGGCTTTCCTTTGCACTTACCCCTGACTTAGCACACTGACACCTCTGCAAATACACAAAACAAGCCTTTCTTGATGCACTTTTGACATCCAAGTTCAGAAAAATGTCCATTACGAGATTTGGACCTGCGCATTTATGAACCATGACCATATGGTGTCTTTAACCCTGACATGTCCTGGTCAGGATTTCTAAATTGTCTCAAATGTTTTGGCTCTGTTTTCTTATAGACATGTTCTCTACAGTCCTCATACATTATATCTACACATGTATTTGCATTGCTTCAACCGTTCTATGTAGATCCCACCTTCTCTCACACACCATGATTGGTCCATTATGTAGAATGCCTGCATGTTATTGGTCAAACTTTTCAATCATTACCTACAGCAAGTATGAAAACAATTGGAAAACAAAGCCAAAATCCAGACATTTTAGGCAATTTAGAAAGCCAGGCTGGGAAAAAGAAGATGTATGGTGACCCTATTATATATTCATTGTTGAGTATGATGGTGAACATGGTAGACTGAGCCATTAAATGTTTGTTAAAGACAGTAGCTCACCCACGGAGCGATGGATGCACGTGTGTTGATTGTCACTCAGGAAAAAGCCTTCCTTGCAGCAGCACTCATAGCTTCCCATGGTGTTGACACATACATGCTGACAGCCACCATTGTTGAAGACACATTCATCCACATCTAGAGACAGAGTGTGTAAAAGCACTGGTAATGACATCACAAAACAGCACATTTCCATATATACCACAACAACTTCATTTGATCAGATTTGGTTATTTTCTAGAACAAACATACTCAGTGGAAATGAGTGAATTCTGTTCTAAAGCACTTGTTGTATGTAGTGGGAATAACTCATCCCATACGATCATTCATTTATACCTCTCACACATGTATGCGTGATTTCTTTGTGAATTTGTACTTACCGAGACAGTTGTGTCCATCATGTGCCAAATGAAACCCATCAAGGCAAGTACAGCGGTAGTTGCCAGGTATGTTGTTACAGTCGTGTACACAGCCACCATTGTATTCCAGATCACATTCGTCAATGTCTAGGAAATGGAACAGAAATGTTTGTAATTTCTAAATTATAGGGGCATTGACCTTCCAATGCAACAGCATAACACTTTTAAAATGTTAAAGACCGATTTGAAAGAAAGTAAGCATGCAACACAAAACTACTAATAAATGAATAATTGAAATACTCAGTTGCATACTGTGTGTACAGTGCTTCTATCCAATAATTAAAAAGTGAGGTTTTCCAGATTACAGGGTAGTCCGTTTAAATGAATTGAAAGGGAGCTGTTACCTTCACAATGTTTCCCGTCCCCTTTAAAGCCTGTTTTACAAGTGCACTTGTATGAAGTTAGGGTATTTTGACAAATAGCATCAATGTGACAGGCATCGCTTCCGTCTGCACACTGATCTGAACCTGTGTATCACAAACACAAGACGAGACTTTACTGTAAACACTGCTGACTTTACACTGCAGTGTACTAATGAACCGAGTTTCTTGTAAATAAACTTCCCTACTGTTGCGACTGTAGTTATTACTGCAGAAGGCGTAACGTTTAAAACACGGATACTGTAATATAGGCTCAATTGATACTGGAAAAGTAAAAAATGTCAGGAAAAATATGAACGCATTTTAAAATACCTGTTTAGTTCTTACGGAAAAGCAGAAAAACAAATGGTATCAAAACACAGGGCGGTAAACAAGTCGCAAAAACGTGCAAATTGAAATAGCTTGTGTAGAGCATCGCGTGTAACAAAGTGAAGACTCTTACCAGTGCTGTGAGGAAGTGCGGCGCTTTGGCGACTGTTTAACAAGAGCGCAAACAAACAGAGGAGCCGTGCAGTCCAAACAGCTCCCATGGTGATCGGTTCAGAGTATAGGGTCGACCTCAAAAACACGCGTTTACTCTAACACGAGTGTCCCACTCATTTCATCCGCGCTTGTGAGCGCTTCAACAGAAGATGTGTGTGTGTGTGTGTTTGAAAGAGCCTTTTCTGTCTCTCTCCATGACTCTGTGTGTCGGGGGATGGGGGTGTGAGCGCATTCACACAGAAGTGTTCCTTTTATTGATCTCCAAGAGCCCATGTACTCCGGACTGAATCGATTTTAATGTCACAGAATAAAATAGGACCATGAAAAAGTGGGATGTAATAGATTACAAACTCAAGATTAGGCTAAGCATAGCACATTCCCTTGTAATACATGAATTTGTAGTAGATTAGTATTATAGCAGTTTATACTGGAAACATGCGTGTGGTCTACCTTAAAACTACACAATTTCAGTTACCGTATGGTTGACGATTCTTCTATTAAGGCTTGACTATTTCTTGAAAGTGTGTTTCATCAAACTATAAAATTGAGTGTTATAAATATTTGGTCATGGCCTTGTTCAGCCAAGGGAATTCTTTTCTTCTTCTTCTTCTTTCTGTCTTTCTTTTTTTCATTGTGGTTGATGGTAATTATTTTCTCTAACTTTTGGGGGAAAAGGTTAGCTAGTAGTCGGTTAATTTTGATTTTATAAATCAAATATAATAGAATGTATATCATGATGAAAAAAATCTGTCGTTATGAACATTTTTTTAATTATTATTATAATATAGGCATATAGCCCTACTATTTAAATTAAAGCATGTTACAAAGGGACAGAGATGTCCATATGATTGAAGAAGCGAATACATATTATGCTTAGCTAAATTGTTTTAAAAATCCATAGTCCATAATAAACAAAAAACAGTAGTAGCTGCTCCAAGGATTTCAAGTGGCTTCTTTTCGCCAATCTTTAATTAAACCCAATTAAACCGCGACCTCTGCAGGCGGTTAATTGTAACAATATGCGACGCACATTAACGTTGAAGAAACTCCACGCCGCAGCGAGGCGCTACTGTTCCAGAATGAGACGTTCACTGAAGAGAAAAGCGCCAAAGGAGAAAAACGAGTGAAAAGGAAGAAAGGAAAGCTACAGCGCAGGTTGTTGTTGTCATTGGTAGGCTCGTGTACTTGTTTGTCTGTCATCTTAAATCGCTCTCTGGTGACACAGCATACCCGAAATGGACCCGAGCACGACCATTCTGCGGGTGAAGAGGAAGAGAGGTACCGATCCGGCGGACACGCTGCTGCTGGCCTGTAAGCGGATCCGTCCGGAGGCCACAGCGGCTCAGCCCAGCGATGAACGTGAACCAGAACCACAGGAGCCCAAGATAGAGAACTCTGTGTTCAAGCTAGTGGCCACCGTGGTGTCACAGGTAATGTCTGAACGACATCTGCTGTGCTGTCAGCTGTCAGGAGAAACGAGCTCTAGTGGTCCGTGAGATTGTATTGTTTTCGGTGGTCTTTTTATTATTAATTAATGCCAAGGTACAAAAATATCAAAATTGCGTACAAAGAAGTGACATTACAAGCAAAGCACCGTTTATACACGTATATAACAATAAATAATGCAAAACGAAAGCTTAAACAAAATAAATTAAAGATGAAGCTTTAAGATTCTTTTAGATGCAATAGTCTATAGGCTATACTGTTTGAACCCTTTTTTTGACCCATATAAAATAAAGCATTAGATTTTTTTCGAATAATGCTGTCGTGAATATACCTTTGCAAGAAGTAATATAGATAATAATAAAAGTATTCATTATTAGAAAATCTTTTTGTGTATTAAAAGAATCCACACAGTACCGCCTTAAGAACAAAGAGAAACCCGCAGCACATTGCGAATAATAACCTTAGAAAATTCAATACAAATAGCTGTGTGCGGACAGTTCCAGAGATAAGGAATATCCAGTTCATTAGGCACCGCAGAAAAGAACAGCTTGTATCCAGGCTGATTTAAAGCTTTTCCAACACTTTAGCTGATAAATCTGTGTAACAATTTGAATGAGATTTCTCTAACCTTGTTAGTTATTATATATTTCAATACTTTTCCATACTTTTTTTCCAGTCAATATGGTCAACCGAATTCTTTCAGTAAGACACCACATATGGAATTGTCACAAGCTCCTTTTGAAAAAGCGATCTAATTTTATAGTTATGTGATGGATGTGACAAAAATGCTATAGTTTTCCTTCTAGGATTTCAAATGGGTCTAAAGAAATAGGTAAAGTGCTGGATGACCGAACAGGTTCCTTTAAAAGCATAACAACTCCTTTAGGAATAGCATCCATGACAATACAATATTTTACTGGAAAATCAAATTTACATAAAAATTCTTCATAACTTAAAATAAGACCTTCTGAGTTAAATAACTGGGAAACAATCAGAATGTTTTTCTCAAACCAACTACTAAAAAACAAAGATTTTCTCTTATATACAATGTCTTGATTGTTCCAAATGAAGTAACGGTGAGGGGAGAAGTTGTGCTTAAAGATTAATGACCATGCAAGAAATAACTGCTTATGGAATTTAGATCAGTTAAGGGATTCTAAAAATATTATAATTAGAGATCAATAGGAAAGGGAGACCACCTAATTTGGAAAAGAAGTAATTGGGGATAAAATTCCAGATTGAATTTGGATCACACGTAAACTGCCTAATCCAATTAATTTTGAAAGTGTTGTTCAAAGAAGAGAAATCAAGGAAATTCAACCCACCATACTCGTATGTGTTAATTATTACAGACTTCTTAACAACATTGTTTTTCCAAACAAAATTAAACCGGATTTTATCAACTGCTAACAGATTTTGTTGTCCACGTATAAAGAGAGTGCAGCACACGTAAGCCTGGAGATGCCCTCTGCCTTAGCAAGCAGTACTCTGCCTCTCAAGGCCAAGTCTCTCTGCAACCATGTGTTGAATCTTCTTTGAGCTTTTATTATAACAGGGTCAACGTTTAAGGTACATCTCTTATCTTGATTTTTAGTAATCACAATGCCTAAATATGTAATTTCAGATTTAACTGGAATATTATAAATAGTGGGTGCGGTGCAATTTTTAATAGACATTATTAATTCACATTTACTTATGTTTAGATTAAGACCTGAAGCTTCAGAGAAACGTTTTATATAATGAATTTTCGATATGGATATTTGGGAAACATCTCTTAAAAATAAGGTGGTGTCATCTGCTAGTTGACTAATAAATATTTCTCGATCTGCTATACGGATACCTCGAATACCGCTTCACAAACAAACACTGACCGTAGCTGCACACAAAGAAGAAATAAATAGGGAGAAATAGGACACCCTTGTCTGCCATGCTATAATATAATCGAAGAGCTTCCATTATTGTAAAGAGTTTTAATTACTCCGCAAAACATATCCCCAAAACCAAATATATGTAATGACTTAATAATAAATTGGTGCTCTAAAGAATCGAAAGCCTTCTAGAAATCTAAGAAAAGAATGAAGCTGTCCTCCTGTATCAAGTCGGAATCAACCTTATATTATTAATAATGCGTGTCTTGTTCAAAAAGCCAGATTGTGTCTCATCTATTACAGAACCCAGTACAGATTTGAGTCTTTTAGCAAATATAAGAGCTAAAATGTTATAATCATTGTTAAGCAGAGAAATGGGACGCCAATTGTTAATTAAAAGTAAATCTTTTTTGGGTTTCGGAATTAAAGCAATTAAGCCTTGAGTGAGAGTCGGGAGGAGAGCCTCATTCTGTATGCTTTCTTCAGAAGCCTCAAGTAAAAAAGGAGACAATTCTTTAGAGAACTGTTTATAGAACTCTGCGGTAAGCCCGTCCGTTCCGGGAGATTTATTGTTTTTAAGTTCTTTAATTGAGTTACTAACTTCTGATAAAGTAATTTCACTGTCACAGAGATTTCTGTCATTTCTTGAGATAGTCTTGCAATTTTTAAAAGACTCCAGAAAAGTACGGGCTGCCTCTTCAGAATATTTATTTGATAAAGATTACTGTAAAATTTAGCATTGTTTTCGGGGGTTCATTGAGGATGCTTATGACGTCATGGACTGCTATAGCCACTAAGTCAGTGTGTGTGTGTGTGGGGTTTGTGTGTGTGTGTGTGTCTCTGTTTGTGTTTACATGTTAACTTTTCTTTAATGTTCTCATGAGTGTTTGTATAACTTAATTTTCTTTAATATAAAAGTGTGCTGGTAAAAATAGTTTATCGTTAGTAAAATTCAACTATTATACTTAATGTTCTCCATTGCAGACCTTAGGTGTATTGAAAGATTTATGCACCGATGGATGGATGAATAGATAGAATATGGAAATAATTCAAGGCTTATGATCAAGATAATTGTCAAATCCAAACAAGTGCTGTGGTTAAATCTGTATGACCATAATTCTTGTCTGTGTTATTGTCATTGGCTATTATAGTCTAATGTATGTCAGTTTTCTTTACAGGACGCTCCGGTACAGCCTCATGTCCGTGAGGCTATGGCTCGCCCACGTCTGGCCCATCATGCCTTGCGGCCATCCCAAGGAAGCACTCAGAGGATCATCGGTGATCTGCGCAGTGTCAAATGGAGCACCAGGCGAGAGGAACGGTACCGGATCCTCTCCAGCCACCGGGCTGGACTACCGGCAGAGCCTGCTCCTGCAAGAGGAGGAGAGGAGAGCAATGACAGCCAAACAGAGAGCCGTGATGGCCTGTCTTTTGGAGAAGTGCAAGTGTTTGATATTTTGCATGAAGAGGAGGATGTTAAGATGCCTAGCAAGGTAAAGCCAAAAAATGTTTTCTCAGTCAACTTCATGTAGTATACATCTTGAATCATTTTTGTATATTGAATGTACATTTTGGTTACTTTGCCCTTTACCAACTCATTTAAGAAAATGTTCACAAGTAGAGTTGCACCGATCGATCGGCCAGGGATCGGAATCGGTTGATTTTCCTCATGTTCCGCCCGGATCGGTGATCGGCCGGTCAGTCTCACTTCTTTCCGATTCCGAGCCGATCCGTTTTGTTACCAGCAGCACAGGCAATAACGTAAGCTGCGCATTCTCACTCTCATCTCTCTGACAACCCCTTCTCTCTCACACACGTCTCATTCTCTCTGGTTAAATAGTGCTTGTATTGCGTATTATTTTAGTCATTCCCACAGGTTTCGCTCTTACACCAAAATCGCGCGCACCACCACTGATCTATTAGTGGAGTGCACAAGCCGCGCTCGGCCTCAAACAGCTTGTCAGCCACAAATACCAAAATGAGTGGCTAACTGCGCTAAAACGTTCAAATACATACAAAATTGTCAAAATGCCCGTCTTGGCGAGTATCCAGTTAAACACAGTCAGTTTTGTAACGTTAAATAGTTGAGAAAGAGAATGCATGTTGTGTAACAGTATTTTGGGTCCGAGGATAAACTCTTAAAGGGGCCGCAATCCAATATTCCTGCTGCTGTCTGTCATGTTAATCAAAGAACAAAAGACAAAGAAAATTACTTTCTGCTCTTGACTCCATACGTTTTTATAACTTTAATGGTAAGCATTAATCTGTATTTAATTTTTACAATGAAGACTACAGAAATTTAAGTAATCAAATGTAAAATAACCCTGGATGTGTTATTTTACATTTTGATTACTTTAATTTCTGTAGTATTTCCTACCTGAATAAAAACTTACTTAACCTGAAAAACTTATGGTTCATAGCCTTTTTATTCTATTGCATTTATTTGGGTTATTTTATTACTACTGACTTTTTTACTTGTGCTTTTTACTTGCTTTGAGAAAAGTAGATTTTGTTTGTATATTGCTGCAATTTAAATTCTTAGAAAGAAAATTGGAAACGGCAAAAATCGGTATCGGCAGATCACACTAACAGGAAATCGGAACCGGCCAAGAACATTGCAATCGGTGCATCTCTATTCAAAAGTTTTATCAATTTATCTTGTAAGAATGTCTGCACAATTTACATTGGTCTTCAAAAGCATCAACTTATGTACGACTTTTTAATCCCTTTATTAAACTGACCAAAAATATAATTGTTCTTTCTCCCCAGACTGTGTCTGACCCGGAGACAATCCTGTGTAACTCTGTGAAGATGATTCGTGAGAAGCTGAGCGTGTCAGGTGATGGGCTCGGTACTGAACATCGAGAGAAAGAGGACGATTACGTGTATGACTTGTACTACCAGGAGACGGCCGCACCAGGCTGGATCCAAGACATTCTGTCTGTAAGACCCTACACACAAGAGGGAGAGCTGGTTAGTTGTAGTGTTATTTTAGTATTATTTATATACTGTTATAGTTTTTATTAATTATATTTTTGTATTAGCTTTTGTTTTTTTATATTTTCAATTTTAGTCAAATTTTTTGTCATTATTAGGTTTTTTTTATATTACAATTTAGTTTATTTCTTAGTTTTAGTTGACATTTAGTTTATATCCAGTTAGTGATTTTAGTGCTTCAACTTAAAATTAGTTCAGTTAGTTAGCAAGCAGCATTTCTAATTTCCGTTTAGTTTTTTTATAGTTTGTTTTATTTGAGCATAATTTCAATTAAATGCTTTTTTTTACAGTTTTAGTTTTAATAAATGTTAATGATAATAACCCTGGCTAGTAGAACATCTCTGACACCATTTTTACCTGGATTTCATTTCATTTGTTTTGATTTTCCTCTTTTTAAATACACAGGTCCCTGATGAAGTGGCCTGGGAGGAAGAGGTGTATGAAGATGAGGATGATGAGAATGCTGAAACCAACTGGAGAAATGACTACCCAGATGAGAGCAGTGAGGATGGCAGTGATGCAGAGGAGCGTTATGGAGGTCATACATCTAAGCTATATATTTTTTTTCTCTCAGGCCCATCATTTTTGAATATTTTTTTAGGTTACACTTTATTTTAAGGTGTCCTTGTTACAGTGTAATTATACATTTAAGTGCTGAGTAATATTAATTAACTACATGTACTTACTATGTGGTTAGGATTAGGGTTTGGCTTAGGGTTACTTGCATGTAATTATGCATAATTAATTGTTATAATAATAGTAAGTATGTGTAACAAGGACACCTTAAAATAAAGTGTTACCATTTTTAAAGGTTAATTTTGCTTGATTTCTTTCAAATAAATAAATAAAACAAGGAACAAAGCAAATAGCTTCTTATTAAAGAGTATAGTTTGCAGTTGAATCGACTTATGATGTATATTATAACAGCCAATACTATGTCATAATTCTAAAAAGAGCATTATATTGTGGTTTAAAGTAAAACATTTGTCAGAATCAAAAAGAGCTTTATTGCCAAGTGTGTTTACACACACAAGGAATTTGTCTTGGTGACAGGAGCTTCCAGTACAGAAAGTACAGACATAGTGCAAACATACATATAATTTAAGGTAATAAAGTGAAATAAAACACTAATAATAAAGAGAAAAGACAATAAATAAAGAATATAATATGGTAATGAAATATAGAGAAAAATAAAAAATCAATAGACAGAATAGTGAGTGTGCATATGTGCAATTTACATATGAAAGTTTTGATAAATTATTTACAGATGTGCAGTCCTGAGATGTGTTATGTATTGTTCAGGTGATATATGGCCTGGGAGGAAAAGCTGTTCTTTTGTGTGGCTGTTGTGGTGCACAGTGCTTTATAGCGCCGGCCAGAGGGCAACAGTTCAAATAGGAAGCGTGCTGGGTGTGAGGGGTCCAGAGTGATTTTACCAGCCCTTTTCCTCACTCTGGAGGTGTAAAGTTCTTGGAGGTTCGCAGCGGCAGACCAATATTCTCTCAGCAGTCCTGACTGTCCTTTTAATCTCCTGATTTCTGATTTTTGTAGCTGAGGCAAAACCAACAGTTACAGATGAACACAGACATACTGGCAAGGTTGAACTTCCTCAGCTGGCAAAGGTAATACAGCCTCTGCTAGGCCTTTTTTTACAATAGTCAATGTGAATGTCCCACTTCAGGTCCTGAGAAATGGTGGTGCCGTTCATGAGTGGGGGGGTGCAGGGGGTTTTCTCCTGAAGTCCACTATCATCTCCATTGTTTTGAGCATGTTGAGTTCCAGGTTGATAAGACTGCACCAGACAGCCAGCTGCTCAACCTCTTGTCTGTAAGCAGACTCCTCAACTCCTGGATGAGGCAGATGACTGTAGTGTCATCAGCAAATTTCAGGAGCTTGACAGAGGGATATTTTGCAGTGCATTCGTTTGTATTCAGGGAGAAGAGCAGTGGGGAGAGCACACAACCCTGAGGGGCACCAGTGCTGATAGTGAGGGTCCTGGAAGTGAGTTCCCCCAACTTCACTAGTTGCTGCCTGTTTGTCAGGAAGCTGGTAATCCATTGATAGATGGAGGTGGGTGTGGAGAGGGTTGGGGTCAGTTTGTTGAGAGCAAGATCAGTCATTACAAATAAGATCCTTGCATAATTCCCAGGTCTGTCGAAGTGTTGCAGGATGTAATGCAGTCTCATGTTGACTGCATCATCCACAGACCTGTTTGCTCTGTAGGCAAACTGAAAAGGATCCAGCAAGGGTCCAGTAATGTCATTCAGGTGGGCCAGCACCAGTCTTTCAAAACACTTCATGACCACAGACGTTAGAGCAACAGGTCTGTAGTCATTAAGTCCAGTGATTTTGGGTTTTTTTTGGGGGACCGGAATGATGGTGGAGCGTTTAAAGCTGCAGGGAACTTCACACTGCTCCAGAGATCTGTTGAAGACCTGTGTAAAATGGGGGCCAGATGGTCAGCACAGAGATTTGGACCGGCAGATGAAACACTGCCTGGGCCTGACGCTTTCCTAGTCTTGTTTTCTGAAGACCTGGTTTACACCCTCAACACAGACCTTAAGCGCAGGTTGAATATCGTCATACATCTAATGTATTTTTCTCTCCAGGTTGCTGGAGTGAAGAGCACTCATACAGCAGGAGGAGCAGGGATCAGTACCAGCAGGACATGATAGTGGAGTTGGAGAATGACCGAGATGAGAATGAAGATGAGGAGGAACGAGTATATGATATAACTGGAAGAGCACCTCCTGTTGTGTGTGTTTGGTGTGTGTGGTGTGTGTGAGGTACGAGCATGAGAGAGGCCATTTTTACTGACGTGTGTTGAGTGAAGCTGTATGTTCTTTTGTCAAAAGTGAATGTGTGTGGTAGCCCATGTGCGTGTACTTGTGTGGGATGCTTTGACTTGCGCATTAATGAGATGAGTGATTTACTATTTGCGATATTTTGCGATTTGTTTGATGTGAAGATGGTATGGAGAGAAAATGGTGATATTTTGAGTTTGTATAAGTGTGGGGTGCTTTGTGCTGTCAGTTATGTGTGTAGTGTTTGTACATTCCCCGTATCTAAGGGGTGAGAAACAAAATACCTGTAAATATGTAGATGTGTATAAAAAAAAAATAAAGACTTCAGAATTAAACTGCAAATCTCGTAAATTACTTATTCAAACAGTTGTGTGTGTGTGTGTGTGTATATATAATATATATATATATATATAATTTTAATTGATATTCTTTCAAATAAATTAATAGAAACACTTGTACATAAATGACAATAGTTGGAAAGCTGTTCAGTGTGTTTCATGCTACAAGGTAAACGTTTATCAGAATGACCTGTTTAAATCACATCTGGACTTCCATCCTGAGATTACTGGGATTTTCACTAGTAACAATGTATTGCTTGTTTGGCCAACAGACATTTAAAGATGATTTTCTGGAAACTGAATGATTCAAGAGCAATTTTCATGACACTTAGTATTGTAATATGTTTTCATTGGGACTGTTTTTTTTGGTTTAAAACTGAAATCTCTGAAATTGAAGTTAACAGAATTTAAGAACACAGATAATAGAGGTCCATTTTAACATAGATTTTTATTATTTTTATTCTTATTGTAAAATAATGGAACATTTAGGTCATGAATATTGTCTCAAAGTCATGGAAATTCATGGACATTATTGGTAAATGTGTATGAACCCTGTTCATCTTTATTCTTTCCTAACGCTTTCCACAAGCGAACATGTGGTGCTTCACTACATGTACAGAAGCATAGCAGCAGATTTGAATGTTCAAATGCATACAATCACCTTCCCTCTAAAAACCAGCTAAGGCATGTGGGTAATTATACAGGACTGACCTTTCTCGGTGGTTGGGCCACAGTTGTGGAATAACCTCTCTTTAGAGATTAGACTTGCCCTTTCTCTGTCCACTTTTAAATCTCTCCTAAAAACATATCTGTTTTCTTTGGCTTACAAATAATTTTCTATTATGGTCTTTGCTTAGTCTTCTAAGGGTTTATACTTTGTTTCTCTTGTGTTATTATATTTACTTTTTTATTATTAGGGCGAGACCCTGTTTTAATTGTTTGGTTGTGCTGATTTATTTTACTATTTTTGAATCTCTGTGCAGCACTTTGGTCAGCTGTGTGGCTGTTTTATGTGCTATATAAATAAATTGAAACGTGAACCCTCTGGCCAAGACGGAACACTCCAAAAACTGTAAGAGAACTGACACATCTGTGCCAAAGTAAATCACGATAAGGAAGTTAAATAAAGGGGGGGGGGGGGGGGGGGGGGTTTGTAACAAAACGTTACATAAACATACCATAAATCTAATTCTTGTCCACGTTTTCTTCATAATGGCCCCCACACACACACACACAACCCTGCATCCTGTTTATGTACTCATTTCTCTGAGAGGAATACAGATGGTGTTTGGTTCATGAGCACGTGCCTTTAAAAGCTTTAAAATGGGCTTCATTTTCATGCCACATGGTTCTTAAGGTCATATTTCTAATACTCATTGCACCATTACCTTAACAGAACCCTTTTATAATTAAGTAAAAGAAGAATCCAACGCAGTGACATTAAGAGTGCATCTGTGTCTTTAAAAGTTTAGAAGATCTTTTTCCCGTTTCTCCAGATATTGGTTTCCTCTCCCCATACCAGTGGGTTTGTGTCAAACAGGTGCAAGTGTTCTAATCAGTGTCTAACTCAGTGAGCACACAAAAGCAGGTGAACTGGGTGAAACGGGTGATGGCACCTGTGTAAGGGAGACACACACACACACACACACACAAAAAAAAGCA